>JAVGWX010000019.1:44492136-44629636 GCA_036924085.1 Ariolimax columbianus
ACGATCTTGCCATCGGATGTGGAATATTCGCCTCAGGCAACCTGTGTGGAAGTGGTTTAACCTCCTTGCATGTCCAGAGTATACAGTCCAGCTTTGGCAAGCGTATAGTAGGGTTGGAATGATGGTTGCACGGTAGACTTTGAGTTTGGTCTTGACGCTGATGCCACGACGTGCCCATACCATCGAGCGCATTCTACCAAAGGCTGTGCTGGCCTTTGCTATTCTGCTTGCCACCTCATCGTCTAGGCTGACAGATCTCGACAGCGTGCTGCCCATATATGTGAATTTATTTACGGCATTCAACGTTTGCCCGCTGACTGTAGTCTCTGGTTTTGTGTACGGCATGCCTAGTGCTGGTTGGTACATGACCTCTGTTTTCTTGGCATTTATGGTCAGGCCAAAATTTTTGCATGCGGCAGAGAACTGGTCCATTCCAACCTGCATGTTCAGTTCTGAGTTGCTCATTAGAGCGCAGTCGTCAGCAAATACAAGTTCCCTGATTATGTCGCCAGCCACTTTGGTTTTGGCCTTCATTCTTCTGGAATTGAGTAACTTGCCACCAAGGCGGTACTTTATGGGTATTCCAAGCTCCAATGATCTGAAGGCGTCTGTCATCGTGGCCGCGAACATCATGCTGAACAAAGTCGGGGCGAGTACACATCCTTGTTTTACTCTGTTTGATACTAGAAACGTTTTAGAGATTGCACCGCTGTCCAGTACACGAGCACACATGCCTTCGTGTAGCTGTTTCACCATTGTTATGAACTTGTTGGGGCAGCCAAACTTAGACATTATCATCCACAGCCCTCCTCTGTTTACTGTATCAAATGCCTTTGTCAAATCAATAAATGTGGTGTACAAGGCCTGATTTTGTTCTCGACACTTCTCTTGTACTTGCGAGCGGCAAAAATCATGTCCACTGTTCCTCTTCCGGCTCTGAATCCACATTGGCTTTCTGGGAGGTGGTGGCTTTGTTCAAGGTGTTTGTTGAGCCTGTTTAGCAGTAAGCGCACTAGGATCTTGCCTGCTACGGAGAGTAGAGATATTCCACGATGATTGTCGCATTCCTGACGGTTGCCTTTTCTTTTGTACAGGTGAACGATTGAGGCGTCCTTTAGCTCCTGCGGAATTTTACCTTCAGCACACATGTGACAGAAGAGTTCAGTGATCCTTCTGGTGAGGGATGGGCCAGCTTTCTTATATATATCTGCTGGTATTGCATCAGCTCCTGGAGCTTTTCCTATAGATAGTGAACTGATTGCCCTGTCGACTTCCTCCTCAGTAATGACTTCATCCAACGCCAGGTTCAGTTCCACCTGTGGCATTCGCCGGATGGCCTCTTCATTTATGGACGATGGGTGGTTTAGTATTTTGCAGAAGTGGTCTACCCATCTGTCTAGAATCTGAACCTTATCTGTTAGCAGTACCCCATCCGCACTGCAAACTGGAGTATTACTAGAGGGCTGCGGGTCGTAGAGAGCTTTCAGTGCCTCGTAAAATCGTTTGGTGTCATGACGCTCGGCGAACATCTCAATTTCGTCAGCTCTTTTGCTGAGCCAGGAGTCTTGCATCTCTCTAAGCCTGGTCTGGACAGCTGTGCGAACAGTATTGAAGGCAGCTTTTGCTGCCGGAGATGGTTTTTCCCTCTGGTATTCCCTGTGCGCTTCATGTTTTGCATCGAGATGGCCCTGTATTTTCAGATCGTTCTAATCAAACCAGTCATTATGCTTGCGCGTGAGTGGGCCAATGTGTTTAACAGCTGTGTCGTAGAGTGTGTTTCTCAGTGATACCCAGTTCTCTTCGATGTCATTCTTTTCAAAACGAAGCTCAGATAGTCTGCCCTCAAGCTCTTCCTGGAAGCCTCCTCTCGTGGGTTCGTATTTCAGCTGAGAGACATTTAGCCTTCTCGTTGGTTTCTTTCTCTGGGGGCGCATTTTGGGCTGGATCTTGAAGTTTAGCTTGGCAATGACAAGTCGATGGTCGGTCCAATATTCTTCACCACACATGCTCTTCGTTACCATAGCATCCGCTCGATCCCTACGTCTGATGATAATGTCAATGAGGTGCCAGTGGCGGGACCTTGGGTGCATCCATGTGGTTCTATTTCGGACAGGTAGTCGGAAAGCTGTGTTTGTAATGAGTAGTTCATTTGCGGCACATATCCTCAGAAGGAGCAGTCTGTTACTATTACATTTTCCGATACCATGTCGGCCAATGGCCCCCTCCCAGGCTGTATGGTCTGTGCCAACCCTAGCGTTAAAATCACCGAGGATGACCAGTTTGTCAGATTTGGAGACTGCAGCGATGAGCGCCTCAAGGTCCTCATAAAACTTATCTTTTGTTTCCTGAGGATTTGTCATTGTGGGTGCGTATGCACTGATGCGTGTTGCATGGCGCCCTCCTATTATGGGGAGACGCAGTGTAATCAGGCGGTCATTAATTCCTCTGGGCATGCTTGTGAGCTTGTCGACCATGTTGGTCTTGATGGCAAAGCCAACTCCAGCTTCACGGCGTTCTTCTTTGCTGCGGCCGCTCCAGAAGAAAGTATAACCAGCGCCTTCTTCTATGATATGTCCTTCCTCTGCCAGTCATGTCTCGCTCAGGGCAGCTATGCAGATGTTGTATCTAGCCAGTTTCCTGGCGATCAGTGCTGTCCGTCGTTCGGGTCTGTTTGCTTTGGTGTTGTCCAGTAGCGTGCGGGCATTCCATGTTGCAAGCGTGATGGGTAGTTTTCGTGATCGTTTTCTGCCTGTTCCGCCGCTGCAGTTTGGGGGCCCTGCCAGTTGCGAGCTGCTAGTCAGGGTGTGATCTGTAGGGTGATGTCGTGAGTTGCGCAATGTGTTCATAGTGAGGGAGATGTGCGCATGATCTTCCTCACTCTCTCGTCCGGATTCAACATGTTCAAGAGGCAAGACATTGTCAAGACTTCTAGTGAAGGGCTCGGATACAGACAGTATGGTGTCAGCATGTGCCTCATTTTCTCGGTAGCCCTTCCCTTCTCTTTTATCGCTGGGGTGGAGCTTTGAGGTATCTGTTTCTGAGTGCATTTGTTTGTGTATTCTTCTTCCACCTCTCGTTCCTCTGGTCTTCCGCCTTGATTGTATACTTGTGAGTTCCGATACCTCCTCGGTTAAGTGTATTTTCAGCACACGCAACAGATGTAGATCTGAGTTTGAAGGGACGTAGTGTTTTGATCGAAGCGCGATGAGCTCCTTTCTGTATTACCGTATGTTTGACGGGGTCAGGATGACCTCCTTCGTTTCAGTGTTCATGCTTCGTTATCTGGATCACGATACAGCACGGAGCGACACTAGCTTTTGACCGGGTCAAGTTTCGGCCACGCTTTGTCCCATCGAAACTGTACACATTAGTCTACCTTTCACAAATAAAAATACACTGTTATATGCTTCGTTGCATCACTTCTTTCACATTAGTATGCTTAATTCACAAGTCGGCACATTTATATCCAGGAATCACGTTAATAGTCCGAGAGTTATCATTGAAAACACAAACAAAACACCGTTTTATCAAGAGGGAAATCGACTGCGACCATGTCCGGCACCATCTTGACCCATCAATCAATCTACTACTACTACTACTACTACTACAACAACCATTGCTATTGCTACTACCAAAACTACTGCTACTAGTGCTACTTTTACTACTACAGCTACTATTTTTTCTACTACTACTGCCTCTAAAACTATTACTATTACTACTACTGCTGCTACTACTACTGATAATACTACTACTACTACTTATATCACTACAACTTTTACTACTACTACTACTACTACTACTACTACCATTGCTACTTCTGCTACTACTGCTAATACTGCTACTACCAATATTACTTCTACTACTATAATTACAGCCACAACTACAACTACTACCAGTAGTATTATTACTAATAGAACTTCTTGCACAACTACTACATATACTACTACTACTACGATTACGCCGACTACAATATATTTTAGTACATACTGAAAAGACATTGTATCCGGAAATAGTTAATTTTCTGAAAGCTTAATTGCGCAAATATATATTATAACTCAAATCAGAAATTTTAAACAATGAAATATTTCATGGATAGTAACATAAACGTTGTCGCCACGAGATCCATATTTAAAAAAAACATCGTAAATAAAGTCTTATCCATTCTGGAATTCTCGCTGTTCGCATTTTCGTTCGCTATTCCGTGTTTTAAACATATGTTGCACAATTTTTCCATATAACGTAAATTGCTTCCACAATCCATTTTTGGCATCTGCGTTTTTGCAATCCCCCTGCGATCCACTCCACATGGTGTCTTCACGCCTATTGTTTCGTAATGCGCCTATCAAACAGCATACATTATCTTGTCTGAATATTTTTTGCTTCGTTTTTGTTTTGTTTTGTTGCAGAAGAACAATATTGAGGAAATCATATATTATCGATTAGCACGTTATCGATATTCTAATCTTTGTGTCAGTACTTTGATGTATTGGCTTCTTCTTTCTTCTTGTGTCCTACACAACTTGGCATATAGTATCGCAGGAAAGAGGTATACGTTTACTTCTTGTTTGTGTTTGGGCTGCTGACATGTTGAACTATTCGAATGTTTTTGATACCCTAAAAGCAACATATTTTGATCAGCCAAAATACAACTACAAGATGAACGGTTATTGTAACAGACACCAGGAGTGTACTCCAAGCCTTCTCAAGCCTCAAACAAGACAGACTCCAGGAGTGTACACCAAGCCATCTCAAGCCTCAAACAAGACAGACTCCAGGAGTGTACTCCAAGCCATCTCAAGCCTCAAACAAAATAGACAGACGTGTCCTCAAGGCCATCTCAAGCCTCAAACAAGATAAACTCCAGGAGCGTACTCCAAGCCATCTCTAGCTTCAAACAAGACAGACTCCAGGAATGTACCCCAAGCCATCTCAAGCCTCAAACAAGACAGACTCCAGGAGTGTACACCAAGCCATCTCAAGCCTCAAACAAGACAGACTCCAGGAGTGTACTCCAAGCCATCTCAAGCCTCAAACAAAATAGACAGACGTGTCCTCAAGGCCATCTCAAGCCTCAAACAAGATAAACTCCAGGAGCGTACTCCAAGCCATCTCTAGCTTCAAACAAGACAGACTCCAGGAATGTACCCCAAGCCATCTCAAGCCTTAAACATGATGGACTCGCGGAATGTACTCCACGCCATCGCGTCTCAAACAAGATAGACTCCATGAGTATAGTCCAGACCACCTCAAGCCTCAAACAAGATATACTCCAGGTGTGTAATGCAAGCCATATCAAGTCTCAAACAAGAAAGCCTTAAGGAGTGTACTCCAAGCCATTTCAAGCCTCAAACAAGATAGACTCCATGAGTATAATCCAAGCCATGTCAGGCCTCAACCAAAATAGACTTCAGGAGTGTGCTCCACGCCATTGCAAGTTTCAAACAAAATAACACTCAAGGAGTGTATCCATCTCAAGCCTAAAACAAGATAGATTCCAGAAGTGTACTCAAAGCCATCTCAAGCCTCAAACAAGATATATTC
This sequence comes from Ariolimax columbianus, assembly GCA_036924085.1. Taxonomy (NCBI): domain Eukaryota; kingdom Metazoa; phylum Mollusca; class Gastropoda; order Stylommatophora; family Arionidae; genus Ariolimax; species Ariolimax columbianus. The sequence goes on from JAVGWX010000019.1 coordinate 44,497,678, forward strand.
TCACCCAAAGTAAAATATAACATCGGTCTGTCGTTTAAAAAACAACAGATCTAGTCCTAGAGTGGATTCCCGCCAACTGTCATATCCTTGGACACGAGAAGGACAATGAGCAATCAAACGCTCGGACCAAGGGGAACGCAGACTCTCCACCCCCGAGCTGTAAGCATGCAAAGACACTCATCAAACGCTCGGACCTAGGGGCACGCAGACTCTCCATCCACGAGCTGTAAGCATGCAAAGACACTCATCAAACGCTCGGACCAAGGGACACGCAGACTCTCCATCCACGAGCTGTAATCATGCAAAGACACTCATCAAACGATCGGACCAAGGGACACGCAGACTCTCCATCCACGAGCTGTAAGCATGCAAAGACACACATCAAACGCTCGGACCTAGGGGCACGCAGACTCTCCATCCACGAGCTGTAAGCATGCAAAGACACTCATCAAACGCTCGGACCTAGGGGCACGCAGACTCTCCATCCACGAGCTGTAAGCATGCAAAGACACTCATCAAACAATTGGACCATTGGGCACGCAGACCCTCCATCCACGAGCTGTAAGCATGCAAAGACACTCATCAAACAGTCTGACCAAGGAGCACGCAGACTCTCCATCCCCGAGCTGTAAGCATGCAAAGACACTCATCAAACGCTGCATGTTGACGATGGTGATACAAGCACCAGGGATACAAGCCAGAAAATTACAGCATAAACACATTTTTTCAAGAATGGACAGAGACGTATCCGTCGAATCGGGAGAGGATATTACACTTCAGATCCACCTTCACGCAAGGGGTCTTCGAGACGCAATCCCATGCCATTGGGGATCACCAAAACAAACATCAGAACATATCCTGCAGGACTGTCCCACATATGCAGAGCAAAGACAGGCAGTCGAGCACGAGTGGTTGGGGGGGGGGGGGATGCTCGAAAGGCTGTGGAGACCGGTGAAGACCTGAAACGTATAGTCTACTTCATGAACCTCAGGTCATGTCAGGTCAGGTCATCCCGTAACCGGTGAGGTCGTTGGGCACACACGAAGACATTCTCACAACCCCATTTCACCCTTTTCTGTCTATGGCTGCTGCCTGATCGGAAATTGGTCCATTCTTTTATGTTGTCCTCCCACATCTTTTTGGCCCGGCTTCTTCGTCGTCTGTCTTGCACCATTCCGTGGAGGATCTTTTTGTAAGACCATTTCATCTCGATATAGGACAATACCAAGCGAGTTTCCTTCTTTTGACAGTTGCCAAGAGGTATCCAAAATGCCCTATTGCTGTTGTAATTCTATCTGGTATTTCCTCATTTGTAACTCGATCTTTGTACGTGACGTTTAAAAGTCTTCGGAAACATCTCATCTCCAATGCCTGCATCCTTAGCTGAATGTCAACTGTAACTGCCCATGTCTCACAAGCATCGAGGAATATAGACAGGACCAAATTCCGCAAAGCGCAGTTTGGTAGAAAAGATTGTTTTTCTTGGTACGATCTTTTGTCTAAGTCCGGAAAGTTACGGCAACCTATAAAAAACAACAACAGCCGAATAGATTAGCAGTAGTAAGAGAATCGTTTTTCAAAAGGAATGCTACTTCACTGTATTATCATCTACTGCCAGTGTCAGATAAGGACTTCGCAATGACACTGGGAAGCTGAGACGATAGTCCGGTCAGGCACATCATACTGACCAGGAGGTCGAGTTAGGGTCAGGCACAATATGCTGACCAAAACCCCCATTTCCCTTTCATGTATCGTTCCATGGAAACAGGCTGTTTTCAAGTCAGTCTGGCTGACGATATGTGGATCGACGCAATCCCCTAGTAGTGAGAGTCATGCAGAAAACTTCAATTATGGCACTGCCACAGGGAGGACCATATTATACCTTCATCAGCAAGCTCGAGATGTGAGGACATCTACTACATCTCGCTATTTAACGCGCTTTTCAGGGCGCAAAAGAGTAAATCTACACATTGTGAACATTAAATAATCTACTTCATCTTCTCTGTTCGTTCCCGATCTCCTGCAAACGCTGAACAGGGATTTGCAGGTAGTAGGATGTAGCCCAGAGAGCCGAATCTCTTGTATCGCTTGTTTACAGATTGACTGCGATATTTGCACCTTTTGGTCCGGCACACTCGTCTTCGGCAGAATTAAATAACAACCACGAAGATACAATAGAGAAGAATTATGATAAGTCGGATCAGCGAATGAGCTGCAGCGGTCAGCGACCAATAGCTGACTCCTAGCGTCAGGGTCAGCAACCCATAGCTGACTCCTAGGGTCAGGGTCAGCGACCCATAGCTGACTCCTTGCGTCAGGGTCAGCGAACTAGAGCTGCCAAAGACCCTTCTACACCTCCACGTGGTGATCCTGGACAACAGGCTGCAGCAAGGCAGACTAGCTTCGGAAAAGGGATCGAAGAGGGAAGGCAACCCGGTACTCAAAAGTGCTTGCTGAATTCGGATGTGTCGGATCGAAGGTTGGAAATATCGTAGTCAAGTCGTAAGCCACGACACAACGTATTCCGTTCTCCGGACTATATTCTGCTGCTTGCAATATCATTGTTCAGGCCTTAGTAGCGGGAGATTAAGAGCGAATGAAGAGGGCGAAGAAAAAGAAGATGTTTGAGAAAAGCGGTCGGTGTCACAAGAACGGATAGAGTAGGTCGGGGTCACGACACTAGATAGAATAGGTCGGGGTCACAACACTAGATAGAATAGGTCGGGGTCACAACACTAGATATAATAGGTCGGGGTCACAACACTAGATAGAATAGGTCGGGGTCACAACACTAGATAGAATAGGTCGGGGTCACAACACTAGATAGAGTAGGTCGGTGTCACAAGACTAGATAGAGTAGGACGGTGTCACAAGACTGGATAACGTAGGTCGGTGTCACAAGACGGGATAGAGTAGGTCAGTGTCACAAGACTAGATAGAGTAGGTCGTTGTCACAAGACTGGATATAATGGGCTTGTATGACAAGACTGGATATAGTAGGTTGGTGTCACAAGACTGGATAGAGTAGATTGGTGTCACATGACTGGATAGAGTAGGTCGGTGTCACAAGACTGGATATAGTAGGTTGGTGTCACATGACTGGATAGAGTAGGTCGGTGTCACAAGACGGGATAAAGTAGGTCGGTGTCACAAGACTGGATAGAGTAGGTCGGTGTCACAAGACTGGATATAGTAGGTTGGTGTCACATGACTGGATAGAGTAGGTCGGTGTCACAAGACTGGATAGAGTAGGTCGGTGTCACAAGACTGGATAGAGAAGGTCGGTGTCACAAGACTGGATTGAGTAGGTCGGTGTCACAAGACTGGATAGAGTAGGTCGGTGTCACAAGACTGGATAGAGTAGGTCGGTGTCACAAGACTGGATATAGTAGGTTGGTGTCACATGACTGGATAGAGTAGGTCGGTGTCACAAGACTGGATAGAGTAGGTCGGTGTCACAAGACTGGATAGAGAAGGTCGGTGTCACAAGACTGGATTGAGTAGGTCGGTGTCACAAGACTGGATAGAGTAGGTCGGTGTCACAAGACGGGATAAAGTAGGTCGGTGTCACAAGACTGGATAGAGTAGGTCGGTGTCACAAGACGGGATAAAGTAGGTCGGTGTCACAAGACTGGATAGAGTAGGTCGGTGTCACAAGACGGGATAAAGTAGGTCGGTGTCACAAGACTGGATAGAGTAGGTCGGTGTCACAAGACTGGATAGAGTAGGTTGGTGTCACATGACTGGATAGAGTAGGTCGGTGTCACAAGACTGGATAGAGTACGTCGTGAATAGATTACACGGGCAGGCCATGACCTACTCTACATCGCCACGAGCAGGCAGATAATAAAATGATTCTGACATCTGCCAAAAATGCAATAAAATCTACAATCTCTCCAGATTCAGTTCAGTTTATCCCTGTGACCTCTTGAGGTCGTTGGAGCACCCTTGCTAACACCTCAAACAATCCTCATTCCACCCCCTTCTGTCTCTGGTTGCTTTTTGTACTTACTTGGGTCGTAGGTTAGCTCATTTATATGTTCTTATCGTTGTATCAGATGCCGCTGCCTGTGCATGCTTCGTACTATGCTTGTTTGTTTCTCTTGGACCTCCAGATGTGGCCATACCGAGTCAGCTGCTTCTCATCTCATTATGTATTTATGCTTGTGAGACATGGACAATTATAGCTGACCTGCAGTAGAGGATATCTGCCTTGGAGATTAGATGTGTCCATGATTAGATGTTTAGTCACTGAAGTCGGATGCACTAAGCCGAAAGGCGCAAAATAAAAACCACAGTGCAACGCACTCTGCCATGCGGGTTAGAGAAATAAGGCGAACGTAAAAAAAAAAAGGCAAAAAAAAGTGTTTCCTAAGACGTCTAAACGTCACGTACAAAGAGAAAATATGAGAGATAATTACAACAGAAACTGTCAAAAGAAGGAAACTTGCTTGGTACGGAGACATGTAGAGACTTGCTTGGTACGGAGACATGTAGAGACTTGCTTGGTACGGAGACATGTAGAGACTTGCTTGGTACGGAGACATGTAGAGACTTGCTTGGTACGGAGACATGTAGAGACTTGCTTGGTACGGAGACATGTAGAGACTTGCTTGGTACGGAGACATGTAGAGACTTGCTTGGTACGGAGACATGTAGAGACTTGCTTGGTACGGAGACATGTAGAGACTTGCTTGGTACGGAGACATGTAGAGACTTGCTTGGTACGGAGACATGTAGAGACTTGCTTGGTACGGAGACATGTAGAGACTTGCTTGGTACGGAGACATGTAGAGACTTGCTTGGTACGGAGACATGTAGAGACTTGCTTGGTACGGAGACATGTAGAGACTTGCTTGGTACGGAGACATGTAGAGATCAAATGGTCTTACAAATGTGATCCCACTGGAAAGAGTGCAAGGTAGATGACAAAGAGTTGCGAGGACAACATGGAAGACTGTAACAAGTTCTGACCAGAGAATTCACATGCAGCGGCCGTTGGCAGAGTGGATGGCGTGGGGTTGTGTGAATGTCTTCATGTGTGACTCAACGACCTCACCGGTTACGAAATGATATGACCTGACATGAGGAGATATACACCATCAGATACGAGAGATACAGAACAAATGGTTGACCAAAAAAAAGATTAATAGACGGTGAAAGTGAGGTATTAAAGAAATACAGAGCAGCAACAGCATTGGTCACACATATGGCACATGAAAGAAATCGACACTGTGCCCCAAATGTTTAACGACACAGGTGGAAAACAGTTTTAATCTTGACAGACTCGCCAGAGAGGGAGGAATACTGAAGAAGAGTGATACAGAAATCACATACATTGAGACTAAAGCATTCATCAAGGCAACGTACAGTGAAAAATAGAAAGAAGGCCACCCTGGCCACATAGAAAACTATGCCTACCATCAACTCTCCAGGCAAGACCAGGTGATATATCTCCGGCTACGCACAGGTCACAACAGACTTAGATGTAATCTGTACAACAAGTTCAATATTGGCGCTACAGACCTTCGTGCCTGCGGCACAACCCCCATGAAGGCAGAACATATTTTGCAGTCCTGTCCACTGTATTCCGACAAAAGAAGTAGCATTTGGCTACAGCAACTGTCCTTCCACGAGAAGCTGTACGGAAGTGCACGGAGCATTTCGCCGATTGCTGCCTTCGTTAGAGTCATTGAAGGAGATCTGGAGAAGACGAACTAGGAAGAAGAAGACGCTACTCTGTACTTCTACAGGGCCATACGCCCCTTTGCAGGTTCCATCTCTGGTGTGAGCCGGATGTAGCCAGGAGAAGTACTTTATGCTTAGCAGGCTAGATTCGAGCAGCTTATTACTCCACTACAGAGGGTGGTTAACTCATGTGTCAGTCCATCTTGATAGCCAATGTAAGCTATACTTTTCATCAAACGATAAGCAGGCTCTATAAGCTACATGCGACTGTCAAGGTAGTCTATACGTATCATCAGACTATGGACGAAATGCATACGTTTCTTCACCAGACTGCTAATGTAGTCTAAACATTTCATAATCAGACAGTCAATGCAGTCTATACATTTAATGAACATAGTAATGTAATCATTACGTTTCCGTTTCAGTCTGCAAATGTATTATATTTGACTCATCATTGAGCTGATAATATATTATATACGATTGATCATCAGACTATCACCGTAGTCTATACGCTTTATAAACATGTTAATGTAATCTTAACATTTCACCAACCTGTCAATGCGGTCTATACGTTTCATCAGCCTGCCAAAGTAGTCTATACGTTTCACCAGACTGTCAATGTGTCATACATGTTACATCAGCCTGCAAACGTAATCTATTCGTTTCATCAGCCTACCAATGTCGTTTTTATGTTTCATCAGACTGCCAATGTGATAAATACGTTTCATCAGACTGACGATGTAATCTTTACCTTTCATCAGATTGTCAATGTAGTCTATACGTTTCATCATCCTGCCAATGTAGTCTATACGTTTCATCAGACTGCCAAAGTAATCAATTCGTTTCATCAGACTGACGATGTAATCTTTAACTTTCATCACACTGCCAATGTAGTATATATGTTTTATCACACTGCCAATGTAGTCTATACGTTTCATCAGACTGCCAATGCGGTCTAAAACGTTCATGAGCGAACTATCAATGTAGTCTATACGTTTCATGAGCAGACTGCCAAGTGAGTTATCACGCATCTTATGACTGACAATAGTATCTAGATTCTGAACTAACAATGATGTATACAGGCTTTACCAAGCCGATCAAGTGATCTTTTGACTTACAGTGTTGATTGTGTAATGTTCAAGATTGTCGTGCGAATCATTCCCTTCATATCATTGTTTCTCCATTGGTGTGTGTCGTTTGTGTGAAGTACGGTTTTCTCTGTGGCAACCAGGCTGGCATACTAGTACATAGTAAATGTGAGTTCTTTGTAAAAGTGAAGAGACCGAGGGTTGGTGAACCTGATTATAGAAAGCTTGCTTCCAGTGGGCGAGGGTTAATGCCGTGCTGTTGTAAGTTTGCTCTACCTCGATGACATGACATTTTCCATGATTATGTAAGTTGATAGTTAGTAACGACAATCTGCGCAGTGAAAAGAGTGGGAGCGTTTTGTGTGTGGAGGGAGGTTTGAGGATTATTCTGTCTGCCAATCGGTGGTTCTGTCTATCGGTTCTGTTGTATGTTGGTCAGAACATATATCTATCGGTACTGTTGTATGTTGGTCAGTACATATGTATATCGGTACTGTTGTATGTTGGTCAGTACATATATATATCTGTACTGTTGCATGTTGGTCAGTACATATGTCTTTCGGTTTTGCTGTATGTTGGTCGGTACATCTGTCTATCGGTTCTGCCGTATATCGTTCGGCACTTCTATCTGTCGGTTCTGCTGTATGTCGGTCGGTACTTCTATCTGTCGGTTCTGCTGTATGTCGGTCGGTACTTCTATCTGTCGGTCGGTACTTCTATATGTCGGTTCTGCTGTATGTCGGTCGGTACTTCTATCTGTCAGTTCTGCTGTATGTCGGTCGGTACTTATATATGTCGGATCTGTTATATGTTGGTCCATTCATCTGTCTATCGGTACTGGTGTATGTTGGTCAGTGCATGTGTCTATCGGTACTATTGTATGTTGGTCGGTACTTATAACTGTCGGTTCTGCTGTATATCGGCATACCTTTCTGTCTATCGGTACTGTTGTGTGTTAATCGGTACTAATGTTTATCGGTACTGTTGTATGTTAGTCGCTAATTATGTTTATCGGTACTATTGTATGTTGGTCGGTTTTTATGTATATCGCTATTGTTGTTTGTTGATCTGTACTTTTGGCTATCGGTACTGCTGTCTGTTGGTCGGTCCTTATGTGTATCGATGCTGGTGTATGTTGGTAGCTATTTATGTGTATTGGTACTGTTGTATGTTGATAGCTACTTATGTGTATCGGTACTGCTATATGTTGTTAGTCAGTACTTATGTATATCGGTACTGTTGTATGTAGATCGGTACTTCTGTGTATCTGCACTGTTATATGTCGGACGTCTATTCTGTCTATCGGTACTGTTGTATACCGTTCAATGTTTTTGCATATCGGTCGTCCCTTCTGTCTATCGGTACTGTTATATGTTTGTCGGCCCTTATGTCTATCGGTGATGGTGTATGGCATGCGTCATTTCTGTCTCTCGGTATTGTTGTATGACAGTTAGCATTTCTGAAAATCGGTAATCTCATATTATAATCATCATTATGTCAACCATTATATTATCATATTATAATCATCATTCTGTCAACCATTATATTCTCATATTATATTCATCATTCTGTCAACCATTATATTCTCATATTATATTCATCATTCTGTCAGCCATTAAAATCTAACATTATCAAGATAATTGTGTCAATCATTAATATCTATAACAACTCATTATTTCAACCATCATCATCTCATAGTATCACTATCGCGTATAATATTATCGTATATCGTCAAGTGAAAACAAGGTTAATGCATTGCTTAAAACAAAAACGGCTAAAAGATTTCATCAGAGAACAGCACATCTTCATCATCAGTTTGAGAACTGGGCATATCAGTCTCAATGGTTATCTTTACAACAAAATACGGATTAATATATATGACAGGTGTCTATCTGGGAGGCATTTTTATGACCTTGAAACATATCCTACAAATGTTCGCGCTTGTACGGGCAGGGAGAAATATTACTGGCCTTGAGAGACAGATATGAGATAAAATGTGAATGGAGATAAACACAATCTTGCAAATAACGGTTGCCTTTGTAAGAAAAATTCGAACGTTGACATGAGGATGAATGAAGAAGAAGAGGGTATAGTATCACAATCGTTGTGATATCAACACCATATCATATTTTCACATTATCTATATAATTTTAATTCGTATATCAGTATCATTCATATATCATTATCATACATGTATCATTATCATGCATATATCAGTATAATTTATATACCATTATCAGTCATATACAATTGTCATTCTTATATAATTATCCTTCATATATCAGTATCATACATTTAACATTATCATACATATATCATTATCATTCATATAACAGTATCATTCATATGTCAGTATCATTCATATGTCAGTATCATTCATATATCATTGGAATTCATTTATCATTATCATACATGTTATCAGTATCATTCGTAAATCTTTCTCATTCCCATATTATTAAGCACGGTTATTACGTCTTGAATCGTCCTTATGATATAAAAATGGCTGACATGGTAAGCTTCGTAGGCATTTTTGTAGGGACATTAACAACGAATGGACAAGAAGGGTTGGGCAGGGGTGGTGGTAATACTTGTGGTCGGGTACGCATTTGAACACACCTGTGGGATCAAGATGCTGAGCAGCACATGAGCTGCAGTGGTCAGCGACCCATTGGTGACTGCTAACGTCAGGGCCAGCGAACCATAGCTACGAAGACCCTTCTACACCTCCACGCGGTGATCCTGGATAACAGGCTGCAGCAGGGTAGACTGGCTAAGGAGAAGGGATCGAAGAGGGAATGCTAACCCTGTACTCAAAAAATGCTTGCTGAAGTCGGATGTGTTGGACCGAAAGGTGCAAATATCGCAGCCATCCTGTAAACTACGACACAACGCATTCCGTTCTCTGGACTACATTATGCTACTTAAGCCCTTTCAGAGTTTGGTAGTGGGAGATTGAGAATGAACGAAGAAGAAGAAGAAGAAGAAGAAGAAGAAGAAGAAGAAGACGAAGAAGAAGAAGAACACACCTGTGTTCGTCCGCTGAATGAAAGTAAAGCAATCGACATGCTACCGTTTCACAAAATGCAGACGTTTAGAAAATAACTGAGGTTGAGCAATGTGAGACATCTACGACCATGGGCATGAGCTCGTACAATCGGAGACCTAGAGGAGCCGTTATCATCCAGAGTAGTGCATTATGCAGAGAGAGGAATTTGAACATCTTTAGATCTTCCCGCAATGCGGGGATGTCGAATGTGTTTAAAATAACACTTGTGTTCAATAACATAGACAGCCTTTAACAAACAATGATAAAATAACACACTGGACAAATGTGCCCAAATGGACACAGATCAACCTTGTCCAATATAATTACCTGGCCAGAAGCAGGTACTAATTGGTGAAAGCGGATATACATACACACAAACATTCATACATAGATACAGACATGCATACATAGACATATACATATATGCATACAAACATTCATACATTTTATATATATATATATATATATATATATATATATATATATATATATATATATATATATATATATATATTTATATATATATATATATATATATATATATATATACACACACACACGCACTAACACACATGTATACTAACAAACTATCACACTAACACGCATTTACACTAAAACATTAACACATTAACACACATGTACACTAACATAATATGCACACTACCACACTAATACACATTAACACTGACATATTAACACATTAACTCACATTTACACTAACACACTAGCACACATTTACACTAGCACACATTTACACTAACACACATTTACACTAACACATTATCACACATTTACACTAACACACATTTACACTAACACACTAGCATACATTTACACTAACACACTAGCACACATTTACACTAACACACTAGCACACATTTACACTAACACACTAGCACACATTTACACTAACACACTAGCACACATTTACACTAACACACTAGCACACATTTACACTAGCACATAACACACATTTACACTAACACACTAGCACACATTTACACTAACACACTAACACACATTTACACTAACACACTAGCACACATTTACACTAACACACTAACACACATTTACACTAACACACTAGCACACATTTACACTAACATACTAACACACATTTACACTAACACACTAGCATACATTTACACTAACAAACTAACACACATTTACACTAACACACTAGCATACATTTACACTAACAAACTAACACACATTTACACTAACACACTAGCATACATTTACACTAACACACTAGCACACATTTACACTAACACGCATTTACACTAACACACTATCATACATTTACACTAACACACTAGCAAACATTTACACTAGCACATAGCACACATTTACACTAACACACTAACATAAATCCACACTAACAAACATTTACACTAACACATATGCACTCATTTTTACATAGTCAAACCAGTAGGAAAACTAACGTCTGGTCAGTCCAAATATTCTAGCCAGACATGTTAGTCAGGGTCAGGTAAAATATACTGGCCTAGACCCTCACCTTTGCTTCCTCGCAGCCCTCCCTGGAAACGAGATGTTTTCATGACAGCATGGCAAACGAAATGAGGGATCGACGTGATCCATGTAGTAGTGAACGACATGTAGATTAAACCAATCATAGCACAACCACCTGGTGGACGCAGGTCTACCTTCATCAGCATGCTCATGATGTGAGGAAGGCTTCTGTAACCCGTCACTTAACGTCCTTTCCGGGGGTGTATAAAAGAGTAGCCTACTCATTGTGGTCATTCACAAACAACGCAAACAACAACAACAACAACAACATATACAAACGTAAGATTTACAAAATATATAGCAATGGCACCAGGTGCACAACGCCTTATTTTGTTTTTACAATTGACATTTAATAAGCTGCTTTTTTTATCCAATCAGCTTTCACAAGCACTGTTTGTCGTTCCCTTGTTCCGTCCAATCACAATTAATGTAACGTTCTACTTTTTAATTTATCATAACAGTTGTTTTTTGTTTTCTCGTTCGAATGTTTCCTGTGTCTTTTCATTTTGTTTTCCTGTTTGTGTTCATAGTGTCAGTTCAGTACACTTCATGCTTTGTACATCGACACTTCAAACAGATTAGGTAAAAGAGAATGTACAAAGAAAAGTATTGTTTCAGAGCGATCTTTAGCAATAATCCATGTACGGATTGCGACAAATGAGAACCGTATTCGCTTGCGCAATATAGCGTTCAATATGGATGCCCCACTGTCAACTTGCACCGTGGAAGAAGAAGGAGGCGTTATTCGTTTGTTATAGTCAAAGAGTGTGAATAATTTCGAAATCCACAGACAGTTGTGTGAGTCAGATAAAATAGTATGCTGATGGTATCAATAGATGATACTTATCTATTTGTTCACGCTTCTTCTTCTTCATCATTGATCAACTGCTCGACTCGATGCTGGGTAGCTTGAGACAAATGGTATGGAAAAGCAAGAGAGCCCTAATCAAAACATGTCAACTTCCTTGGTGGTCCAAGGAGATTGAAACCGCATGGAGAAGCAAGAAGAATTCCACCACAGAATGGCAGCAGCAGAGAAGACTCGCATACTTCACATTTGAAAGACGAATGCCACCACAGAATGGCAGCAGAAGAGAAGACTCGCATACTTCACATTTGAAAGACGAATGCCACCACAGAATGGCAGCAGAAGAGAAGACTCGCATACTTCACATTTGAAAGACGAATGCCACCACAGAATGGCAGCAGAAGAGAAGACTTGCATACTTCACATTTGAAAGACGAATGCCACCACAGAATGGCAGCAGAAGAGAAGACTCGCATACTTCACATTTGAAAGACGAATGCCACCACAGAATGGCAGCAGAAGAGAAGACTCGCATACTTCACATTTGAAAGACGAATGCCACCACAGAATGGCAGCAGAAGAGAAGACTCGCATACTTCACATTTGAAATACGAATGCCACCACAGAATGGCAGCAGAAGAGAAGACTCGCATACTTCACATTTGAAAGACGAATGCCACCACAGAATGGCAGCAGAAGAGAAGACTCGCATACTTCACATTTGAAAGACGAATGCCACCACAGAATGGCAGCAGCAGAGAAGACTCGCATACGTCACGAATGCCACCACAGACCAGAATGAGAAAGGCCACTGAAAATTTCTAGCAAATGGGCAGAGAATCAAAACAGCAACGGTGTGTCAAAGAGTTGCTAGGGTACTGTCTCTTGAGCTCCTGTAGAGCGTGGATTGTGTGTGTTGCTGCCGACTGCTCACTTTTCTTTTTTAAGCTAACTGACCCTAACGATATGTCGCAACACGTGCATATGTATTGTAGTCGTAACTTGTTTATTAAAAAAAAATATATATATATGTCCTCCCCTAGACCTTCAGTGTAATGTCCCTTTAGATCAAATGTGTACGATGGGGGAGCCAGGGAACTAATGGGCAAATTAAAACACAACTTAACTTAACTTAACGTCTTTATACTGGTTTAGAAGACCCTGCAGAGTCTGTATACAACCAGTTACATTTACATCACCTTGCTCTAAAAGCTATGCGCATCCAGTTTATTCTTAAATACATTAACTGTCCCTGCCTCCACTACCTCCCTTGGCAATGCATTCCAAGCAGACACCACCCTCTGACTATAAAAAATATATCCTAATATCTAATCTGGACCTCTCTTTAGTCAGCTTGTAGCTATGCCCTCGTGTTATTTTTGGGTGGCTGTATTTAAAAAAAACTTGTTATCATCTTATAAACCTGTATTAAGTCACCACGAATTCTTCTCTCTTCGAGACACCGTAGGCTGGTTTTTCTGAGTCGTTCCTCATAACTGTAATTATGGAATCCCACTATCATCTTTGTTGCTCTTTTTTGTATTCTTTCTAGCATGTTTATATCCCCTCTATGATAAGGACTCTACACCTGTACACAGTACTCCAATCTAGTTCTAACTAAAGCTTTATACAGTTTGACGATCACTTCCTTGCTCTTATGTTTAATATTTCTTTTTATCATACCTAACATTGCATTTGCCTTTTTCACTGCTACCTTAACGTGCTCACTCACCTTTCCTGTATGGTCTATTATAACCCCTAGGTCCCGTTCCTTATCTATCTTTCTAATATTGTTTTCTCCCATTCTGTAATTATGTTCCATATTGGATCTACCCATGTGGATGACTGTACATTCATCTACGTTAAACTCCATTTTCCAGCTTACAGACCATTCTCGAATTTTATCTAAATCCGACATCAATATATCCACTTCCGCTTTAGATGAGACACTACTGCATAGTTTTGTGTCATTAGCAAATTTTGCAATCATGAATCCCATATCGATGTCCAATTCATTTTTATATATATCACGAACATAATTGGTCCCAAAACCGAGCCCTGTGGCACACCACTTTTCAATTCACTCCACTCAAGAGTACTCCTTTTTTATGCCCACCCTCTGCCTTCTTCCCGTTAACCAATTTTCAATCCATTTGGCAACCTCCCCACCTATTCCATGTGATTTTAACTTTCGAAATAATCTTTGGTGAGGTACTCTATCAAAGGCCGTTGCAAAGTCTAGATAAATAACGTCCACTGGCTCCCCTTTATCTATGATTTTAGTAACCCCCTCCATGAATTGTAATATATTTGTTAAGCATGATCTCCCTCAAGTAAACCCATGCTCACTATTTCTAATTAGATTAAATTTGTCTAAATGCTTTACAAAGTTTTCTTAGATTATTGACTCTAACAATTTACAGACTATGCTCATTAAACTAACCGGTCTATAATTTGCTGGATCTGATTTTTTGCCTTTTTCGAATAAGGGGATCACTCCTGCATCTTTCCAATCCCGTGGAACAATCTCTTTTGTAAGTGATTGAGAACATAATATAGCCAATGGTTTTGCTAGTTGGTCTCTAATTTCATACAGCAATTTTGGATGAATACCATCTTGACCTGTACATTTATTCACTTTCAACCCCTCCATTTTTTTAAAAACCATTTCCTCTGTAATACAGATTGATCTTAATCCCACTGTATCCATGTCTCTTTGAAAAATATCTAAAGGCTCTGGTATCTTGGAGCAGTCCTCTTTTGTGTAGACTGTACCAAAGTACTGATTGAGCAGATTAGCTGCCTCCCTATTCTCACTTATTATTTTCCCTGTACTGTCTATGAGAGGGCCTACTTTGTCTCTCGTTCTTTGTTTATTTCTTACATAAGAGAAGAAGCTGTTACTGTAAGTCTTGATCCTCTGAGCAAGTTTTTTTTCGAAGTCTCTCTGCTTCTTCCTTTTCTTCGTCTTCACTCCGAGAAACGAGTGAAAGGGTAGATATAATATTATATCAAACAATGCTGTCTCGGACGAAGTGTACTTGAAATACTTGAGAATCTGGTATTCAAACATGCATGTTAATGTCTACTGCCAGGTAGCCGAAGGCTATCCGATATCCGTAGTAGGTATTTTAAACTTCATGAGGCCTACTAAGCCTTATGGGAAGTACAATTAGTTTGAGTAGATTGTTAAGTGGAATTGTTGAATTTTGCCTGCGCAGCGACCTTTATGTCTACTTAATTAGATAACTGCCAAGTGATGTTTAAATGAACACAGAGTCCCATTTTACTACATATGAATTTTTAACTAAAGATTCACATGATAAAATCCTGGTCTCCATCGTGATTCGAACCCGCGACCTCCGGTACCTGTATGTGTTAAATACTCTGTTTTACTAAGCGTCAGCTATTTTATGACCTAATGTTTTTAATACCTATACTCGCTAGATTGTCTTCCGCAACAGTGAGCCAGGTATCAAATTACAACTGAATCAATTGGAGCGTGTCGATAACCGGATTGAAACCATTATCGTTGACAGTGAGAGCCGAGCGTTCTACCACTATGCATGCTACATAAACAGTCAAAGGCACCAACACCACCTCCGTATCAAATACTATTTGGGGAAATATTTATATAGCTTCCAATGATATCCCAACGGGCCAACTGTTCTTTGTGGTAGTGTGCTAATTAAAGTCAATGGGAGACTATTCCCATGTAACGGGTTCCAGGAAGTAGTTAGCACACCATCTCTGACTGTCGCCATCTTTAGCTATATTATGACCTTAATACTCTTCCACTGTAATAGCATCTCCCACGAAGGCACTTTAATATGTTGTGTGTTCGATAAGGACCAACTCGGAGAGTTTTGTCAGAGATGTTGACAGAATACTATGTAGATGAATGATCGCTTTATTCCTCGGTTGATATCTTTGTGTTGATAGACACTTTAATGGAATGCAACATGAAATAAGTATATTTAATAAACGGTCCTGGGACCTGATCTAACAAAACGATGACCATCGCGATGCATTGACCATGACATAGACATATCTTTCTCTCTCTCTCTCTCTCTCTCTCTCTCTATCTCTCACTCTATCACTCTCTCACTCTCTCTCTCTCTCTCTCTCTCTCTCTCTCTCTCTCTCTCTCTCTCTCGCTGTTCATTTCCATTGTGGTCGATGTTATGGGCTATGGCACACTTGAAGACATACTGAGAGTGACCCATCTCTCTAAACTTGGCGGGATCAGTCTCCGCAACAAACGCGTGCACGTTCTGCACAATTCTGAGAATCGACGGCTGTCCGTAGTGAATGATGGGTAATCTATTTCAGACAAGGAAACATATATATGGGCAGGTCACATATATGGTCAGATTACACATCGCGACGAAACGCTGGTCTATTGAGCACAGCGACAGCAATCTGGTTCCCTCAAAGTAAACAGAGACCGCGGAGAAGATCTTCAATACGTTGGTCAGACGCCATTGGTGTCCGCAGCTAAATCAGCGACGGTTCTATTGGAGGGCTTCCCATGCTCTGAACATACGTGCCCAATACAACGTCCGTTGGGGATGATGTTCGGACCAGCATCTACGACGAGGAACGGGTGATCAAAATCAAGATAAAAAATGATCACTGAGATTAGGTCTGCTGGTAGGCAGAGACAAACTGGGATTTTGACAATAAATGCACGTCAGATTGTATTGGACGATTGGATTGTACTGGACGAGACGGTGCCGAAACGTATAGATCCACTCATATACCAAAAGTAACTGAAAAGTTTGCCCGGCCAGACACACCCTGCTGACGAAGATGTCTCGTCGAGGTCATCCGTAATAATATAACAAAGACCACACCTCTCTCCCACGTAGCGTTCCCATGAAACAGGCCGTTTTAAAGGAACTCTGTCTGAAGAGATATGGATCGACATGATCCCTGCAGTAGCAATCGACACGCAGGAATAGAGTGTATACCATGTCTACCTTCATCAGCACGCTCAGGATGTGAGGAAAGATACTGCAACCCCCTACCAAACGTCTTTTACAGACGCACATGCATATTAAACGGAATCACTATATTCATTCAACAATAACAACGACAGCATGCATATATCTTAGTAGTAACATAAGCAAGATCGGCGATACTGTTAGAGGTATCAATTAAAGACACACAATGGGAAAGGGGTTTTTATTGTTCATGAAATCAAGATTTATGGCCAGCACTGAAATACATATCTTTAACGTTAATGTTTATTCAGTCCTATTGTGTGGCTCTCTGAGGTGCGGAACTTAGAAATAAACATCTAAAATGGTCAAAGGTTTCATCAATGGATGATTGCGTCAAATTTACAGAATAAGAGGGTTTGATAAAGTCAGTACAATAGAAGTATGGGCACATACAGGGCAGATGGCAGTGGGACTAGGCGTAAAGAGAAAGTGTTGGCAATAGAGAGGACACTCATTATGAAAATGAGATGATAGCATTACCAGACAGTCACTGTTGAAATACCCTTAAGGCAAGAAAGGCATAGGCGACCTGAACTCTCAGAGATAAAGGACGTTACGACAAACCTAATAACGGCTGGAAAGACGTTACGTAAGCTGGAGAAGGTGGTACTTGACAGGAGGACGTTAGGGGAGATGGAGATAGTGGTATTTGACAGGATGACGTTAGGGGAGATTTAGATGGTGGTATTTGACAGGATAACGTTAGGGGAGCTGGAGATGGTGGTATTTTACAGGATAACGTTAGAGGAGATGGAGATGGTGGTATTTGACAGGATGACGTTAGGGGAGCTGGAGATGGTGGTATTTGACAGGATAACGTTAGAGGAGATGGAGATGGTGGTAATTTCACAGGAGGACGTTATAGGAGCTGGAGATTGTGGTATTTGACACGATATCGTTAGAGGAGATGCAGATGGTGGTATTTGACAGGAGAACGTTAGGGGAGCTGGGGATGGTGGTATTTTACAGGAAGATTTTGCGAGTATTCATTGAAGACAAATGCTCCGCAGGGAGTCTAAGAGTTTTCATTGATTTAATTGTTTACATAGAGGTGATAGTTTGTAAGTGAGTGGAAGAGCTCTTTGGCATCTAACTGTATTTTCTCTATCAATCTGTCCATTTCCTGTGACAGTCTGTCCAATGTGCTTCAACGCTGCGGCATGATTAACTTTCTACAATAAAATGTCAAGGCCAGGACATTGTAACATTAAAATTACTTTGAATTACCACCGAATGGGTTACATGATTATAGTGGAGTATCGTTTGAGAAATCATGCTTTTACAGCGAAGACTGATGGGAATGCATTGTTCAATTACAATCGCCACAAAACACGTTTTACAACAAACAGTATATGGGGATTGGTTTGGCTTGGCTTCGTTCATTCTCAATCTGCCACTACCAGACACTGAAAGGGCTTAAGTAGCAGAATGTAGTCCAGAGAGCGGAATGCGTTGTGTCGTAGCTTACATCTTGCCTGCGATATCTGCACCTTTCTGTCCAACACATTCGACTTCAGCAAGCATTTTATGAATACCGGGTTAGCATTCCCTCTTCGATCCCTTCTCCTTAGTCAGTCTGCCCTGCTGTAGCCTGTTATCCAGGATCACCGCGTAGAGGTGTAGAAGGGTCTTGGAAGCTCTGGTTCGCTGGCCCTGACCCTAGCCGTCAGCTATGAGTCAGAGATTTATCTTCAGTAGCGTGTTAATAGCAGTTGTTCCAGTACATCTGCAGACCTTATTCGATCAGATAAATAGCACAAGCTAACACAGTGCACTGGAAATCAACATAGAAACGTTTTATTTTTGGTGTTAATTAAAATGAAAGTCCAGAAATTAACATCCACATAACTCGAGAAATTCTGAATCAAATGTCAAGCCATTTATTCCTTGGTCACCAACTATCGGTGGATGACAAATGCGAAAGGGAGGTCATTAAGACATGTAGCAATGGTGAGGAATACATTTACCAGCATGAGAGATATACTTCTGTCCAGACAAATATCTCAGGAGGCAAGAAATGAGCATCATTAACTGCTACGTGTATTCAGATTAATTGTTTGGAGTAGAAAGCTGGGCCATGAACAAGAACATTGTCAATAGTATTGCAGCGTTTGAAATGTGATAATTCATAAAACTTGGGCGAGTTTCTTGGAAAAACAGGAAAACAGATAGTCAGGTCCTAGAACAGCTCAAAGTGGAGAAGATACTTTAAAAAAAAATAATAGCAGAAAAATACAATATTTTGGTCATCTCAAGAGACGTGACAGTCTGCTGATAGTTATATTAGAGGCAAGAGAGGAGGGTAGGAAAGTCAGAGCACAAAAGAGGTACATATGGACAGACAACATCTAGATGTGGTCGGGGGACAGTCTGACTGATTGTACCAACCTGACACGGGGCAGAGATAGCTGAAAACCCATTGCCATTAACTTCCGATTCGGAGACGGCACTTGATAATTTCATGCGTTAATTGCATAGGCGTATATATTGTTCGAGTGGAACTAACACACGCCCCCAGTGAATGTTATCAGGGAAAACATATCTTGGATACGTCACATTCATGAGAATGTAAATGCACAATCTTCACTGCGCGTACACCACAAACGTAGACATAGTTACAGAACACGTGGAATACGACGTGGCAGATGGATCGATCAAATAACTGAAATACTTTACCGATACACATTTACAACAGCTTACATGAATAACGTGGCCCAACAGAACAAAACATCAGTTCCCAGAGGCGATTAACGGAAAATATGGACAGAAAAGTAAAAATAGCAAAGTACGAAAGAATTACCGCATTCCACAGTGTCAAGGACGCATCCCATTTGTGTATGCAGTTAATTGAAAGAGGATAATAAACCAAAAAAATATGTCTTAGCGTATTCACCTTCCTTACAAAGAGGTTCTGTAGGTGGATGAGCTCAGCGCAGTGTTGTAACTACTATGGTACAAACCTTGATTTAGTATACTGACGTCTCTAACAACTTCATTACTCGACAGTAGTGTAACTTCTATGAGACATACCTTGGTTTAGTGCACTGAAGTCTCTAACAAGTTGACTCCCTGGCAGTCGTAGACATTCTATGGGACAAACCTTGATTTAGTATACTGACATCTCTAACAACTTCATTACTCGACAGTAGTGTAACTTCTATGAGACATGCCTTGGTTTAGTGTTCTGAAGTCTCTAACAAGTTGACTCCCTGACAGTAGTAACAATTATATGAGACAAACCTTGACGTAGTATACTCAAGTCTCTAACAACTTGTCTTCCCAACGGTAGTCTAACTACTGCGGGACAAACCTTGACTTAGTATACTCAAATCTCGAACAACTTAACTCCTCGACAGTAGTTGAAATTATATGAGACAAACCTTGACTTAGTATACTCAAATCTCGAACAACTTAACTCCCCGACTGTAAGTCTAATTACTATTGGACAGACCTTGACGTTAGTATCAACATTAACTACACACCCACTGATTACTACCAAATATTGTAAAAACGAAAGTGGATTCACACTAGGAGACTATTTTGGGGACGATGTTTGTAAATGCAGTCGGTTTGTGTAAGACTATGCATCACCTCTGCAACCTTCCTAACTTGTCATAAAAACTGACTAAAAAGGGTTGTATATTAGACGAACCCTAAAAGAAAACATATTAATAGACATGTTCAGATACCGCACTAAAACGAAAACACAAGCGAAACTTACGTTACGATGAATAGGTCTTCGTCAGGGACAACATGTAACAGCAAAAATGAATTAGATAATCATAGTATAAGAGAATAATACATAAATAAAAGGTTTTAATAAATTACTATGTGAATTGAAGGCGCATAGATTTTAGAGCAATTAAAAATGATTCATTGTAAATAAAACTGGTTGTATAGAGACTATACTGAGTCTTCTAATTCAGTTTAACGACTTTAAGTTAAGTAATCCACAATGCCGTTGCAGCTCCGCCCTTATTTTAATTGTATATTGGACTAGCAATATCATAGTGTCAAGATACTTGCAACAAGAACCACATACTGTGGAATGACTAGAATGGGTATGGCTTCTCAATCTCCCGCTACCAAACCCTGACATGCGCTAAGTAGCAGAATGTAGTCCAGAAAACAGAATGCTTTGTGTCGTAGTGAGTTGTCCTTCAAGAAAAGGGAGTGCAACTGTAGTTTCAGTCGTAGTTGTCCTTTACGTCTGCAGGGACGTATCCCCATGTACAGGTCTCAGCTGTGGCATAAACTGGATGTAGTCGGTGGAGGATTTCCTGCTCAGTGGACTAGACTCGAGCGGTTTATTATTCCGCTGAGTCGGGACGAGGACCGCGGAGAGTGGCTAACCGATGTTCGAGTACATCAAACACTAGAGCATAGCAGACATGCAGTCTGTTAGGTGCCATCTATGCTGCTCTTAACAAACCACCTAACCATGACTGGTGTTATGCCCCTGTCACAAAGTTAGTTCCCCTTACGACATGCTACCTGTGAGGAATTGACGATATTCTTGTCCTTACAATACACAAAAACCGCGCAAGCCACTTGGCAGCTACAGTCCATGACGATACCGAGTGTGACTCGTTAGACCAATCCTGGATTAGTCTTCCACGGCGAATGCAAAGAACATGATACCACAAGAAAATAATTAAAATGGATGAAAACGGATCCACACGCAATAAAAGACAAATCGTGTTGCCAATTTAAACGTTTAAAATAAGAAGAAGAATGCATTTGAGCAGCGATTCACAATTTGCGACCCGTGCACTCGCTGGGCCTGTGAACCAATTGGGATGACTGATGAGTCCAGCTGGAGCAGATGTTCATTCTAAATGTTAAATTAGGGGTTTGTGTGTGTGAGATTTTTAGTTTTATCTCGGGTAGCAGGAAGGAATTATTAAAGGGTTTCTCAGGGTTGAATTCTCATTTTTGCAACGTATCCTCGGTCTGTAAAATGTAAAGAACAATATAATATTGGGATTTAAGGAGTGACTGGAGACTGCTGGTGTGGCAGGTGTGATAATACTGGCCGAGGACATAAATGGACAATATTTCCTTTCTCAGTCTGTTGATGCTAAGTTTGATGATATCTTGGAAATATAAGTGTTCAAACGAAGGATGTGTACCTCCTCATAATGTATGTTGTATGTCATCGTTATCAAGTTTTGTGCTGGTTGACGTTGGGGATCATGGATCTTCATTTTCTATCATCACGTTTATCAGTTATGAGTTCGGCCCTTGATTGCCTCCGATGTCAAGCTGTCCTTCAAGCTGTCCAATATTTGATGTCTTTGCCTTCCTATGCCTCTTTTGCTAGCGATTCTACTCGTTGTCACTGAGTGTTCTAGCCCGCCTCTACACATACCATAAGATGGCGCCGGAACCGGCTGCGGATTTAGTTCTTAATGTCTGCCGTTAGGCCACGTATTTGTCAGGAATTCACACTAGGTGACAACTTACAACACTTGTGTTCACGGAAACATTTGGACTGGGAAATTCGTGGTTTTTTGTGATTTCCTCCGTCCGATTATCCTGGTCTGGCCATCGGATGTATGAATAGCACTACGCTTATTAAACCTGTGTCGTGTTTCACTGTCTAGTTCACATGGCTAAACCAGATTGTCGGCCTTCGCCTTAGCTGCAAACAGTATCAATTTTGGTGTGTGAAATTAAAACACGACTAGAATGGACAGAACACAGCACAGGGAAAGAGAAGCCAGACTGTCACGCTGGGTTATGTCCCTGCGACCTCTTGTGGTTATAGGAAAAGCACGACACACAACGATATAGGTCATCAACCCTCCTCCCTTCCCTTCGCTACGTTGCGGGAAACCTGTTTACGGGAAAGGCTTCAGGAGTAAACCCTTAGGAAAAGTCTGCATTCTGTGCTATATCCAGTTGTCTCGATACATATATTGCCACTGACCAAGGGTTGCTCAGGACCAGATAGGGAGGTTGACAAACGGGGCCGTTTAATCCACATCACCGCGCAGGTTACTCATGTCCGCGGAGACAGCAAGAGAAAAGACGGTCCACACGGCTGAACACAGAGAGTGGTCTTCATCACTTGTGATGGGCGAACATCAGATCACTCATGGCATACACGAACATTGAAGACTGTTGTATCCTGATTTTGCCATAATCTATCTTCGTGTCTGTGCATCCTCCAAAACCACGTTGTTAGATTTCATTGTTGTCCATCCATCTTTCAACATTCTTCTGTAAAACCACATTTCCGTTGATTCCAATGATCATTGTTCGTGCCTACTGATTGTCCATAACTCGCTCCAGTATGTATGAATATGAGATAGGCTCTGATCAACGTCTACCAAAAGAGCTGCTCTTTCGCGTACACTGCAAAATGGCAAAAGTTCAAGCGGTGGTCAACGGAAACAGGACAAGGGACACACTTAAGAAACGCAGTGATGTATAAACCATGATGATTGGGAAACAGTCGCCATTAATCGTACTGGCTGGAGCAGCACTGTTGATGCGTGTATTCAGAGACATGAGGCATCACGAATACATGAAGCTATACAGAGACAATCGCTCTCCAAGTCGCATCAACCCATCATCCACACCGATGTTATGAGGTCTCCTGATCTCATGTACTACATGTGACAGACAATTCCCGTCCCTAATTGGCATATTTAACAATCTTGGAACTCATCTGAACACTGAATGATGACACAGTTATCCTGATTGATAACAATGAACGAACAATAACAACAACCTAAATGTATATTTATTTACACGATGGTTTTCATTCAAACAGTATACGAGTGGCAGCCATTAAGTGAAAGCAATTGTGTAAGAAAGTTCATGAAAGAGTATATGCAATGGGAAATCCTATTTCAGGACACAGAATAACTCTTTAGAATAACTCGAGTGAAAATCAAAGCATGGAATATACAGGGGAGTCTATGCAAAGTAGGGTGTGTGTGCGTGCGTGCGTTCGTGGGTTGGTATAAGTGTGTGTGGGTGTGGGGGTGTGTGTGGGTATGTGGGTGGGTATGTGGGTGTGTTTGTGGGTGTTGGAGAGAGTGTGGGTGTGTGCGCGTGTGTGTGTGGGGAGGGAGGGGGGAGTCGCGGCGGTGTGGGTGTTTGTGTGTATGTATGTCTGTATATATATATTTACGCTGCACTTGTTTTGTATTTCTTTCCTACAAAGTGGTATTTCTTTTCTACAAAGTGGTATTTCCGGGTGGTTAATTTTCATATCAACGATGCTGATTATATGTTGTAGATGTTTATATATGAATTCAGATAGTCATTTAGACATATGGCCCTCATATGGATCAGTTCTGTAGATGAATTCAGATAGTCATTTAAACATATGGCCCTTCATATGGATCAGTTGTGTAGATGAATTCAGATAGTCATTTAAACATATGGCCCTTCATATGGATCAGTCCTGTAGATGAATTCCGATAGTCATTTAGACATATGGTCCTCATATGGAACAGTTGTGTAGATGAATGTGGTTTTTGAATGGATGGGTTTGGATAGACGTGTAGATGTATGGATGGTTGTAATGATGGGTGTATGGACGGACAATTTTTAGACGGGATGATATTAGGATGTAGTGAAATACGATCGTATGTATGAAAGCATGAAAAGATGGATGTTTACTTGGACGATTACATTTGTGGATGAATGTTGGATGCATAGATTGAGTGATGAACTATTGGACGGATGGATTTACGTATTAATGGACGAGGATGGAGAGAAAGAGGAGCGATTTCATAGGAATGTATGCGATAATATAAATATCGATACATGATTAGATGTGTTTAGTGAATGGATTTGTTTGTTCGTTGCAATAGATACATGGGTGGATTCATTGCCCTGTTTATGGATAATCGTTTGGATAGTTGATGGGGGCATGAATGTACGGACGAGTAGAGTGTTTTGTATACATCTATCAGTTGTTATCTGTGCCTGAAAACAGGTCGGGGAAAGGGTGGGGGTAGGAGAGTTAAATAACACTCTAATATGCAAGGCGTGTTGTAATATGAGATTAAGGAGGGTTGTGCATGGACATGGCTGTCTTAGTTTATAGAAAAGGTAAACTACAAAAACATCGATAAATGTGACAATGCGATGTTTGATAATTTTTCATTTATTTTTTGAAGTCCTGTCCAAAAAACAAAATTCCAATACGATGTGTTCCCATTGCTAGGATAGTCGAGGAGTTTTTAGGCCGAGGACTGCAGGCCACTGCTGTCTCCACGTCGTGTGCTGGCTATGTTTATTTTTTCACCCCCAACAGAAAAACAACATATGCCATACCGGGAGATTCGATCCCCTGCCCTTCTTGTCGGCAGGCAGGCATATAAACCATTCCCTACTTATGCGCTTTTAAAAACCAATCCACATATAGAGCTGATATTTTTGGTTTTATTGATTTATTGATTGATGTATGGATGGGTAAATGAATTATAAAATAATACGTCAGATTAGAGAGAGCGAGAAAGAGTAAGAGAGAGAGAGAGAGAGAGAGAGAAAGAGGAGGGAGAGCTGATTAAAAGGGATGTACTTTGAGAAGACCAATACACCACATAGAACTGAAATGGAATTGATTGATTGATTAATTGATTGATCGATTGATTCGTGTAAAAATGAGTAAATGGATGAATACAATAATACGCAATGAGAGAGAGAGAGAGAGGGAGAGAAAGAGAAAGAGAGAGAGGGCCGGAGAAATTGTACTTTGAGAAGACCAATACACCACGAAAAGGTAAAATGTCATTGCCTGATAGATTAATTGATTCATTGCGGGCGTGGAAGAGAGAGAGAGAGAGAGACATACAAATAGACATAAAGAAAGAAGGAGAGAGAGAGAGAGAGAGAGGGAGTTAAACAACATGGGATTGAGATCATTTTGTTTAATCACTTGTCAAATTCTTCTTGAATTTGAGTTACGACGGTTTTTGTCTCTTGAGGACGTCTGTACCCAATTAGAATCCAACAAACAAGCTTACACATATGTAGACGTATCCAACAAACATGCTTACACATATGTAGACGTGTGCTTCTACACAATAAATGTCGCATCGTTGATTTCTTTATGTATCGTAACAATGCCTTAGACGTATTGATAAGGACAGTACTATAAAGCACAGCTAATTACTAATTATATAGAGTCAATTTGGTCCAAGATTACTGCGCCATAACCTCAGTATACAAGACGTATGGTCATCTGGTACGAATCCCGACCATATGCAATGCCGGCTGTGAAAGTCTTCAAGAACTGCCAAAGTTTAAAATAGATTTGGACGAACTTAGAGCTAAGAGAAAATTAGTGCTACATAGACAAAGTCTCACTGTTGGTAGCTAAAGAGTTCGTGCTCTGTCGTTGTCATTTTCAGTAATGAATATAAGTCGATCAAATATGGATGCTCATTGGTGCAAGAGCTGCATCCGATATGAACTACACTCGCTGCGTGTGGAATAATGGGATACTCTCTCCCAGATCCAAAATATGTATTTATCAGACGTGTGTGATTCTTGCCCTCCTGTATGGTTCAGAGAAATAGACCCTACTTAGAAAAGACATATCAAGACTCGATGTCTTGCACATGCGAAAACAGCGACGCGTCCTTGGTATCGGGTGGTTCGATCCGTAATGTCGAGGTGTCTGCAAAGACGAGTCTTTCATCTGTCTCGGACACTCTGGTCCGACGCCATTGCATTTCTGTGTTTGGCCGCGTGGTTGGACTGGACCAGGACGTTTCGGCTCACCAGATAATGTCAAGTAAGCTAAGTGTACGAATGGTCTTCCATCGGCCGGTTGGAGGCGTGGGAAGAGTCGGCTGGAGGCGTGGGAGGGGCGGGCTGGAGGCGTGGAGGGGCCGGCTGGAGACGTGGGAGGGGCCGGCTAGACGCGTTGGGGGGGGGGGGGGGTTGGACCGGCTGGAGGCGTTTTAGCGGCTGGCTTGACCCATGGAGTGGCCGGCTGGAGGCGTGGGAGAGGTCTGCTGAAAGTGTGCAATGGGACGGCTGGGGGCGTGGTAGGGGCGGGCTGGGGGCGTGGTAGGGGCGTGGTAGGGTCCGGCTGAAGACGTGGTAGAGACCGGCTTGAGCTTTGGAGGAGCCGACTGGAGGCGTGGTAGGGTCCGGCTGGAGGCGTGGTAGGGTCCGGCTGGAGGCGTGGTAGCGACCGGCTTGAGCTTTGGATGGGCCGACTGGAGGCGTGGGAGTGCCGATTGGAGGCGAAGGAGGGGCCGGCTGGAGGCGTGGGAGAGGCTGGGTCGAGGCGCGGGAGGGGCCGGAAGAAGCGTGGGAGGGGCTGGCTGGATGCGTGGGAGGATCCGGCTAGAGGCGTGAGGCTGGAGCGTTGGAGGGGCCGGCTGGAGGCGTCAGATTGACCGGCTGGATCCGTGGGAGAGGCCGGCTAGAGACGTGGGAGGGGCCAGCTAGAGGCGTTGGAGGGGCTGCCCGTTTCTACATGGTTCCATCAGATGCCAATCTCACCTTCAGTATCATTTGGCTACAAGCTTCAACAGTTGGACCCGGAAGTGGTCGATCGACGCAATGTGCCCTAGATGCCTAGGCGAACATTATTATACAATTTGGGGAACTGCGACGCTAGTCCAGTCAGTCACAACATACTGACCAGGGCGTCGCGTCTGGGTCAGTCAAAACATACTGACCAGGGCGTCGCGTCTGGGTCAGACACAATGCATTGACCAAGACCACATACTCTCTTCCATGTAGCGTCACCCTGGAAACAGGCTGTTTTCAAGGCTGACGAGGTGTCGATCAATGTGATCCCCGTAGTGGCGAGCGCCACGCAGATAACACGAAGAATAGCCCATCCATCTGCAGGATCGTTGTCCACCTTTATCAGCATTCTCGGGATGTGAGGAAAGCTATTACAACCTTCCAGTTAACATTTTCATGGCGCACTAACGAGAAAAGTTACTTATTGTGGACATTAAACAATAACATTATAAAATGTTATTGGTCCGATGGAGGCTGTTATATGTGCAATGGGAGGTGTTATATGTGCAATGGAGGCTGTTATATGCAAGATTCTCATGTTTTCCCATTGCCTTCGGCATGTTATTTTTTTTCCAATCAGATCCGCTGCCAGTACATCAAACAACGCGTGATTTGGATATGTTACTTTTATACCCTTATCTTGGTAGTGAATTTGACAAATGTTTTTTCCTCCGTCAATCTCTCAACCGTATCATCCAACTTCAAACGATGTCGGTCACACTTTCACCTCTACATTTTCTTCTATTATGTTTTCATCAGTGCTTTACTGATTGGCTACGGTTAAAAAATATGTAGCTGTCTGATTTTAATGGTGTCAATATATTTCCTTTTTTTCATACCATCTCCCGGATATAATTTTTATTGTTTTCGTTTCATTTGACAAAATATAATCATTTCTTGTTTATACCCCTATCTCTAGGAACCCAGTGAATGCTGCAGTCATATAATTGCGTTTGCCTATTTTTGTGCTCATTAGCAGAATTGATGTCGCCAGGCCGAAAATTGTATCAACGGCTAATTCAAATATGCGGTTTTTCATAAATCGAGTCAGCCGTAAGCCGAGGTCAAACAGTTTCATAAATAATGTATCTTTCTTCTTTTTGCCGCAAGCATAGGACCATCATAGCAAATTACCTGACGGAAATTATATATGCGAAAAGTGAAGCATGTTGTCTTAATCATGAGGTTGTTAGCTCCATACACAACCTTCTAGTTGTCCTTGACATCACAATTTGAGGGCTAATGGAATTATGTTTCTTTAACCCTAAGTGCTACACGTATGATACTGACTGTATACACTAGCATTTCATGTTAAGTTCAGTTAGTTAGTTCAGTCTAAGAATCAACACGGAGAGTTCACACGGTTTAGCGGATATCTGCTCTGTTCTTTTCCGTTTTTTGGGAGAATCCTAGCACAATGCACGAACTGTGTAGAACCGGAGGATTGCGTAATAGATTGTGTAGATTTTTAACGTAATGTTGGGTCTTGCCCGAGAAGCCGCCGTTATAACTACTCTTTTGATTTCCAACTACCGAAAGATTTTCCACGTGCACGACACTGTCAACTGGCTTCCCATCTCTACTACCCAGAGAACAGAGGAAGTACAGCGGGAAAATAAGTCCTCCACCATTGATTTGAACTCTCCTGCACCCGAGGCCGACGTCTTATCTCATAACCACTCAGTTCCACTACATTACATATTGTCTACAAGTGTGTTCACTGACACTACATATTATCTGAAACTGTGTTCACTGACATTACAACATATCATCTCTTTCATTCCCGATGAGAGAGATTGTGGCACATATCAAAGTAATTATGCAGACGTGGATTGGGCAGATAAAACGTTATGTTGATTAATGCAAGTGTCCACAGGAAACGGCAACCGATGACAGAGTTGGCAGTTTCCGAGAGAAATTTAGAAGAATACGGCATACTCTCGGGAATAAATCTGTCAATATAGCTTGACTGGGACTGGATTGAAACCCGCATGTGAAATGGGAAAATGTTGGCCATGTGTATTCTTCTGTTTGTGTTTCATTCTCCAACTCTCGCTACCAAGCCAGATAAAACAGGTCTTTTGGTAGTAGCAGGATGTTGTGCAGAGAACCGGATGTGCTGTGTGGAAGCGAACACATTCACTGCGATGTGTGCATCTTCCTGTCCGATACATCCGACTTCAGCAGACATTTGTAGGTGCCCGGTTCGGCTTCCCTATTCGAACCTTTCTCCTTGGCCATTCTGCTCTGTTGCAGCCTGTAATCGAACGTGGAGGTGTAGAAGCTCTGGTCTGCTGGTCCTGACACTGGCACTCAGCTTTAGGTCGCTGACCGCTACAGTACATGCACTGCCATTAATCCTTGAACCCGGCAATGAGTAGTGAAAGAAGAAGGAAAGGTCATTCGGACTCATTGACAGAGGTGTAGAAGACGTCCCACGCGTGTATTTTGTGGAGAGTCGCAGTTTCATAACTTTTGTGTATGCATGGGGAATCAATAATTAGGAACATAGAACCATTGAAGATGAGTGAAGAATTTGGTTATGTTAGAAACGATGCATTTAATGTGCATTCCATGATATATTTTCAAATCACGTCAAGCCATCAGTATGATGCTGCTGGACCAAATTGACCGAAAACAGTTCATTGCAGGACATTCATTTTAATTGACTCTTTTAACAGGAGAACTTGGAAGTTGGAATAACGTATAGGGAAATGAGAGATAGAATTAGAGCCATATTTATAGAGTCGCTCATATATCGTTTTCGCAATATGGACATATTAGGAAGTAAAAATCATGACCCTGCTTAGCGGGCTAGGCTCGAGTAACTTAGTACTCCACTACGTTGGGACAATCGCTTACGGGGGTTGGTTTAACAATGTCTCAGCTCACCTGAATAGGCTTTATGTTTCAATTCATTATTGCAGTCTTAAAAGCATATTACGACATGCTCTCTGTGAGGCAGTTGTGCTATTCTTGTGCTTGCCATACACAAAGACCCCGACAGACCACTCGGGGACATAATAATAACAATAATAATTGTAATTGTTATAATACAAATAATAATAACAATAATAATTGTAATTGTTATAATACAAATAATAATAATAATAATAATACCATCCCGCAACAACATTTACAAATGACATAGATGGACGACTCATTATCCACTGGTCCACCGTGGCCCAAGACAGAGACCGTTGAAAGAGCAGTTGGTACACACAACGGTGTAAGCGCCGCTGAAGAACGGGACATCCAGTATTCCAGTGAACAATATTAATAACAACAATACTACTAATAATAATGTAATGAAATAATGATAATATTAATACTAATAATACATAAATAAATAATGACAATAACAATAGGAATAAAAGTAGTAATAATAATACTACCAAAAATAATACGTCTAATATACCTATATTAATGATAATATAATAACAACATGATAAAATAACATAGTAATGTAAAAAGTAATAATTTTGTTAAAACATTAAAATTAAATATGTATAATGATAATATAGTAATTGTAATAATAGTAATGATAAGCAGTAACATATATACATGAATTAAATCGATTCGAATTGGGTAGGTGACATTTAAAGGTTCCCGAGCTCACTACACAGTCTATCTATCTGTCTGTACAATAATTTCTATAATAATCCTATGATGTTATGCAATCGTATTACGAAATCTAAATACCTTCCTTATCCTATTAAAGTACTTTCTCCACTCGCTAGGTCCCAACTAAGTTCGATTTCTATATACCCAACCCGTGAATTAGCTCAATGATTTCTCTTCTGGTATTTGGGTATGCCAGTGCGATACTATAGACGTATATTTTTTATTGTATCCGAATAACAGAGAGATAGCACTGTATATTCAAGATAAAGATATATAGATTTGACTTCCTTATTAGCCCAATTTTCTAACAAACTAGCGTGGAATAACGCAGGACAACCCAAACGTGACCAATTCTAACAAGAAAACCCGTTAACTTATTTGTTTTTGTACATAAATTTCAGCGATTAGAAAACTGTGTCCTCAAACGGTAATCTTTTTTTGATCACTTCAAGACATTGTAAAGCAATGAACAATCTTTCTTGCTTTCACGTCTAGACTCTATTATGCAATCACAGACTTAACATATAGCAGAGTACAACGTGTTCCGTGCTTGCTAATTAATCTACAAAAAGCCGTTGTATATAAAGTGGTTTCGCTTTTCCCACGCAAGCCAAAAGCCTCTTCACTCGCTTTCTGTGGTTCAAAGACATCAGAAAAAACAATACATTTTATATGATACAGGGATACGCAAGAGAATAACCCAATTTCCTGGCGATCTGAAAAAGTTCTGCTTAATTTAATGTTTTTTTCTTTCCCATAATGTGTTTGATTTATATTTTCTTTCTTCCTTAATGTGTGTGTTCTTTGTGAATATCTTGTTAGTTAGGAGCATAGTGTGTTCATTGATGCTGTCTAATATTTAGAATTGTCTTCGTAGGGATACGATGACTAGAATTGAACTTACATATTGGGCATGCTGAAATGAAGAAAATTGCAGAGTATAGAATCAAATGGAACGACATACTTAGACAACCAGTCTTAGAGCTGATCAACCAGGTGATAGGGTAATATGGAGAGACATACTTAGACCACTTTACAACCAGTCTTAGAGATGATCAACCAGATGATAGGGTAATATGGAGAGACATACTTAGACCACCTTACAACCAGTCAGAGATGATCAACCAGATGATAGGTGGTCTAAGTATGTCTCTCCATATTACCCTTACAACCAGTCTTAGAGATGATCAACCAGATGATAGGGTAATATGGAGAGACATACTTAGACCACCTTACAACCAGTCTAGGAGATGATCAACCAGATGATAGGGTAATATGGAGAGACATACTTAGACCACCTTACAACCAGTCTTAGAGATGATCAACCAGATGATAGGGTAATACGGAGAGACATACTTAGACCACCTTACAACCAGTATTAGAGAGGATCAACCAGATGATAGGGTAATATGGAGAGACATACTTAGACCACCTTACAACCAGTCTTAGAACTGACCAACGAGCTGGTGATAAGTGGTAACGCTGGCTCTTATAACAGCAAAGAGACTAGTTTCAATGTCCATTAATTGCGTGCTGCAGCCGATCCAGGTGTAAAAGGGACCTTTGTTTACTTTTGGTAAAGACACAAAGGCGAGGAAGATACGTGCCGTGCGTACAGTTAGGGAAGGGAAAGCAGCGAAGAAGGGAACTGATCACGCCACCTTATTAACAAGCGGTAGAAACACACCACTTCTTCCCTGACAGCAATAAATGCTTACTTATTTGCCTGTGCCTTCTGTTTTCTTCTTCTTCCTCTTCTTCTTTCTCTTCTTTTTTTCTTTATTTTTTTCTTTTTATTGTTCTTCTTCATTTTCGTCTTTTGCTTATTTTTCTTGTTTTTATTTATTTTCGTTTTCTCTTTTCCTCTTCTTCTTCTTCTTTTTCCCCTTCTTCGTTCATCCTCAGATTACAGTTCTGGTTTCCCATTCAAATACCACTACTGTTTGTAAGGCAGCTTTTGTCTCATATTTCGCTAAGGCAGTATTGTTGTCTCTCTTCCTTCGTAAGCCTGAAGCGTTGTAGGAGGTGTTCCACGGTCGTGGTATGCTATTTACATGAATACTTGCAATCTGTCCCGCGTTTTGTTGTAAATATGATTTGATACTGTTATGTCCAGTCAATTCTCGTTGCTTTAAGTGCGCCTACTTCCTAGAGAAAACAATCCTACATACCTAGGAATGAGATATGACAAAAGATTAACATGGGGCCCACACATAGGGGACACTGAAGAGAAGGCCACACTCAGACTAAGGCTTATATACAAACTGGAAGGGACAACTTGGGGCGGAGATGCAAACACAGTCAGACAGGTATACACTGGACACGTACGGCCAACACAGTCAGACAGGTCTACACTGGATACGTACGACCAACACTGGTATATGGCATGGGTGCCTATGCAACAGCGGCAAAGACCAACCTACAGAAACTAGACAAGGCACAGAATACCGGACTCAGAATTTTTTATTACTGGAGGTTTGCGAAGCATCCCAATCAGAGAACTGGAAGCGGTAGCAGGCCTCCAGAGCCTCGGTGCGCTCAGAGAAGGAAGAATACTAAACCTGAAAGAAAAATACAAATGAATGAATGAACATCCAATGCAGGGAAAAGTCAATGAATTAACAAAAAACCGCATAAAAAGAACAAGCTTCAATCATCTATCTAAAGCCCTTATAGCCAGAAACAGTGACATCATATCAAAATGTCCAATGACATGGGAAATGATACAAGTATATGAAAATACAGACCAACAGCCCAACGTCACGGTGGAAGCGAAAATACCAGGTATCGATAGAAAGGTGGAAGAATCAGACATGCATTGAGAGGAAAAACCCTAAAGCATATTGGAGACGCCTATCCTCAACCCATGTGGACGCACGTCTACACAGATGGATCATCAGAGGAAGCATTGAAGAAAGGAGGGGCGGGACTCGTCATATTTCTACAGGATGGAACCGGTATAGAAAAAGCAAGTGGTGCCGGGGAGTCCTCGACAAATTTAAGAACAGAGCAACAGGCAATAATTGAAGCAGTCAAACTATTGAAGGAAAAGGGGTTAAAGGATAACAAAATAGTGGTTTTGTGCGACTGCATGGAAATTTTGCAGGCCACACAAAGAGAACCACGAAATAGTATGGAAAGGGTACTGATATGCCAGCTAAACAAACTCTCAGACCACAATAAAATCACCCTCCAGTGGATTCCAGCTCACTTCGGCATACCTGGGAATGAATGGGCGGACAGGCTAGCCAGGGAGGGAAGACAGAGAGAACAATTCACCCACCCAGTGTCACTGCCAGAAGTCAAGGCAAACATCAAACACAAATATAAACAACAGTGGATAGAGAGAACAAACAGTAAATACCCACAGGACCCAATCAATAGACTTAATAAAAAACAGTATACCACAATTTTTCGCCTCAGAACAGGTCATTACAGACTAAATGCACACATGCATAACATGAAAGCAGCGCAGACTGCACCATGCACGTGTCAGAGAGGACTCCAGACTCCAGAACACATCCTGCAAACATGTCCCCTGCACCAAGACTCCCGTGAAAAGACCTAGCCCGAGGAGAGAAACATACAAGACAAACTTTGGGGAACCATTGAGGACATGCGACTGATGTGTCACTTCATGGATGTAGCCCATCTGGTGACATAAAACGAGCATACGAAGCCGAACGCAAAGAAGAGGAAGATTCATTATACAATTTATAATTGCCTCTTTTTTTTCTTCTTCTTCTTATTCATCTTCTTCTTCTTCTTCTTCTTATTCATCTTCTTCTTCTTCTTCTTCTTTCTTATTATTTTTCTTGTTCTTCTTTCACTTCTTCATTCTTCCTCTTTTTATGTACCTTCATCTTCTTTATTATCCTTATTGTCCTACTTCCTTGTATATTGAGCTTTATAAGATGTATGTTTTATTCCATATATCCATCGACGCTGTGTTGACCTCTTGCTAATGGTCATGAAACCTCCATGCAGTTGATCTCATTTCAGCCTGATCATACTGCATGCTTGTCAAATGTTCAATCCCGTTTATGTTATGTAAAAGTTAAAGGCAAGGGCTCGCCTTGATCGACACGAGTTTCCTCATATGGCTGTCTCTCTCAGCAGTGCATCGCACAGAGCACGAACTCCGTAGCTCCAGCGATGAACCTGGCCAAACCCGTTTATGTTATATCCTTCATTATAATGATAAACTCCGCCAATTCTAATGATTAACCCAAGTAATCGCCACCAATTATAATGATTAACCCAAGTAATCGCCACCAATTATAATGATTAACCCAAGTAATCGCCACCAATTCTAATGATTAACCCAAGTAATCTCCGCCAATTCTAATGATTAACCAAAGTAATCGGAACCAATTATAATGATTAACCCAAGTAATATCCACCAATTCTAATGATTAACCCAAGTAATCTCCGCCAATTCTAATGATTAACCCAAGTAATCGCCACCAATTATAATAATTAACCCAAGTAATCTCCACCAATTATAATGATTAACCAAAGTAATATCCGTCAATTCTAATGATTAACCCAAGTAATGGCCACCAATCATAATGATTAACCCAAGTAATCTCTGACAATTCTAATGATTAACCCAAGTAATCTCCGCCAATTCTAATGATTGACCCAAGCAATCGCCACCAATTATAATGATTAACCCAAGTAATCTCCGCCAATTCGAATGATTTACCCAGATAATATCCGCAAATTCTAATGATTAACCCAAGTAATCGCCACCAATTATAATGATTAACCCAAGTAATATCCGCCAATTCTAATGATTAACCCAAGTAATCTCCGCCAATTCTAATGATTAACCAAAGTAATCTCCGCCAATTCTAATGATTAACCAAAGTAATCTCCACCTATTCTAATGATTAATCCAAGTAATCTCCGATAATTCTAATGATTAACCCAAGTAATCGCCCCCAATTATAATGATTAACCCAAGTAATCTCCGCCAATTCAAATGATTAACCCAAGTAATATCCACCAATTCTAATGATTAACCCAAGTAATCTCCGCCAATTCTAATGATTAACCCAAGTAATCGCCACCAATTATAATAATTAACCCAAGTAATCTCCACCAATTCTAATGATTAACCCAAGTAATATCCGCCAATTCTAATGATTAACCCAAGTAATGGCCACCAATTATAATGATTAACCCAAGTAATCTCTGACAATTCTAATGATTAACCCAAGTAATCTCCGCCAATTCTAATGATTGACCCAAGCAATCGCCACCAATTATAATGATTAACCCAAATAATTTCCGCCAATTCGAATGATTTACCCAGATAATATCCGCAAATTATAATGATTAACCCAAGTAATCGCCACCAATTATAATGATTAACCCAAGTAATATCCGCCAATTCTAATGATTAACCCAAGTAATCTCCGCCAATTCTAATGATTAACCAAAGTAATCTCTGCCATTTCTAATGATTAACCTAAGTAATCTCCACCTATTCTAATGATTAATCCAAGTAATCTCCGATAATTCTAATGATTAACCCAAGTAATCGCCCCCAATTATAATGATTAACCCAAGTAATCTCCGCCAATTCTAATGATTAACCCAAGTAATCTCCGCCAATTCTAATGATTAACCCAAGTAATCGCCACCAATTATAATAATTAACCCAAGTAATCTCCACCAATTCTAATGATTAACCCAAGTAATATCCGCCAATTCTAATGATTAACCCAAGTAATGGCCACCAATTATAATGATTAACCCAAGTAATCTCAGACAATTCTAATGATTAACCCAAGTAATCTCCGCCAATTCGAATGATTTACCCAGATAATATCCGCAATTTCTAATGATTAACCAAAGTAATCTCCGCCAATTCTAATGAATAACCAAAGTAATCTCTGCCATTTCTAATGATTAACCTAAGTAATCTCCACCTATTCTAATGATT
The DNA here is from genome assembly GCA_036924085.1 of Ariolimax columbianus. NCBI lineage: Eukaryota > Metazoa > Mollusca > Gastropoda > Stylommatophora > Arionidae > Ariolimax > Ariolimax columbianus. Next base: position 44,534,936 of record JAVGWX010000019.1, read on the forward strand.
AATCCAAGTAATCTCCGATAATTCTAATGATTAACCCAAGTAATCGCCCCCAATTATAATGATTAACCCAAGTAATCTCCGCCAATTCTAATGATTAACCCAAGTAATCTCCACCAATTATAAACGATTAACACAAGTAATCTCCACCAATTCTAATGATTAACCCAAGTAATCTTAACCAATAATAATGATTAACCCAAGTAATCTCAACCAATTATAATGATTAAGGCAAGTAATCTAAACCAATTATAATGATTAACCCAAGTAATCACAACCAATTATAATGATTAACCCAAGTAATCTCCACTAATTATAATGATTAACCCAAGTAATCTCCACCATACTCCTGGAGGTCATGATTCGAATTTATCGCGAGTTGTCTTTCCTGCTGTTCTTGGCACACAGTGCATTTTACATGTCTCGATGTTACCTTTGTGTCTATCTAACAGACCTACATTTGACACTAATAACGTAAACCTATAATGCATAGTCTAATTGAAAGTCAAATATCTACATTAGTGGATTAATGCGATCCCCGTTGTAGTGCGCGCCATGCAGATGAAGCCAATCATAGCACAACAGTCTGGGGAACCACTGTCCACCTTCATCAGCAGGGATGTGAGGCAAGTTACTACAACCTGCCACGTAACGCCCTTTCCAGGGCCCACAAAAGGATAAACTTACTCTTCGTGGGCATAAAGCCAAGAAACCGCAAACATCTATCTACAATTGCTTCAGGTAACGGTGGGCCAACTTTCGGTTTTTCAACTTCTAAACGGCACGAACCCGACATCTTTATTCAAATGTAAATGTATCATTTTTTCAGTACTTTTTTTTTGTTCTTAATGTTCCTGTCACAGACGTAGGCTGACTGCACAACCTGTATATCTGTAACATGTGCAAAATGGCGGGGGTGTTCACTCTCGTGTGTTGAAGAGTCTTCTACGCTAGTATTTTTAATTGCCTTTAAAAAAAAACAGCTTTTAATACGACTTTTTCTCATTGCTTGGGGCAGTCGAAGCTTTTATCTTAGGCTGAGAACTAGAGGCCGATTTCACCACATCGTGTGCTGACTTGGCTTGTTTAATTCACCCCTAACAGAAAATTAACATATGCCATTCCGGGATTCGAAACACTGCCCTCTTTATCGACATGCAGGCCTCGAAACCATTCGGCCACGCGTTTCTCTTTTTTTAATTTTTAGAATAATCTTAGTTTCTGTAACACACATCGCCAATTCTTCTTCTTCTTTCTTCCTTCTTCATACTTCCTTCTTCATACTTCCTTCTTCCTTCTTCTTTTTTCTTCCTTCTTTCTTCTTCTTCTTTTTTCTTCCTTCTTCCTTCTTCCTTCTTCTTCCTCCTTCTTTCTTCTTCTTCCTTCTTCGTTTTCTTCTTCTTCGTTCTCAATATCTCACTACGAAGCCTTGTAAAGAGCTTTGTAAGTAGCAGAAAGTAGTTCGAAGAACGGAATGTGTTGTGTAGCTAGTTTACAGCTTGACTTCGAAGTGTGCACTTTCAGGTCCGACACATCGTTCTAGCAATCGGAGAAGCAACTATGAAACGTCGTATAATCTACACATAACTCATTTCTGAATGACTTCCAGTTACCAAACAAGTTAATATTTCTAGGGCCAACTAGTTATTCCGGATATAAATATTTCCTTAACGCTCTATGAATGATTTCAGGGCTGTCCGACGTTTTGAAGGTGTGTGCCCCGCTGTAAATATTGACCACACTGAACACATTTTAAATTACCTCATTGATGTACATTGTTGATTGATTCATTGACGTTTTTAGGCAAAATACAAAATTGTTTCTAATTATAAACAAATTACATTTTCAAAAATGTATAATTGACAGTAATTATGTAACAGCCATGTTATGAATACAATTGTTATAAGGATGCGAACCATATATTTTGTGTGTTTATTTTTCGACATAGTCTATGTCTGGAAACACAATATTTCCACCTGTCCCTTAGCTTGTGTAAGCGCTCTAGACAACAATTGTCTGTTGTGACCTTAAACCAATTTTAACCGCCTCCATTACCTCGTTGTCAGCTGCATTGTGACGCATCTGCTACACGCGCAGTGGTGTGATTGATACTGACATCTGCGTTTATTTCATAAATAGTGACTCGCGTGTTGCGATAGACTCGCTGATCGACCTGCTGTTTCACTGTCAATTTACCACGCTTGCAGGTCTCCCACAACATGATTCATAAATGCTGTGTTGTTATCTGTTTTTGAAATCATTTCACCTATACATGCACTCTGATATAATGCGATACAATATGCGAATTAGCGAGAACAAAACATAAACTGTAATGATCAGTAGAACACTTGGGCGACTCAGGATCAGTGCAAATATAAGTGTTCTTCAACAGGCCCATGAGTTCATGTATTTGGGCAATATTTTTGTCGGCAGACGGTAGGATCGACAAGGAAATTGAGACTATATGTCAAAAAGCATCTACGGTGACTTATCATCTGTTCCCACTGCGTAGACACCCGAGCAAAATAACAGCTGATAAACAGTATTTTTTTGCCGGACTCTGTGCTACCAGTTCCAAAACATGATCTCTGTCCATGGCGCAATTTTGACGGGTGAAATGAAGTGTTTGAGGAATGCCATTACATAATTCGGAACGACGACATTCGACGAATGGTCGGCATTACGTCTTGTGTCGAATACATTTCCACGCAAATAATAATTTGCTTGTGTCACCCCATGACAATGCACCTTCATCATCTTCCACTGATGACTTACAACGCTCATATATCTAGCTACATGACAAATGAGCGGACGCGAGACAGGTGGATTGATGGCACTAGATTGATTGTGCGCATTTACCGACGCAACGCACTTGGCGCAGGATAAACGACTTAAGCTTCCCACGTCGTTCAATACAAATGGAAATGAATCTAGCTAACTATAATGCGAGCCGCCTTCTCCGACCTAAACCTTGATTTTTTTCTGAAGATTTCAGAAGGTTCCACACCCGTTTATCACAAATAACACCTTCTTTGTTCTTCTAATTCATAGTGGGTCAACCATGGCGAGCGCTATATTTCGCGCGTATACTGATCGATCGCCATAGTCCCTACATGAAGTATTGCTAACGAGCCATTTTGTTTTCTGGAATTAAAATGTCCATTGTTCATACTTGTCCATGCACTGTATATTAAAATTGCAGCTACTTATTGATTTCCGCTTGAATGTTTATTGCAGACCTAATCAAACACATTAAAAATGCCGTTATATGGCTTACGGACGGTATTTTGGAGACCCTTGATATTGGCTAACAAAACAAGATCTACGCACAGAAACCTGTGTGCGTGGCACATCAATATCATTGCACAGCGAGATCGTTTGTAGTGCGCGGAAGCACAAGTACGCAGCTTAAAGGGGCCGCTAAATCGTATCTCTGTGTTATGATGCTGATTCTTGTGGTTTGTATTGTTGTGAGTGCGCATCTGCTTATCGATCTCTCATTTTCCTGTAATTGTCGATTTTTGCTCTTGCGACGGAAAATGACATCAACGCAGGAGTACATTGATGAAATATGTAGATGTCATTAGCGACCAAATCTTTGATAAGGTAGATATTTTCTCCGGCCCACAACCCTGTTTCCAGTCGTGTAGTTTTGTCACAGAGTGTCTAGTAGTCGATTCAGTTTCTGTAAATCAACGTCACTGCACCCCTGGCAATCTCTGAGGGGCTCAGTCTCTTTCAGCAAATGGCGTAGGGTATGGATTCTGATGGAGCATATAGCTCGCTGGGTGTACATATACGGATCGTGTCACGAACGTAGACATCCGTCAGAGAGTTGAAGACGCTATTGGTCATTTTGAAGATCTGTTCACAACTATCAAAAGACGAAAGATGGACTGCTGCGGGCACGTTGCGAGGTCCAACGGAATTCCCAACTCGATACTCTTTGGATCCGTACCGGGACAGAGAGGGCGAGGACGTCCAAGGAAGAGATGGGTGGACAACATCGCTGAGTGGTCAGAACTTCGTCACGGTGAGATACGTCAGGCGGCGACAGACAGAGAGCTGGCGTGGGATTTTCATGTCTTCATGTGTGCCCCAACGACCTGATGGGTTATGGGATGAACTGAACTGTACCCTCTCCTGATCCGTCCTCTCATGCGCCCCACTCCGCTCGAACCTCGTTTGTGTCGAAACTGTGCAGTCTGTGGATTTCTGCTTCATCTGTTGCAGTGCCCTCATATAACTGGCAGTTATTGATTGATTTCAAAATGTCACTTGTATCCATCACTAATGTGCCCATCATGGGAGCTTGTGAAGCCATAATTTCAGCTCTTGCATTGCCCTGAACCCCAGCATGAGCAGGACAGCAGATCTGCGTCAACCACTGGAGGGATGAGACCTCAACAGTTGCTATTCACTCGAACCTAAGCCACCCCTTCTGTGTCTTCTAAAGTACGGCTTGCGCGTCTGTTGCGATGACTGCCCTTGTTATAGAAGTCTCAGATATTCATTTCAATGCTGAGGTCACGTGGAAGATTGTAATGTTCATGCCTACGAAAGTCGCCCCCGATCTGTCATGCTGGCGATCTAGGGGTCTGAGTTGTTAGTTATGGGCTGTTGGTATTAGTAATCTCTTTCCGAGCACCGGACAAGGCTAGACCACGGTCGTTTGTTTCACTGACTGGGTCCGAATTTTGAATTTGCACCGTCTGTAATTATTGTAGTGAGGCTCAGTGGTCTCGAGGTATAATATCCGGCTCGAATACCAGAGGTCATGGGTTCAAACCACGGTGGAATCCATGATTATTTTCACGTGGATCTTCTGGTTAACGTTCCACTAATCCCTGGGCGGTGAGATCGGACTCTCGTGTTCAGTGTCGAGCACGTTAAAAATCCCTTGTTAGTTAGAAATCAAAAAGAGTAAGCTTAATGGCCGCTACCCTGACAAAATTCTAAAGTTCTAGTCAACATACCCATATTATCTCCCACCAAACATAGTAAGCTGCAAAAAGTTGTAAAATACCCACTACGTACAGTCAAAGCCTTCGGCTACCTGACATTAACCTGCCTGTTTGAATACCAGGATTGCAAGTATGTCAAGATCTTAGAACTCTTCGGTTCATGCCAGTTCCCACGTCTCTAATTCAGTAATTTAGTTTTGAACCTCAGAAAAACGACGTCCAGGAACAGGATTTCTTCATGGCTGGAAATAGGAAGATGTCACTATTTGACAATTCCGATGAGATGGATCATGATTTCATCGTACTTTGTCGGTTTTTTCTGACATTCATGACTTTACTACGTACCCGGACACGTGGATTAGGACACAGGCGGATGGTCCCAATAGTCAGAGCATTAGTAAGGTTTTCTGACATCGAAAACTTGCTGCTGAACTTGAAACGTGCATCAAGGCCCAGACAGGGGAGTTCTATAATTATTGCATCAGAAAGATGAAGATTAGATGATGGTGAATGAATACTTAAGTGGTCTGCCGGGGTCTTTGTGTATCACAAGAATAGCATCACTGCCACACAGAGCATGTCGTAAGAGGCGACTAACTGTGGGACATGCCATAACACCAGCCATGGTTAGCCGGTTTGTTTAGAGCAGCATAGATGGCGCCTAACAGGCTGCGGGTCTACTTTGCTCTAGTGTTTGAGTCTATTAGGATGAACTCGCACATCGGTTAACCACCTAATGTAGCGGCGTATTAAGCTGCTCAAGCCTAGACCGCTAAGCAGGAAACAATTCTCCCATCTACATCCAGCTCATAACAAAGCTGGGACCTGCACAGTGACATCTGCCCCTGTAGAAGTGCAGGTCGACTAAGAACAAAGTACTAAGATTGAATACATAGAGAAAGACTAATGTTCAGAACAATATCCAGGCAAGTGTCTTGACTCCATCGTACTAAAATTGTCAACATTTCAACGATCTCTTGCGCTTTGTAAATTATATTAGTTGGATCGACGAATTTTAGTAAAGAGGACTACATATATATTTTTTTTAAATGTTAGTGTATCAGGAACGGGTTGGTTTCAATTTTGTCGATAATTTAATGTAGTGTATGGTGTCACATTGCTACTGATATGTGGCTAAAGTTCAGCTCTGTCGTGTTCGAGAGCTTGCAGTGCCATGCTGATTACACGCATGCATCGTAGTATTACTTTGTCATGTGTGCGCTTGGGTGAGATGACATGATGTTCGTCCATCACAAATGATGAAGACCACTCTCTTTGTTCAGCCGTATGGACAGTCTTTCCTCTTGCTGTGTCCTCCGAAATGAATTACCTGCGCGGTGATGTGGATTAAAGTGAGAAAGAAACTGCGCCTTTTGTCATCCTCATTATCTGGCTACCTTAGGACAGTAGCAAGATATTTAGACGACTAGAGAAACCATAGCATGCACATTTTTCCTTGAATCCTTTCCAGTAAACAGGTATCCCACAAGGCAGCCGGTGGCGATGACATCTAACGTTGTATGTCGTTTCTTTTCCATAACCACAAGAGGTCGTAGGGTCATCACTCAGCGTGTGAGTGAGTCTGGCATCTCTCCCCGGCTGTGTTCAGTTCATTAAAGTAGTGTCTACATTTCTCACACGTCAATTTCGTGAAGTGCAGCCGTGTGAACTAGGCCGTGAAATACGACACAGGTTTAAGCGAAGTGCCATTCATATAGCCGATGTCCATTCCAGGATAATCGGACGGAAGAAATCACAAACAACGAACGAATTAACCAGTCTAAATGGAAAACAACACCACGTTTCCGTGAACACAAGTGTAAGTCATTTAATAGTGATAATTCCATGCAAATCCGTGGTCTGTCGACATATATAATGCACCAAAACAGTAGAGCAATGCAGACCTGCAGCCAGTTATGGCGCCATCTTTGTTGCGACACAATGACCTGGGGACAACAACGTTTGGTACGTTTCTTGAAGAGTTTGTAGTAATATTTGCGAAACATATATCTGGTCATTATAAGGTCTATCTATGATCTGTTATGGTGTTGTTGTTGATTGCCAAAACTAAGAATGTTTTGTCTGGTATGCTTCCTGGATAATTCGTAATGTGTCTGGTTATTGTAGCTTTTCTCATACCACGAGTGTGCTGAAAAAAGGGGTTGTCCAAGCTGCTGTGTTATGCTTGGTCTCATCTGTGTGACGTTCAATACCTACGTGATCACACCGATCCACACACATCTCGTCAGCCAGACTGAATTGTTAAAAGCCTGTTTCCAGGCTCAGTTCCACGTGATCTGTGATTGTATCTAGCTAATAATCCAAACGTACTAGATTTGTAAGTTTACACACCAGGAAACGTAAAGTAAAGTAACCCATAGCATTACTGCCGTAGGGGTGTTAGCGATCTCACATTTCAAAGGATCGGCTATATGAGGGCAGTAGCCATCTCCTGTCCCTCGTCGTTTTTACTTCCCGGACTGAACCGTACCCATTTAAGGCTGGGTATACCCGGAACATGTTGCGGTCTGAAAAAAACCCATTAAATTCGACGCCAGCTAGCTAACCACTGCGCTACGCGGCTACCAGGTAAGTCGTCGACTTTTTAATTGTATAACCCCTTCCTTTAGTCAAATCAGTTGTAAATGAACACTTAACGAAGTCAGGGGACATTCTCAGTCGCTCCGGGACTTACTGAGTTTGTGCTGCGTCTTCGGAACTCTCAGCAAAGAACAGTTGAATACGTATGGGGGACTACCGTGAAATAAAATATGTACAATTTGTCTATCTCACTGACGCAGTGTTGGAAATACATAATTTAGTATTGCAAGTTCGTACTCGGCATACCGTATCTGCGTCTGATATCAAATGCTCTTACATTATTTAGAGCGGATGTTGAAAAGTTCAAAATCGGGTTGCCATATTGTTCTACCTTTTCTCTTTTTCAAGCCGCCCATTATAATAAATATGACCTTTTCATTGTCATGTTTCTTTTGTTTGATGTATAATTCGTTTAAGAATGATGCTTCTTTTCATAATCATTTCTTAAAAAATACTATATGTGGCTTACAAATTGCATTGTTTTCTGACCGCAGGATTATTCATATACCGGGTATTTGTTCTTAAGTGCGTTGCTTTTGTGCTTAATACTTGTTTGAATTTTTCTAAACGTATGTACGTTTGATATTCTCAATTTAATGCCAGTTATGCACATGTTATTGTCAATCTTCTTCTTCTTCTTCTTGTTCTTCTTCTTCTTCTTCTTCTCTTCCTCCTTCTCCTTCTTCTCAATCTCGTACTTCTTCTTGTCATGTTTTCTTGTTCTCTTTAATCATCTTCGGCTGCTTCGTCTTTCTCATTCTTCTTCTTCTTCTTCTTCATCCTTTTTCTTCTTCATCTTCTTCTTTTTCTTTTTCTTTTTCTTCTTTTTCTTCTTGTTCTTCTTCTTCTTCTTCTTCTTCATCTTCATCTTCTTCTTCTTCATCTTCATCTTCTTTTTCTTTTTCTTTTTCTTTTTCTTTTACTTTTTCTTTTTCTTTTTCTTTTTCTTTTTCTTTTTCTACTTCTTCTTCTTCTTCTTCTTCTTCTTTTCCTTCCTCTTCCTATCCTTCCTATTCTTTTCTTCCTCATTTTCTCCTTCCTCTTTTTCTCTCTCCTTTCTTGTTTCCCTCTTTCTTGTTTTCATTCTTCTTCTTCGCTTCTAAGTTCGTTCTGGAAACGACGTAATGACTCTCTGTCGTAGTTTACAGTTAGGCTACAATATTTGCGTCTTTCCACCCGACACATCCGGTTTCAGCTGGCCATTTTGTTGCATACCCGCCTTGCGTTCTCCCTGCGATCCCAATTATCTCAGCAAGACTACACTAGTGAATTATATTTTCAGGCCGTGAGTCAGCTCTCATTCACTGGCCCTGATGCAAGCAGCCATCTTTGAATCACTCGCGTTGTCAACACTGTACCGGATCATCGGCCACTTGCCAATCTCATAAATCTTCACTCACAACTCATTAACAGTATGCCTTGAGATACTCCTTGTACTTAAAGTGTTCGTTTGTATAGCACCTAGAAATGTAATACTTACTTTTACGTATATACAATTTCAGTATCATATTCCGTGTTAGTTTATATTCAACAATTTTGAAAATAAATTTGACACATTCAAAAGATTTTCGCTACGAGCGGTAACAGTTTGAAGCGACATAATGAAACAATAGAAATCATAAACACCTATAAGGTTTCATGAGTGTTAGTTAACATTTATGAAACATCTGTGCGTATTCTTTTCTTGACATTTCTTCTCAGTCTGCTAAATTGATGTAAACTATAACTCTGTGTTGATTGCAACTGAATAGAGTATTCCTTGGTGTTTACAAGACGTGAAGTCAAGAATTTGAGGGCAAGTGAGTGAAGCAGCCTTTAATGTCTACAGGATGTGAAATTATGAATTTGATGGCAAGTGAGTGAGGCAGCCTTTAATGTATACAGAACGTGAAGTCATGAATTTTATGGCAAGTAGTGAGGCAGCCCTTAATGTCTACATAACGTGATGTTATGAATTTAATTACAACTGAATGAGACGACCATCAATGTCTGCAAAACGAGTTCTTTTTTTGTGGGCCTTATTTCTATAATCCCCAAGGCGATGTGCGTTACACTGTGGTTTTTATTTTGCGCCTGTCGGCCCAGTGCATCTGACGTAAGCATACTTATTATGTAAGGGTCTGCTTCCTCCTGCATTTTCTAAGAGTTTGCTTCCTCCTGCATTTTCTAAGGGTTTGCTTCCTCCTGCATTTTATAAGGGTCTGCTTCCTCCTGCATTTTCTAAGCGTTTGCTTTCAAGGGGTAACGGCCGGAGCTGTGATGGGGATCGAACCCAGCCCCTTTCGGTTTTGAGCCGTGTCACTTATCCATTAGCCCACGCCATAATGAATATGATTAAAACAGAATGAGGCAGACTTTAGTGTCTGTAAAACGTGAAGTCATGAATATGATGGCAACAGAATGAGACATACTTTAGTGTCTGCAAAACGTGAAGTCATATAAATGGTTGAGGTATTGGAAACAAAGACTGCCAGACTGAAAAAGAAAGGAGAGATACTACCCTAAGCTTTATATCGAAAAACTACCCAAGCATGGACTGGACCCATGCATACACCGACGGTTATGTAACAAACACTACACAGAACGGAGGGGCAGGAGCATTCCTGAACCTACCAAATGGCAGAACAATAACACTGTCATTCGCTACTGGTAAGTACACAAGAAATTTCAGAGCGAAGGCAGAGGCACTGAGGGCGGCAGTGGAAGAAATGGTGACACATAAAGAAAATGAAAGCCTCAGGATGACTGCCGCTTTTATCGAAAAAATAATGGTTACTGTCTGACTGCGTACGATGAAGAAGAAGAAGAAGATATAAATGGTTGCAATTCAATTAGACAATCCTTAGTGTGTACATGGTGTGAAATCATGATTGCGACACACCACAATCATGATCGTGCGATGATGGATTTCATCAATGCACTATGCGAGAAGCGTGACTGCTGTAGGCATCGACATTCCTCATCGTGTATAAAAATATAATCCATTACTTTTATCAGTAAAATATAATCCATTACTCTTATCAGTAAACTATAATCCATTACTCGTATCAGTAAAATATGATTCATTACGCTAATCAGTAAAATATAATCCAATACTCTTATCAGTAAAATATGATTCATTGCGCTAATCAGTAAAACATGATGGATATCTTTAATCAGAAAAATATGATCCAAGAGCTTATAAATTAAATTTTATCAAAAAGATTATCAGTAAATTATGATCCAAAAGCTTATCAATACAAATAATCTAAAAGCTTATCAATTACAAGAATAATATAACATTTTAGCAGTAAAATATGATCCATTTGGCTTAACAGTAAAATATGACCCAAAATCTTTATCAGTAAAATTTGACGCATTATGCTAATCAGTAAAATATGATACATTATTCTTATCAGTAAAATATGTTCCATTATTCTTATCAGTAAAATATGTTGCATTATTCTTATCAGTAAAATATGTTCCATTATTCTTATCAGTAAAATATGTTCCATTATTCTTATCAGTAAAATATGTTCCATTATTCTTATCAGTAAAATATGTTCCATTATGCTTATCAGTAAAATATGATCCATTATGCTTATCAGTAAAATATGTTCTGTTATTCTTATCAGTGAAATATGTTCCATTATGCTTATCAGTAAAATATGTTCTATTATGCTTATCAGTAAAATATGTTCCATTATGCTTATCAGTAAAATACGAAATGTGTTCAAACTAGACCCAGTGGGTTTATTACAAACATGTGAAAGGAACATCAGTAGGTGTTGGGAGCATTAAACAAAGCAATTGTTATGAGATAAACATGCACCGGGGTTCGTTAGAAAAAAGTCACCATAGGCATTCAAAACACGCAACCCACTGCTTTGGTAGACGCCAGATGCCGTCCAAGAAAAATGGCTTTGGTTGCTCATTGTTCTATTTGGTCACCGATGCCATGACGTCTGCAATGGAGTTGAATCGTTGTCCCTTTATACATGTTCATCAGAGTCCGAACACATGACAGTTGTTTGATGACAGCTCGGCACTGTAGGCTGGGTGTGGCAGGACCTCGCATCGTTTCTGCGCTAGCGCTTCCGGTACAATTCATACCATTTCGTTTATAACCTAGAAAGTGGTTCAAACTCCACCCCATGCGTTCTTCCTTATGGTGGTCTGCCAGTATCTGTTTGACTAAATAACTTCCAATAGTTCAGTTTTTTCCTAACCATCTTCTAAACAGTCCCAAACGACACAGTGAATTCTTATGCTATCATATTCAAGCTCCGGTGACAGTCCACCAGTAGTGCTGCATTAACATCGACTTTGTCTACTTCTATCGCAACAACATGCGTTGGATCTGGTGACGTAAGATCTTTCGTTAACTAACATCCTTCTTTAAACATCGAAGTCCAGTTTTTCACTGTTGTCTTCGACACTTTTTGTCACCATACACTGCCTGCATTTTGCAATGAATGTCCACTGGTCGAAATCTTACAGCTGTTAGAAATCGATTCATCGCTCGGTGATCAACTCTGGACGGATTCCATATCACATCCGCCGTGTGTTCAACGGTCTGCTAACAAAAATTATGAGTCGGAGGATAATGAAATTTTGCAAATATGACGGTTGTTATGTGCTATTTACACCAGAAGTGACTTCATGATGCGTATCGTACATAAGTTTATTTGTTGCAGTTTGGTCCGGTTTCATTTGAACACGCCACGTTAATATATATATATATATATATATATATATATATATATATATATATATATATATATATATATATATATATATATATATATATATCCTAGTTCTCTTTCATCCCTTGCAGTGCAATTTACTATTTCTGAATCATCATCATTTAGTATGTCATTTATGGAACGTCGCTCCCATCACAGTCTGTCTGAAAGAAACTCGTTCCCTTGCCAAAACTGCAAACTCCGCCATAGTCATACCCATACATCCCCGGATATCTTGGTGCCATCGTCTACTTGGTCTACCCCTTCCGCTTTTGCCTGGCACCATACCGTCCATCACTGTTCTCTCAAGACCGTTGTGTCTCTTGATGTGACCAAAGTATTTGCATTTTCTAGCCAATATGTATTTATTTGATAAACCAGTTCTACTCTATGCTCAAAACTTGCCAAATGTCTACATTTGTCTTTTTCTCTGTCCAGGGTATTCTGAGGATCTTTCTGTAACATTTTGACCCACATATTCGATTCTTTGTCTAGAAGTTTTGGTAATCGTCCATGATTCACAACCATAACCGCCACATGAAAAACACAGGCTCTCAAGACTTTGACTTTTGTCGTTTTGTTGGTGCTCTGCCATAATGTCTTCAGACTGTCCAGTCTCTGCATTGCCATAGCCTGTCTTCTTCTGATTTTTTTTCGAGCAGTCGCCATTTCTGTCAATCCTGGAGCCCAGATATTTAAAATGTCTGACCTGATATATTTCCTCATCACCCACCGTAAATGTATGTTAACATTGTGTTGTATCGGTGGTCATCATCTTTGTTTTATTAATTGTTTATAATTAGGTTTTGATATTTACTGTGTTATATATATATATATATATATATATATATATATATATATATATATATATATATATATATATATATACTGTACAGTGTATATACAATAAGAAGCAAATGAAGTACGGCGAAACAAAGCGTTTTTTTTTAAAAAGAATAAAGCTACTCATTTTGGGCATTTAGCATCAATGACCCCAACAACAATGAGTAGAATATCAACAGAGATAGTTGTCTTAGGCATTCTTTACTTTCAATGTCCTGGGTACTACGTCATATATCATTCGTCCAGTACTAAGCCACGTGCATTGCCCTGTCACTGGCACTCAGCAGGTCATCCATGCTACAAGTCTCCGGGACGTTTGGGCAGATCATCAGATGGTCCTGGTCTTGTTTCTCCACATCCGTATATTTCATCATCTCTGTATCCCCATCTCTTCAGGTTTTTCCTGCGTCGTGAAACACCAATTCGAAGTCATTTTAGGGACTTCTGTTGCGTATGTCAGGAGATGTCCAAGCGCAGGTTTCTTCCGTAACTCGATCAAGGGGGCCTGTGTCAGCTGTTTCCAACTTTCGATGCGTCGATATCCTGGACTAGTCTGTAGCGGCTGGGCTGACTGTAAGAAACTTCTTCTCGACTTTAGTCTTGCCTGCTGCACCTGATGTCCGAACATAGTGGCTTGGGTCATTGACCTGTTTCTCCCTTTCTATTTCTATCTCGACAGTTCTTCGTATCTCTGGTGGCGATATGCCGATTATGGTGTCTATTTTCTTCAGTTGGTGTAGGTTTTAGGCATCCAGTAATTATACGCCCTGTCTAATGTATTGCTGTATCTATATGTTTGATATGTGCATAGTTCTTCCAGACTGGTGCGGCGCACTCAGCTACAGAGACACACAGAGCGAGTGCTGATGTTCTGAGGAAAATGTTGTTTTCTTGTAAAATCATATCAGTTATATCAATTTTCCGGAACGGTGTGGGCGAGTGGTTCGGTGACACGGCTCCCAAGCCGAAGGTGCTGGGTTCGCTCCTGGGAAGCAAACCCTTAGAAAATGCACGAGAAAGTAGCCCCTTACATAACAAGCATGGTGAAGTCGGACGCACTGGCCCGACAGGCGCAACATAAAAACATACTGCAACGCATTGCACCTTAGGGAATAGAGAAATAAGGCGGACGCCTGAATAAAAAAAATGTGATTCACAATGATATTTTGACTATCGAAATCAACATTGATAAAACTACAACAAAGAGTAATAACTAAATAATGCGATTCGTCAAGAAACATGTGAGATGAATATATTATAACGTTCACACAACTAACAAAACAAGAAGAATTCACACAAACAATAATTGCTAAAAAGCAGACGATGCTAATTATAGCATATCGGCGCAATTAACCATACAATCACATCAAACTTGTGCAAGTTGTGAAAACAGAAACATGAACCCACGCCATTTCTCAGTGTGTTTTCAACACGATTTCATGGTTTGCAATTTGCTCTCCGGTTGCGCCCTGTAGGAAATGTGAAGCGCGCGTTGTAAAGGACTTATTATCCATGGGCAAACATATTTTTGAGAAGAAAAAAACTGTTAGAAATTGGAAACAATTTACATTTGTTTTCTTAAAGTTGATGTGGACAAGTTCATCATCATGTTGTGAAAAGTAAATGCAAGACGCCTTGACAGGTCAAATATTGAGACTCTAATCGTTTACCTGTCGAATGATCCAAAACTAAGATAAGGATCACAAAATTGAATTATCTTCATTTTCATCATCATCATCATCATGATCATCAGTTCCGTAACCTGAAAGGTCTTTGAGGCACCAATACTGCAGATTGTTGGACCAGTTCCCGCCACTCTATTGGGGCACCAATACTGCAGATTGTTGGACCAGTTCCCGCCATTCTATTGGGGCACCAATACTGCAGATTGTTGGATTAGTTCCCGCCACTCTATTGGGGCACCAATACTGCAGATTGTTGGATTAGTTCCCGCCACTCTATTGGGGCACCAATACTGCAGATTGTTGGATTAGTTCCCGCCACTTTATTGGGGCAGCAATACTGCAGCGTGTTGGATTAGTTCCCGCCAATCTATTGGGGCACCAATACGGCAAATTGTTGGATTAGTTCCCGCCACTCTATTGTGGCACCAATACTGCAGATTGTTGGATTAGTTCCCGCCACTGCACTCGATTTTGTGTCAGGATATTCGTTGTACATATGGACCTTCCCGTCCACGCCCTGATGTTGTCTTCCCATATTTCTTTCTGCCCCCATATCTTACGCTTCCCAGGCACAGTACCTTGCATTGTCGTCTTGGTCAACCCAGGCGAATTATAAACACGCCCATACCATGTGAGCTTGCGTATTTCTACCATACTCAATATGTCTTTATATTGGCCGATCTCTTATTTAACAGTCTCCCGAATTTCCTTATGCGTGACGTGGTCTAGATACGAAATGCTTAGGATTCGGCGCAGGGATCTCATCTCCATTGCACACATCCTCGCTCTACAATGGCTGTCAGAGTCCAAGTTTCGCAGGCGTACATGTACACGGAAGTGACAAGTGCATACATTACACTCGGATTTCAGGTTGATGCTTTTGTCTCTCCCTATCGGCTTCGGTTTGGTCAGAGGACCATCGCTGTTCCTTACTGAATCCCAGTTCTGTAACCGTCCGCATGTAGCACTGCTCCTAGGTATTTAAACTGGTTATCAATTTGCAATGGTTTGATCGGAATGGGAATCGCAGGCCGTCCGGGACGTTAAAAATGAATTTACTTTTCTCAGCAGTAATGTAAATTCCAATCCCTTTGAGCGGTGTTGTCAAGGTTTGACATTAGATAAAGGAATAGGCAATATCCAATGTGGGGACTGGAATCAATTATACTTTGATGTATTTATACTTGTATATGTTCTTCTGTGATTCCATGGCGAAGTGGTTAAGCCGTCGACCTCGTGATCATGTGGTATTGGTTCGACTCTGGACTGCGCCGTCTTTTTCACGGGTGCTTGATGCAGAGTTCCCTGCATCTCGTAGTCTCCCCCTAGTCGTCTTGTCCTTGACTTGCCACTGGTGTTGTGCGGCTCGAGACGAGAGAGTGAAGATAACAAGTAGCCCAGTTAATCCTTATTAAGAATATCCTTAGCAAAATGAATTATGTCATCATCGTCTACGATGGACGGCGGCCTTTGACTTTATGTTCTTCTGTGGTAATTGCTAAGTTAGACTGGGATTAATCGTATCATGAAGTTGGTGAATGCCTACAAAAGTAAGTTTACTCTTGTATGGGTCTTTAAACTATTATTAAGTGGTGGTTTACAGTATTTATTTAACTTCCGTGTCCAACTTTCACGTCTTAAAAAATGTATCCAGTATTCAGCCGAATGGATTGCACTATCATTTGTTTCCATCATGCCTCACCTGATATGTGTTTCCCCGATGTTTGGACAGGTTATCAGGTGGTCTGGGTTCTGCATTGCGCCAATCACATGGGCCAACATATGTCATGTTTGACGCTCAAGACATAACGTAGAGATCAGGAACGTGTTTATCAGTGCCTGTGTAATGAACATGCTGTCACTTGAATGTATCAGCTGTCACTTGAATGTGTCAGCTGTCACTTGAATGCGTCAGCTGTCACTTGAATGTGTCAGCTGTCACTTGAATGTGTCAGCTGTCACTTGAATGTGTCAGCTGTCACTTGAATGTGTCAGCTGTCACTTGAATGTGTCAGCTGTCACTTGAATGTGTCAGCTGTCACTTGAATGTGTCAGATGTCACTTGAATGTGTCAGCTGTCACTTGAATGTGTCAGATGTCACTTGAATGTGTCAGCTGTCACTTGAATGTGTCAGCTGTCACTTAAATGTGTCAGCATCGGTGCCAACTGGCAGTACACCTTGTTTGCCGCTTGAATTACATTTGTTATCTTGCTGTCCAGTCTGCCGTCACATCTCTTGATGTTCCTCTTCTACCGTGATACGCCAAGTTCCGTGTCGGTTCAGTGCTACTGGTTGCAGAAGTTAGACAATGTTGCAGACGGTGTTAGTCAGACAAAACATACTGATCAGACATTGTTAGTCAGACAAAACATACTGACCAGATGGTGTTAGTCAGACAAAACATACTGATCAGACAATGTTAGTCAAACAACAACATACTGATCAGACTGTATTATTCAGACAAAACGTACTGATCAGACAATGTCAGTCATACAAAACATACTGATCAGACAAAGTCAGCCAGAAAATAAAACATACTGATCAGACGGTGTTAGTCAGACAAAACATACTGATCAGACGGTGTTAGTCAGACAAAACATACTGACCAGACGGTGTTAGTCAGACAAAACATACTGATCAGACGGTGTTAGTCAGACAAAACCTACTGATAAATATAATTCAGGCAAGTCATACTGATCACGAACATATTTCACATCTTTACAGTTCGCCCCGAAAAAGTATGTGTCATGGCAGTCTAGCCACCACGGTGGGGATCGACGTGATCCTCGTAGTAGTGAACTACACGCAGTTTCAGCGACAATAAGTATTAAATAACATTCTTTATGAACCCGGTCCACCTCCATAAACACGCAAGGGATATTAGGAAAGCTATTAGAACGCACCAGCTAACTTCATTTCCAGGAGCGCACACAAACGTTATCTTACTCAATGTTGGGACTCAATAACAACAACACCAATAACAACAGTGCCAATAGCAACATGTTAACAAAATGCTTACATAAAAGCCTGCTTTTTCGTGCAACATAATCTTTCGGTCTAAATTCGTTTTTGTAAACTATTTTGTTTGCATTTCACTGCAATTCACCATATGTCCCGGTTACTTTCGTCTCATTTCAACATCTGTAGAGAATGACCAATGTTTTATTTTTTTATTTTTTTGCGTTCGCTTTATTTCTCTATTCCCAAAAGACGGTGTGCGTTGCACTGTCGGTTTTATTTTGCGCCTGTCGGCCCAGTGCATCCGACTTCAGCATGCAATTTATGTAAGGATCTACTTTCGAAGGCTTTGCTTCCCAGGGGTAACGGCCGGTGCTGTGGTTGGATCGAACTCAGGTCCTACTGGTTGTGACCACTAGCCCACGCCGTCCCCACTAATGACCAATTTAAATGCCATTTAGGGACATCAATATACCAGCACAACCATCAAATCCTTTCCTCCAATTGATTGTGAACACGATAGAATTAATAGCATGCCGCGTCTGCTGGGCCGCCCGCTCAAATCGAGCTGGACCAAGCAATTGAGAATGAAGTTGTACAGTGTTCCATTCATTACATTTCAGTTGGTTCTTGTGTATTTTTTGAGCTTGGCTAATTTAACAGAGTTCCTAATGGAGCTGGTTCACCGACTTATTGAGTACTGATATAACCTTTACAGATTGCTTGTTGTCCTTCTGATGTGTAGTGATTGTTGTTTTTTTCTTTAAATCTTCCTTTATAATTTTGAAATGATTGAATGTTTATAAAAGACGTAAAATCAATACAAACAAAACAAAATCAAACGAAATCATGAGTTGATTGTTCATTATATAACAATTCATGGCAAATCAATGATTGTTTTTTTTGTTTTTTTCTACATCAGGGAATTCAAAATGATTACTGCTGCAGATATTAACTAATGCTACGGGATGTCACTCTTTCCTCCTTATAACTTTTAAACTATATATCTATCTGTTTTCAGTCCAAGTATGTCATTAGACGTCGTGGGAGGTGCGACTTCTTATGTTTCATATTTTTTTTTGGCAGGTAAAAATCGACAAGTAAATTTGCCTGGTCAATCCCAGTATATGTTAGCCGCTGGAATATACGATCGCCTATTTTTTTAGACTGGTAGAGGTGAAAGCGTAAATTAGAGCAAGGTAGACCCGCAGCCTGTCAGGCGCCATCTAAGCCGCTCCGCTAACCAGATAACCAAGACCTGTTGTTATGGCCACACATCCCCCTTTTTGTGACATATTCTCTTTGGGGCGAGAATTTCTAGAATAATTTGAGTAGATTTTTAACTTTATTTGTGCCCGAGCAGCGTCCGTTAGGCCTACTCTTTTAGATTTCCAACTGCAAAGATATTCTTAACGTGCGCGCCACTGCGCACGGGTGTCTGATCTCACTACTCAGAGATCAGGGAACAAATTTACCGGATGATCAACGTGAAAAATCCGGTGTCTCCATCAGGATTTGAACCCGCGACCTGGAGCAACCGAGGTAAACACATCGAGTGGGGCAGCGAGACGGACAGTGAGTCGTACAGCGAGTGGGGAAACGAGTCGTACAGCGAGTGGGGAAACGAGTCGGACAGCGAGTAGGTCTGCGAGTCGGACGGCAAGTGTATATTGATAGTGTGATTCAGTCTACCTTTGCGATGTACGAGCAGACGATTTCAACAAGTTCATCTATCTTTGGCGTCTCCACAATATAGAGAATGACATGGAACATGAACTGACAAGACGTCGACGCGTGGGTTGGGCAAGCTTCTCGTCCATTACCACGGTCCTAGACGGTTGCAAAGACCAGAACAGACGAGCCTCTCTCGTCAATTTTACTGTTCTCCTTGTGATGTAATACTGTGTTGAGGCATGGACACAAAGAAAATCCATAGAGAACAACCTGAGAGCTTGGCTCCGTTCGTTCTCAATCTCCCACTACCAAACCCTGAAATGGCTAAAGTAGCAGAATTTAGTCCAGAGAACGCAATGCATTGTGTCGTAGTTTACAGCTTGACTGCGATATTTGCATCTATCGGTCCAACACATCACATTTCAGCAATTAATTCAGCAAAATATTTTTTTGAGTACCGGGTTAGCATTCCCTCTTTGATCCCTTCACCTTAGCCAGTCTGCCCTGCTGCAGCCTGTTATCCAGGATCACTGCGTGGAGGTGTAGTAGGGTCTTGGCAGCTCTGGTTTGCTGGTCATGACGCTAGCAGTCAGCTATGGTCGCTGACCACTGCAGTTCATGTGCTGCTCAGCATATTGATCCCAACCTGAGAGTGACCAATGCCTCTCTTGAGAGACGCCTGGTCGGAATCTCTGTCTGGAATCAATGTGTGCAAACGGTCCACAAGTCTGGCATACGATATTTGTTCTTGGTGAATGATGCGGGAATCTATGCAAACAAGGCAACGCATACATTAGCGAGGCACATGTTGCGATTAAACAATGGTCGATGGAGAACGGCTGCATTAATCTAGTGCCTATGAGGTAAATATAGACCATGGAGAAGACCTCCAAGGCGGTGATCAGACTCTCTTGTTGCACGCGACAATATCTGGTACGCGTCTGAAGAAGTACGTACTACGCACTTGACTTTCGTGGCACAAAACAGGCTCTACTAAGAAACGGATAATTAAAATGATCCAAAGTGTTTCTATTCAACCAAATACAGGGGATAAGTCAGTAAGTATGCGACACATTGATATGGTATATGTGAAAAATGCTGTTTATAGTTTCTGAAAATGTTATTAGTTGGCAGCATCATTCAGCTTTGTGATTAATGTAGACAGTGGACGCTATAAGTCGCATGCACATGCGCAGCTCATATATAAAATGGCGTATGTGATCGCAAAGTGTCCAATCAAAGAACAGCGTGCTCTTATCCAGTTTTTTTTAAAATTGGTAAATAGACTTCCTGCAAAGTATATTTATCAGAAAATGTATTGTGTAAAGTTATGTCGATGCCTCGTGATATTATTCGAAGATAAGTTTCAGGTCTTCTGACTTGATGAGTACTGCTCCATTGTGACAAAGCCGGACCTCATACGACTCCATTAACCCAGATACAATTGACTTTTTTAACCTTTCAGGGTCAACTTAGCTCTCGAGCGGTGTCCACCTGTTTGGCGCACTTAATAAATTCACCTTTGCGTGAACCGTATCCCGAATGACGAAAAGACGGGAGCTGAAATGCACATACTATTAAAACAGCAAACAAAAGATTTCTAAGACGCACGTTTTAGTACAGAGATAAAGCGAGGAGATAAGTGTATCAATGTTAGTGGAAATTATATGTCCAAAGTGTATGAATTTTGCTGTAAATTATATTTCCAAAGTGTATCAATGTTGGTGGAAATTATGTCCAAAGTGTATCAATGTTGGTGGAAATTATGTCCAAAGTGTATCAATGTTGGTGGAAATTATGTCCAACTTGTTTCAATGTTGGTGGAAATTATGTCCAAAGTGTATCAATGTTGGTGGAAATTATCTCGAAAGTGTATCAATGTTGGTGGAAATTATGTTTAAAGTGTATCAATGTTGGTGGAAATTATGCCCAAAGTGTATCAATGTTGGTGGAAATTATGTCCAAAGTGTATCAATGTTGGTGGAAATTATGTTTAAAGTGTATCAATGTTGGTGGAAATTATGCCCAAAGTGTATCAATGTTGGTGGAAATTATGTCCAGAAATATTGGACAATTTAAGCTCAATAATAAATGGTTTTCAAGTTCATTTCTCATTAATTTTTTTAATTAAAACTAGCTTTTTGTGAGCTATTTACTGACTTGCTCTCGTGACATCTAACGAGAATAAGTTATATTTTTTTTTAGATTATAAGATCAGTACATTTTAGTCATTGGATATCAGAGATAATAAATATTGGGGGTCTGATAACTATGCAATTATTAATCAGCCACAATTATGATGACACTAATCTTTGAATGTGATCATTATACGTTTTGGAAGGTATATTAGTAAAATTGCAGAGACATAATTGCTCATTAGTCGTTATTGCTGTGATGGGCAACAGGTCGAAGGTGGGGGGGGGGGCCTGGGGGAAGGGGGTAGCGGGTGCCATACGACGTTTCTGTGAACCCCGACTGTGTGTTTGTTTGTTTGTCCTTGCGCATACTGTATGTCTGATTGTGTATCGCTGTCTGTCTATCATTTTGATCATACATCATCATCATGAGAGGTCTCCATAGTGGACGTTGAGGGTAATGAATCACCATCTGTATATATTCCGTGGCAGCTCGGAACACTCAGACATACTTTGTCCCAACCACATCTTGATGGTGTCTGTCTATATGTACCATAGCGGAAGCTGAGGGTAATGAATTACCATCTGTATCTGTTCCGTGGCAGGTTGGAACACTCAAACAGACTTTGTCCCAACCACATCTTGATGGTGTCTGTCTATCTGTACCATAGCGGAAGCTGAGGGTAATGAATTACCATCTGTATCTGTTCCGTGGCAGGTTGGAACACTCAAACAGACTTTGTCCCAACCACATCTTGATGTTGTCTGTCTATCTGTACCTCATCTGCCCTCTGGCTTTCATGTCCTCAACTTTTCCATCCAATATAACATTCAGCAGACTTTCATGTCTAGGAAATAAAGAACAGAATAGACCAGGCATAATACGTTTCCAGAGTATTAGAGGAATCGTGTGCAAACAAAATGCAATCACTTGATTTAAAGGAGATAACAATTCGATGCTGCGTGGAACCAGTACTGGCATACGGCAGCCAGTCATGGACAATCAGCAGACAGGTTCATGAATCATTGAAGGCAACAGGAGTCGGAGTTAATAGAAGAATGTTTAAAGTTCAACGGATTGCAAATAAATCGAACAACGTGGTTCTGAAAGAAGTGTAGATACAGAGACAGCGTATGGCAACAATCAGGACAAGGGAGTCATCAATTCTCAGGCACGTCATGAGAAGAGGCCGGTTGGAATACACAGTGTCAACGGGTAGAATCACTGGCAAGAGGCGGAGAGAGAGGCAAGGAGGGGAAATATTGGACAGTTTGAAGATTTGGCGCGGGAGGCGAACAACCGGGGAACTCACAACGGACACACGTGATAAGAGGAAATGGAGGTCAATGATCGCCAACGCAACCGGAAGGGCACATGATGATAATGATTGTTATAATTAGTAGTATTGTTATTGTGTATTGTTCTGATTGTTATAGTTGTTGCTGTTTTTATACTTACTGTTATAGTTAATATTGTTATTGTATTTTCTATTGTAGTTATAATTAGTAATGTTGGTATTAGTTGTTGTGTTGTTATTATAAATGTTACCATTATTATTGGTGTTATTAGTAGTATTGCTATTATTTGTGTTGTTATTATTATTATTATTATTGTCATTATTATTATTGTACATACGGTATACAGGTCGCGTCGCCACTGTACACCAACACCGTCTAACAATTCATTACTGGTTGCACAACTACAAAACCTGATTTGAAAACAGTGAACGCGTATATGTTCCAGTTCAGGATTTCTTTGAGCGACTGCCCTTTATTATTCAAATCAAAGTGTGGATAACATGTGTGGATTTATTGAGCAAATCATCGTTCTCGAACGCCAATTGTTTCCAATTATAAGCCTGATCTACATAATTGATTTATTTACCTCATGTTAATATATGCGTTTCTATTTTGTTGGTCACATTTTTGGTATTCGCTGAGGGCAAAAAAAGGGCCGATGTTACATTGACAAGCATATTCTAAGAGCCCGCTAAAGAGGGTTGTGTCTGTGAGAAGGATTATCATTATGTTTTGAATTGAAATAGAAATCGTTATTGAAAACAGGTTATCGATGATTTGACACAGACGTTTCTTAAAGCAGCAACTACTACTTCTCAATTTGAATAATTTGAATTCTGAAGTTAAGCAAACAGGTTTATGCCTGCTGGCAGGTAGACGAAGGTAATTCGCAGTAGGTTCTTCATTATGCAATGTTTACGTCCTGTGAGTTGTATGAAACCGAGAGGAGGATTTCCTGCTAAGCGGGCTAGGCTCGAGCAGCGTAATAATCCGATCCGTTGGGACCATCGCTGTGGCGGATGGTTAACTTATGTTCGTGTTCATATTAATAGACTAAAACACTAGTGCAGAGTTGGCCCTAGCCTGTTAGGCACATCTGTGCAGCTCTAAAGAAATCACCTAACTTTGGCCGGTGCTATGCCATGTCACACAATTAGTCGCCTATTTCGACATGCTCTCAGTGGGCCTATTCTTGGCCTTGTCACACACAAAGACCCAGGCTGACCACTCGGTATGTTCCGTATTAAGGAAACATATCATCATATATTTTTTTAATAATTGTACTTCGACAGTCTAATAATATTATTTCGATTTTCAAATGTCAGGTGCTAATGTTCACACGGGGGTCTATGTGATGTTTGTCGGTCTACAAAATCACTATCCATTGGAACGGTTAAAACGGTTTGGATTTGAAACCCCAACGTGTCGCGCCGTCGTTTACTTTTTAAGATGCAAGCGTCGTTACCGTTTAGTTCATTAATTATCTTTGACGAACGTCGCTCTTATCACAGCTCGTTTGAAAGAAACGTCATCTCTTGCCACATTTTCATTGCTCCAGAGTCTTGCCATTTTAGCATCTTGGTACTATCGACTTCTTGGTCTACTTATACCTGTCCTTTCCGGCATCATACCTTCCATTTTATTTTCTTGGTACTATCGACTTCTTGGTCTACTTCTGCCTTTTCCTTTCCGGCATCACAACTTCCATTTTAGCATCTTTGTACTATCGACTTCTTGGTCTACTTCTGCCTTTTCCTTTCCGGCATCATAACTTCCATTTTATCATCTTGGTACTATCGACTTCTTGGTCTACTTCTGCCTTTCCTTTCCGACATCATAACTTCCATTTTATCATCTTGGTACTATGGACTTCTTGGTCTACTTCTGCCTTTTCCTTTCCGACATTATAACTTCCATTTTATCATCTTGGTACTATCGACTTCTTGGTCTACTTCTGCCTTTTCCTTTCCGGCATCATAACTTCAATTTTATCATCTTGGTACTATCGACTTCTTGGTCTACTTCTGCCTTTTCCTTTCCGGCATCATAACTTACATTTCATCATCTTGGTACTATCGACTTCTTGGTCTACTTCTGTCTTTCCTTTCCGACATCATAACTTCCATTACCGTGGTCTCAAGACCGTTGTGTCCTTATTTTGTTACATCCAAAGTATTTGAATTTTCTGTTCAAGATGACATTTATGAATCAGTTCTCATTTGAGCCCAACCCTTTGTCGAATGCCTGCATCCTTCTTTTTCTCTTCCATGAGATTTGACTAAATTGATGGAAATACATACAAGTCGAGAATTACGTTACAGCGAGGATGAGACATGGCTACCACTATTAGAATTTCTCTTGGGGATATGCGAAAAGTCATTTTAACAAGTTTTATTTTGGTGGAATGGGGGAAGGGTGGTGCAGGGGGATGGGTCGGGAAAGGGGGAGGAAAGGATATTCTTAACGAATGTATAACTCAGCACGCACAATTTCGGAAGCAACAACAACAAATAGAGACAATAAATGATATACGTTGCCATGGCAACACCAAGGAGTCTGCTTACAAGTATCCTTATAGTTAAATATCAGATATGTTGTATATAACAATCCAGCTTACTTTGTATCTTGTCTGTTCGTAATGGCATTATGTTACTTCTAAAAAAAACCATGTTATTCAGTCTATCCTATCCTTGATCATGTCATGTTACCTCTGTCGTTCGTTTTCAATTGACACATTCGTTCTGTACTTGTACATCAAAGACTGTGTTTTTTTGTGCGGTTTCTGTGTCCTTTTCAGGATGGACGAGTGATTAGGGTATTGTTTGTTTGTTTGTTTTTTTGGTTTTTTTTGGTTGTTTTTTTTGGTTGTTTTTTAAATGTTTTTTTTTTTATCAGCTAGACGTGGATACGAACATCCGTTAGTTATAAATAGGGGACCACGGAATGAAAATCGTGTTTTTTAGTGCCTGATGTGTCTTCCGTGTGTCGGGTTGATAGACTTGTGCAGGTGTAGTTTTCCTTGACGCCGTGTGGAGGTGTAGTTTTCATTCGTGTGACAGGTGTGTCTTAAGACTTGTGGAGGTGTAGTTTTCTTTCGTGTGACAGGGGTGTCCTAAGACTTGTGGAGGTGTAGTATTCTTTGGTGTTACAGGTGTGTCTTAAGACTTGTGGAGGTGAAGTTTTCTTTCGTGTGACAGGTGTGTATTTAGACTTGGGGAGGTGTAGTTTTCTTTCGTGTGACAGGTGTGTCTTTAGACTTGTGGAGGTGTAATTTTCTTTCGTGTGACAGGTGTGTCTTTAGACTTGTGGAGGTGTAGTTTTCTTTCGTGTGACAGGTGTGTCTTTAGACTTGTGGAGGTGTAGTTTTCTTTCGTGTGACAGGTGTTTCTTTAGACGTGTGGAAGTGCAGTTTTCTTTCGTGTGACAGGTGTGTCTTTAGACTTGGGGAGGTGTAGTTTTCTTTCGTGTGACAGGTGTGTCTTTAGACTTGTGGAGGTGTAGTTTTCTTTCGTGTGCCAGGTGTGTCTTTAGATTTGTGGAGGTGATGTTTTCTTTCGTGTGACAGGTGTGTCTTTAGACTTGTGGAGGTGCAGTTTTCTTTCGTGTTACAGGTGTGTCTTTAAACTTGTAGAGGTGTAGTTTTCTTTCGTGTGACAGGTGTGTCTTTAAACTTGTAGAGGTGTAGTTTTCTTTCGTGTGCCAGGTGTGTCTTTAGACTTGTGGAGGTGTAGTCTTCTTTCGTGTGCCAGGTGTGTCTTTAGACTTGTGGAGGTGTAGTCTTCTTTTGTGTGCCAGGTGTGTCTTTAGACTTGTGGAGGTGTAGTCTTCTTTCGTGTGCCAGGTGTGTCTTTAGACTTGTGGAGGTGTAGTCTTCTTTCGTGTGCCAGGTGTGTCTTTAGATTTGTGGAGGTGTAGTCTTCTTTCGTGTGACAGGTGTTTCTTTAGACGTGTGGAGGTGCAGTTTTCTTTCGTGTGACAGGTGTTTCTTTAGACGTGTGGAGGTGCAGTTTTCTTTCGTGTGACAGGTGTGTCTTTAGACTTGGGGAGGTGTAGTTTTCTTTCGTGTGACAGGTGTGTCTTTAGACTTGTGGAGGTGTAGTTTTCTTTCATGTGAAAGGTGTGTCTTTAGATTTGTGGAGGTGATGTTTTCTTTCGTGTGACAGGTGTGTCTTTAGACTTGTGGAGGTGCAGTTTTCTTTCGTGTTACAGGTGTGTCTTTAAACTTGTAGAGGTGTAGTTTTCTTTCGTGTGACAGGTGTGTCTTTAAACTTGAAGAGGTGTAGTTTTCTTTCGTGTGCCAGGTGTGTCTTTAGACTTGTGGAGGTGTAGTCTTCTTTCGTGTGCCAGGTGTGTCTTTAGACTTGTGGAGGTGTAGTCTTCTTTTGTGTGCCAGGTGTGTCTTTAGACTTGTGGAGGTGTAGTCTTCTTTCGTGTGCCAGGTGTGTCTTTAGATTTGTGGAGGTGATGTTTTCTTTCGTGTGACAGGTGTGTCTTTAGACTTGTGGAGGTGCAGTTTTCTTTCGTGTTACAGGTGTGTCTTTAAACTTGTAGAGGTGTAGTTTTCTTTCGTGTGACAGGTGTGTCTTTAAACTTGAAGAGGTGTAGTTTTCTTTCGTGTGCCAGGTGTGTCTTTAGACTTGTGGAGGTGTAGTCTTCTTTCGTGTGCCAGGTGTGTCTTTAGACTTGTGGAGGTGTAGTCTTCTTTTGTGTGCCAGGTGTGTCTTTAGACTTGTGGAGGTGTAGTCTTCTTTCGTGTGCCAGGTGTGTCTTTAGACTTGTGGAGGTGTAGTCTTCTTTCGTGTGCCAGGTGTGTCTTTAGACTTGTGGAGGTGTAGTCTTCTTTCGTGTGCCAGGTGTGTCTTTAGACTTGTGGAGGTGTAGTTTTCTGTTTGTTCCCGGTGTTTTACCAATGATGTTGTCGCTTCGTTTTTCTTCAGTATATCATTGACACTGTCTAACTAACTGTCCCTGGTCTCCCTGCTGCTATGCAACACTCTCTGGCTGGTGTTATAGCGCCGCACATCTGGTAGGCGTATTTGCAATCTTGTCAAGAGTCTGTATCACTTATTTTTTATGTCTCTATGTACACCATGTACTACGTTTCACGCACATCATCGCTGACTTCTGTGTTGCGTACTCTGTCCAGCCTTGTTCGAAAGCAACAACAACACATAGAGACAATAAATGATATACATAGAGCATTGGATAGCGCGCTGGCTTTGCATCTGTGTGGTTCTGGGTTTATTCCCCAGTAGAGGCAGTAATGTTTTTTTTTTCAGACTGCAACAGCTCCCGGATCAACACAGCCTTAAATGGGTACCGGTTCAGTCCGGGAAGGAAAAGCATCGAGGGAGAGGAGATGTCTACCGCCCTCATATAGCCGAGCTTTTGAAATGTGAGATCGTTAACACATCGCGCCCGTACGGCAGGAATGATATGGGTTACTTTACTTACCAGCCTTGTGACACGACCACTTCTCACAAACATCACTTGTTATATACCATGATTTCTCTTTCTTGTGTCTTGACTAGAGCCCTTGATTGACAGTAGTAGCAGAGAGCTGGCATAACATACTATGTATCAACTGTCAGTTCGTCTCCACTGGGTTGTGCTTGTGTCTTAATGGTTCGCCGTTTTTATTGTTAATTCTTTCAATATCGGTTTTTATATGTAACCATTTTCAAATCATTAATGCATTCTTCCTGCTGGCTCGTCAGTGTTTGTGCTTCATCCCCATTCAAAAAGAAAACAAAACATTTTGCCAATCGTTGGGCACAGGGATTACTTTGTTAGGAGCATAATCTTGTTTATGTGCGCTGTGGACTTACATTAATATGGTTGCAGGGACTGGAATCGTCAATGGTCGCCCCTGCACGTTGCTCGCGCAGCAAGCAGGCACGCACATGAAGACTGGAACAGTAAAAAAAGGTACTTTAACAGGCACGGCCGAGGGGGATGCAATGTTGGGGGTAGGTGGGGGGGACTACATTAAACATTCTTTCTAACGTGGCATAACCCAGTGTATTCTTACTCCATCGGGGAGGGAGACTTATGTCTGGTCAGGCAAAATATACTGATCATATATGTTAGTCATGGTCAGGCAAAATATAATGATCAGACATGTTAGTCATGGTCAGGCAAAACATACTGATCAGACATGTTAGTCAGGGTCAGGCAAAACACACTGATCAGACATGTTAGTCATGGTCAGGCAAAACACACTGATCAGACATGTTAGTCATGGTCAGGCAAAACACACTGATCAGACATGTTAGTCAGGGTCAGGCAAAACACACTGATCAGACATGTTAGTCATGGTCAGGCAAAACATACTGATCAGACATGTTAGTCAGGGTGAGGCAAAATATACTGATCAGACATGTTAATCATGGTCAGACAAAACATACTGATCATATATGTTAGTCATGGTCAGGCAAAACACACTGATCAGACATGTTAGTCAGGGTCAGGCAAAACACACTGATCAGACATGTTAGTCATGGTCAGGCAAAACATACTGATCAGACTTGTTAGTCAGGATCAGGCAAAATATACTGGCCAAGACCCTCACCTCTGTTTCCTTGTAGCCCTTCCTAGATACGGGATGTTTTTTTATGGCAGCCTGGCTAACGTAGAGAAGAATCTATCTCAGTAGTAGTCAGTGACGCCAACCATTGCACAACCGCCTGGCTGACCCCGGTCACCTTCATCAGCACGTTCGGAATGTGAAGAAACCTACTACAACCCGTCATTTAACGTCCTTTTCAGGGCCCACAAAAGCGTGCGCCTACTCATTGTGGGCATTCGAAATAACAAAGAAGAACTGACTCCGTCGCTTTATATGAGCCGTATGAACATACACATTTACAGATGGGTATACTGGAGAGTGTCAAGATTAGTTACCGAGCTAAAAGAAAAAAAAGGGAAAAAGATGATTAAATCAATGAAAGAGCTTCCAACACAAATACAAGATGACTATCATAAGAGAGCGATGATAAAAGAGAAGTATTCTTGGTGACAATACAAGTTTATAAGATGATCAGAGGAATGGATACATGAGACTATAACAAGTTGTTTTTTTTTAATACAGCCACCCACAAGAACAGGAGGCCATAGTTACAAATTAACTAAGGAGAGGTCCAGGTTAGATAATAGGAAATATTTTTTTTAGTCAGAGTGGTGACTCCTTGGAATGAATTGCCGCGGGAGTTAGTGAAGGCAGAAGCATTGAATGCATTTAAGAATAAAGTGGATGCGCATAGCTTTTAGAGCAAGGTGATGTAAATGAAACTGGATGTATACAGACTCTGCAGAGTCTTCTAAAGCAGTATAAAGACGTTAAGTTAAGTTAAGTTACAATATAAGTAGGCAAGAGCAGATTGTCATACTGCGCCTTAAAACGGGACACAATCAACTCCACAGCAACATGTATACACTATTTAGGATTGGCAGCTCAAGTATGTGTACATGTGAACAAATATACCATGTTTTATTGATTCTAGGAGTTGTTCGTTCTTATGACAACATGAGCACAACTATTGCTCTTAATTTTTGTGTTTCTAATTTTTGAATTTGTCTTTTATAATTGTCGTCGTTGATAGAATGGTGGTTTGCTAACATATAAGAAACGTTGTGTCGTATTAAGACATTTGTGTTGGTTAGAAATATTTTCACTTTTACAGTTTCACTAATTTAAATTTTAAAATTGTTAATACATTTACTGATGATGATGGTAGAAACTGACATCTGGTAAGGCACTGATAAGACATGCAGGACAGGGTCGGGAAAAAATACTGGCCAAGACCCTGATCTCATGGAGCACAAACAAGTAAATGAACTCAGATAGTCGTACTCACTAGAGACTTGTTGTTTCCATGGCAGCCTGGATAACTAGGTGGGAAAATCGACGTGATTCTCGTTGTAAGTAAGTTGCCCATCGCAAGCGAAGATGGCGACATCGTCAGACTGTCCTCGTCCTGAAGATGTAACGCGCTGAATTTGGATTATAGCGAGAAAGAAGCTACGCTGGACATCAATCTCACTCTCTCGTCCTGAGTTACCGGGAACCAGAAGCAAGACATACAATCAAGACGTCTGGAAGTAGCTCAAGATGCAGACATTCAGATCGTACAATCCGTGAGACCAGGGGTCGCTTGAAACTTGTAGGAGTCGATCGTCCACCGTTTCCTTGACGATTTGAGACACAAATGTCGTACCTCTCTACAGTAGCAGCCCTCACGGGTAGACTAGAAAACGTTGCTGCTGACTAGCGCCCACATCTTTAGGTCCAGGGGAGGGACCATTAACCCATGGCTGAGGGGAGATTCCGGTCGTGGCATGCAATGAAGATGGACACAATTTCCAAGTAGGTCGTGCACACCAACCAAGGACGGTGCGAATCTGTAGTGACGTCCTATCCAACAACGTGTTTTCTATAGCACATGAAGAACAGATCATGTTTTCTCCGAAGTCCAAGAAAAATTACACACATAGGCTTCCTGTGAATGGCGTAGGACGTGATAAAAACTGATCGCCAAACAACACCGAGCTCCTTACAGTAATTGGAACTAACAAACCACATGCAAATCGCAGACCATGAGGGCAGCTGTTGCTTGGTTGCCATCTTACCTCGTAGTAATGAGCGACACACAAATGAAGGCAAGCATAGCACAACCGCCTGGAGGACCCCGGTCTACCTCCACCAGCACGCTCGGGGAGTGAGTAAAGCTACAAAAACCCGCTTCTTAACGTTCTTTTCATGGAGCACAAACATGAAAATGATCTCATTGTGGGCATTCAACAATAACAACAACAAAAACAACAACAGAAGGTTGGAAATGCCTGTAACAAGATATACCAGTTGAATGATTATTTTATCATTATAGCGTATGTTTAGCTGGCATGTTTCTTCGTTTTTACGAACACGACGTTGTTGCTGGCGAGTTTGATAATCATCTCTAACACTGACTCGAAGAATGCATTGGTAAGCTATTACGACAAATAGCCCCGAATTCACTCGGGATTCAGCAGACACGCCGCTACTTGCTCGAATGTGACTGAACAACGGAAATATATAAAAAATCTGCGTTTTGACGTAAAAACTTGTGAATGACCTATCGATTACTCAAAACAAGGAAGCTTAACATGTCGCACTAGTATAAGTTTTCTACCGAATTCCAACTTTCTTTTTTTAATGAGATAATGTGTTCATATAGGAAACATCTAAATACATGCACACGGACACAAGTCAAAGAAAAGTGAATGTTTGTATAACATAACCTGCTATTACATACAAATCCAGAAAGAATGTTTTTGGCAGCGAAAAGAACTGAGACGGTTAGAGGCAAAAATAGAAGTAATATTACAAGAATTAGATGAGAAATTCAAGACAGGGAAATGAAAGAAGACGGTTCAAGAGATGAGAAAGCAATAACCTTTCATTAAATCCAAGTTGAGCTGAAGCCAACACGTTGGTAGCTGTCTGTTTCCGGTAGGAAACCAGATTAAATGTTGGATCGGAAGTAGCAAGAACCAATTGCTAGAACTTAAATTAATAAGTTGGTAGTTGAAGAGCTCTTCAATTTGGGTTGGGAATTATGTTTGAAATTAGTAATCAATATTGCTTATACTGATGGTATGTTCATCTGAGGGGGAAATTCGATTTGAGACGACTAAGTGGTCTCGAGGTAAGGTGTCCACCTCGGGTGCCGGTGGTCGCTAGTTCGACTCACGGTGAAGACTTTTTTTTTTCTGAGGTTAATCTTCTGGTAAAAATTCTCCTGGCTTAGATCGGACTATCGTGGTCAGTGTCAAGAACGTTAAAAATTCCTTGAGAGTTGGATATCGAAGAACGAGAGCTTAACAGCCTCTGTCCGGGCACAATTTCAAATAAAAAATCTATCCAAGTTATGTGTACCTCTCCCCATGTGGTTTATTAAGATGATTATAAAGGCGCCTAACTGACTGCGGATCTACTTAACTCTAGTGTTTCTAGGACTCGCACATCTGTAGAAACCACCCTGCTTGAAACTGGTTGTATGCAGCCTCTATAGTATAAGTCAGTATAAAGACGTTACGTATAGTTGCATTATGGCACATTGGTTTTGACAGGCTATTTTTGTTAGTTGAAAGAAGAAGTAAGATGGTCGCACCTGACTGGTTGCACTCTCGACTCCCTCAGGTGTTTGTGTCGTTTTCTACTGTTTGCTAGTTCCTATTTGGATTATAATTCACAACTCCTTCACAAGGTGGTATAAATTACTTTATTCTGTGGAATTCATGTGCTTGCGTTCGGTTACCCTGGTGTTATACTGCATTTTGCTGCGGATGGGATTGGCTTAAACCGCCTGAAAACAATCTAATATGGCGTTGAACGGTCCGCTTGACTGCACCACAAAATTCAGCCCAGATTATAACTACTCAATGGTTTTCCTTCATGGACTGAAGCCGCCTACCTCCTGGCCCCTCCTACCCGAGGTCAAACCATACCTCTTCCAACCTCGTATTCACAGCACAGCAAGTGTCACGCTGAAACAATACATAGGCCACGGTGCCGGATACAGACCCGGGAGTCAGACACGGACAGACAAAGAAAACTAACACGAACATTGATTCAATAGACACTCCTCGCGGCCATCTTTCCGGGGTTTGGGAGTACTGGACTCCATCTGGGGAGTCTGCATAGATTTCGGTCAACACACAACGCACGAACAATTCTAACTTGTTGGACATTGTAGCAGTCGACAATCGCAAAAGGCCTGTGTCGCTTAAGTGAACATTAGTCTTCCTATTGTTCTATTAGTTGAGTTACAACGTTTTTCATGTCTTTTAGAGAAGTAATACGGACGTTCACTTGCTTGTGTCGTTCATTGGTTTAATCTATGAGATGAATAACTTGATTTTGTCTCGTTTTTAAGTACAAGGATTATTGTTAGTCATATGTTTAGTCGACCTGTTAGTTTAGTTCGTTGTCCATCGCAAATGAATTTGTTCACAGCGCCAGACATGTTTATGCAGATGTGATTGCATATGACTGTACAGTGTGATCTGAGTGTGAGAAACTCTAGCGCACGTAGGGAACACATGAAGGTTTGTAGTTGGACAATCTTGAATTATTTCCTTTCATGCAGCTCGCTTTTCCTCCGCCTCTGTGTTGGCACATTACTTAGCAGGGCGAGCACAATGTGTGACGGTAGCGCGCCAGACCTGAGCGGTTCGGAGCAAGCAGTTCCCAGTCAGGAAAATCAATTGAGAAACTTTTCAAAGAAACTTTTAGTGTTTTTGTATCGTTTCTTGAGTCCCCCGTGCGAGCGCTGTCTTAGCATTAGTAGACCATACAACAGATGTTTAGGAAAGAGCTCATGAACGTGCAAACAGCATGCCCTGTCCATCTGATCTAGGCTCTCTGAAGCAGCGTACGGATGCCAGAGAGTCTAGCTCTGGTGAGGACTTCAGAGTTGGTCACTCTGTCCATGTACTTCTACAGTGGCATATGCCCATGTGCATGTCCCAGCTATGGTATGGTCTGGTATGTGACCGGGAGAAGGATTTCCTGCTGAGCAGCCTAGACTCGAGCAGCTTATTACTCCGCTGCGGTGGTACAAGTGCCACAGTTGGTGGTTAACCGATATGTAAGTCCGTCTTGATAGAATCAAACTCTAGACACAATAGACCTACAGCCTTTTAGGAAACATCAATGCTGGATGTATCAAGCCACCTAACCATGGCCTGTGTTATGCCATGTCATTCAGTTAGTCTCCTATTACGACATGATGTATGTCGGGCAGTGGTGTTGCTCTTGTCCACGGCATACACAAAGCCCCCGGCGGATCACTCTGGTTCTGTGAAATAGTGAACGTTCAAGTATCTGCGAGGCGTGTTCAAATGATACCGGACCAAACTGCAACAAGTGAACATGCGTACGATGCGCATGATGATGTCAATTCTGCTTTTGCTTGCACATACCAACCGTCAAGTTTGAAAAATGTCATTATTTTCTGATTTATAGTTTCCTTAACAGACCGTTGTAAACATGGTGATGTGATACGGAACCCGTCCAGTGTTGATCAGCGAGTGGTGATTCGGTTTCTAACAAGAATATCGACCAGTTAACATCCATCGCAGAATGCAGGCAGTGTGTGGTGACAAAAGTGTGTCGAAGACAAACGTGCAGAACTGGACAACGATGTTTAAAGATGGACGGAAGTTAACGCAGCAATATACGCTTGACCTGATCTCTGAAGATCTTTCGTTAACTCACGTCCTTCTTGTGTCCATGTCTTGTTTGCTGCCTTTACATTTGCTACCAGCTCCCTCTTCCATTAGCGTCTCTGTCTTCATCTACTTCTCTTGCCCTGTGGATTCCAGAACAGAGCTTGTTTGGTAATGTTATTAAATGATTCCCGTAAAGTGTGGCCTATCCATCACCATCACATCCGTATTCCCCCATGCTCAACTTGTATTTTTCCAGTTTTTCTCATCAGTTCCAAGTTTGTGATCATGTCGTACCATTTCCATCCTTGTATTTTGGGATTGCACCATTTATGAAAGTCTGTATCTTTTTTCATAAGTTCCTGGGATGGCCTCCATGTTTCAGAGCCTTAAAATAGAGCGACTTTTACGTTGGATTTGAAGATTTTTTTCTTGGTGGTGATTTTAATCTCATTTAACTTAATAACACACTCCTCAATGCTATGAACGTTCCTCACGCCTTCTGTCTTCTTTATTTCAACATCGTGTTCTATATCTACTACTATGTCCGAGGATTGCGTGGCGAAGTGGTTAAGCCCTCGGCCTCCTGATCAGGTGGTGTAGGTTCGACTTCGGACTCCGCCGTCTTTTTCACGGGCGCTTGATGCAGAGTCCCTGCATCTCGTAGTCGCTTCATCCTTGACTTGCCACTGGGGTCGGGCGGCTCGAGACGAGAGAGTGAGGATAACAAGTAGCGCAGTTAATCCTTACTAAAAATAGCGCTAGCAAATAAATTATGCCATCACCGTCTACGATAGACCGCGGCATTTTCCTTTTTTGCCTACTTAGTCCATATTGCGGCACAGGGCAGGTATGTGAAAAACTCCAAATTCTGAACATGGGTTGCTCCCAACCCAATTATATCATTGCTATTTGCATTTATTTTTAAAACCTGTTTTCCTTCTCTGTGTATTTTTAGCCCCATTGTAGTGACCTCTCTTCGAATATACGTATCTTGTTTTCCTCCTATTCAAGACCATAGGGCAGAAGAGCCACGTCATCTGCAAAGTCGAGATCTTCAGGTACTCCCGTCAATGTCCATTTATGTCCTTTATTCCTTGACGATAATGTCCACTTCATAATAAAGGTATTGTTTGACATAAATCACTTTTCATCTACAATTGTATGTAGTAAAAGTATTTTCCGGGTTGTCTGCCTGGATCTTTGTGTATGACAAAGACAAGACTAGCACATAGAGCATGTCGTAAGAGTCGACTTATTGTGTAACATGGTATAACACCAGCCATGGTAAGCGATTTGTTTAGAGCATTATTGATGGCGCCTAACAGGCTGCGATTCTACTGGCTCTAGTGTTTGAGTCTGTTAAGATGAACTCGCACATCGGTAAACCACACTCCGTAAGTGATTGTCCCAACGCAACTGAGTATAAAGCTGCTCGAGTCTAGCCCGCTAAGCAGGACATCTTACGTCCAGCTAGATACAGTTCATTCCAGATCTGGGACCTGCACATGGGCATCTGCCCCTGTAGAAGTGCAGGTCGACTAAGAACTAAGACACAAGATAGTATTTCCTTCAAACGAATATTTTATTAATAACGGGGTACCCGACTGCAATCACAACCTTCCTCAATGCACTCTTAATACATACCTGGTATGTTACATTGTTACTTGTTGTTACTCCCCATTCATACGCCACTGACAAAACGACCATACAATTGGTATAAATATATAATGTACAGTCCCATGGTTTGAACTGATACAGGGATTATTGCTCCGAGACAGACATAGGCGGCTTTGAGTCTCGACCGGCTGGGGCCTTGTGTAGAAGACATTTTAATCAAAGGATATTTAACTAAGCCCCATTAAACCCACGCTGAAGGCAGAAGTGAAGGGAGTTTGAACATGTTAGATCTAAAAGGGACGTTGATGAGAGCGCTATAGAGAAGACACGGCGCCCTGCAACCATCAACAAGATTTACTGAATTTGTATTAAAGTAGTGTTCTGTATACATAAACCTAACTCGAGAGCTTCTTTCAGAGGCGTGAATACAGTATCAGTGCATTTAGGGTGTACATCTGGCAAAGATGGCGCCATAACTGGCTGCGAGTCTACATTTCTCTACTGTTTTGGATCATTATGGATGCCGCCAGACCACGGGTTTGCCTGGAATTCACACTAGTCGACGACTTACACTTGTGTTCACGGAAATGTCGTGTTGTTTTCCGTCTGGTCTTGTTATTTCGTTCTTTTTTTGTGATTTCTTCCATCCATTTATCCTGGTTTGGACACCGGCTGAATGGCACTACGCTTATACCTGTGTCGTATTTCACGGGTTAGTTCTGCCGGTTCACCTACATGAATTTGGCGTGTGGGAATTTTAGATGCTACTATTATGAGCTGAATACAGCTGGGGAGAGATGCCAGACCCACTCACACGCTGAGTGTTGTCCATACGACCTCTTGTGGTTATCGAAAAGGCACGACAAACT
The DNA here is from genome assembly GCA_036924085.1 of Ariolimax columbianus. Taxonomy (NCBI): domain Eukaryota; kingdom Metazoa; phylum Mollusca; class Gastropoda; order Stylommatophora; family Arionidae; genus Ariolimax; species Ariolimax columbianus. Next base: position 44,572,517 of record JAVGWX010000019.1, read on the forward strand.
GCGTTAGAGGCCATCCCACCTCTCTACCATGCGGGTTACATGTTTACGGAAAGGCTTCGGTGGTAACCCTGAGGCAAAATCTGCATCCTATGCTATTTCCAGTCGTCTCGATGAATGTCTTGCCACTGGCAAAATGTAGCTTGGGCTCTGTTAGTGAGGTTGACGAAAGGCGCAGTTTCTTCCTCACTTTAATCCAAATCACCGCGCAAGTCACCCATTTCAGCGGACACAGCAAGATATACGACTGTCCACACGACTGAACAAAGAGAGTGGTCTTTATCACTTGTGATGGACAACTATTAGGGTGTACATAAAGTGATGGTGTGTTTATATTAGTATTTTGTGGTGTGTTTCCAAATAATTAAAAAACTATTTAACACTACCCGTATGTCTTATCTACATTGTACTTCCCATCTTACAGCGAACTCGTCATCGCTTAACTGCTTACCTAGCCCATATTTCTGCACATATCTTCCATTGTCAATTCCTGAATATCTTTCAACCATCCCGAACATATTTTTATCAACCTTCATCAAAAACATTTTTCCACCCTCATTGAACGATATTATCACTACAATCAGTTTGATTTGGCAGCCTATTTTAGAGAGAATTTTGAAGAGGCCATCTCTACTAACCAAAATAAATGCCTTTTGTCAGGTCAATAAAGGTAACATAAAAGAGCTGGTTCTGCTCACGCAACTTCTCCTGAAATTGTTGAACACACAAAATCATGTCAAACTTCCAGACCGGAATCCACACTGTGACTCCGGATACACACGCTCAGTCAATTGCTGTGGTCTAGTAAGATAATTCTGGCAAAGACGTTACCTCCAACACTAAGCAGAGAGACACCACGACAGCTATTATAATTATTATACATTAGTGCTGGACATGTTTTCCTAGTTGTTCTGTGAGATTAACCCTTCGCTGCTAATAACAATGATAACATGTTGTTCGTCCTCACCGGGATGGCTCTTGCAGGACACTCTTGACATCGTTAGCAATCCTAGTAACAAGTTACAGCACAAAGACGGGATTTTTAACAATGATCCGATGTGTAAGTTTATGATTTTAAGCCGTACTCACACACACACAAACACTCACACGCACTCACACACACACACTCACACACACACTCATACACATATATCACACACACACTCACACACACACTCATACACATATATCCCACACACACGCACACACACACACTCACACATACACACACACACACATATCACACACACCCTCACACACACACACTCACACACACACTCACACACACACTCACACACATATATCACACACACACACTCACACACACACAAACGCTCAAACTCACACACACACACACACACTCACACACATATATCACTGACACACTCACACACACACTCACACACACTCACACACACTCACACACACTCACACACACTCACACACACACACACGTATATCCATACATACATACATACACACACATGCATACACACACATACATGCACACAATATGACATTATGCTGAGGAGCGCCTGTGACATGCATGTCGTAGTGATCTTCAGAGACATGCTATGTTCGGATGTCTCTACACGATAACTATAGTGAAATGATACCAGTGGTTGGTCTAGCCTTCTTCACAGTCATAACACATGTCATCTGATGTGGCATGTCACAATTTAACCAGTGGTATGAAAGCAAGTGAAGAAGTTGAGTGGTAGTTTTGCAAAATAATATTAACCGACAAAAACAGGGGCTTCGACCTGTACAGGTCTTTATATGAATGATCAGACATAACATTCATAGAAAGGCACAGAGGAAAACAGGCTAAGTGGAAATACGTAATTGTCTACAACTTTATTGCAGTTGTTAATACTATCATTTTAATTATTGTTTCTGTTGTTGTTGATCTATTAGCACTCAGTCTTCAGCTAAATGGCATGTAACATTCTGACAATTGTTATATGTTTATGTGGGATGTGTCTTCACACTCGTCGACAAAGCAAAATGTTGCTTGTCCTAATATGACTTTTTTTTTGTGTGTTTGTCCTGAAACTGAAGTTGTTAGAGTTAGAGTGCTGATAATGGTGATTCTCGTATTCCACGTCTGTTTGGTGTCGTGCGGACTTTTTTGCTAATTCCTTTCTCTGTTCTGTCTCCTGGCTCCTTCCTAACTCCTTCCTCTGTTCTTTCTCCTAGCTCCTTCCTCTTTGCTTTCTCCTGGCTCCTTTCTAGCTCTTTCCTCTGTGCTTTCTCCGGGCTCCTTCCTAGCTCCTTCCTCTGTGTTTTCTCATTGCTCCTTCCTAACTCCTTACTCTGTTCTTTCTCCTGGATCCTTCATAGCACATTCATATGTGCTTTCTCCTGGCTCCTTCCTAGTTCCTTCCTAGCTCCTTGCTCTGTTTTTTCTCCTAGCTCCTTCCTAACTCATGTATCTGTTCTTTGTCCTGGCTCCTTCCTAGCTTCTTTCTCTGTGCTTTGTCCTGGCTCCTTCCAAGCTCCTTCATTTATGCTTTCTCTTGGCTCCTTCTTCACTAAAGAGGGCGTATCCATTGTGCAATGCCCATCAGCTCCTTCATCGTTAATCCTTTAACGAATGTTTGCAAGTTGTTTTCTAGTTTGCAGCGAAAATGTCCCTTTCCGTCCGACATAATTGATTCCAACTCGACATCTCTTGAGCCAAGGTTGTCGCTACTCTTCGATCCTTGTTGATATAGATACAACGTTGAGCCTCCACTTAGAGGCGGGGTAGTGTTATGGTAAGGTTCAAGTCGCTGGCTGCTTTCAGCTCATTCACCGCTATGCCTTTGACTCTCTTCTCTATTTCATCATCACCAGATGCCTTGTCGGTTAGCGTTGGCGATCATGGATCCCCATACGCTTCTACCACATGTGTTGTTCATCAACTATGTTGTTGATTGTCGACCATGCCATTCTCTCCGGCTGTCCTTCTTCTTCTTCTTCATCGTACGCTGTTTACAGCGATATTTACGTTGCACTGTTTTATTTTGTTACGCCTGTGGCTCAGTGCATCCGATTTCAACAAGTGTTTCTTTAGGGTTGCCCTCCTTAGCCTTTGGCTGTCCCCAGCCTAACTGCAAGGCAGCATTTGTTTTTGGTCAGATGTGTGTCTCTTAGGAAGTTGTCTTGCAGGACTATCGAGTCTTCCCTACTCGTGTCTATAGGGTTTGGCAATGATATGATGGACTATGTACTAGTTTGCACTATCCCGGAAGAAAAGCAGTCCAGTGTGACTTTGTCCCAGGATCGTCACGTCCAGCCAGAAACGTAGCATATGCATGTGAGTGAGGTATCTCTTTGCTCACTTTATTTTCTCGGCTCATCTGCAGTGATGGTACGCCTAGCATTCCCCGCCACCTGGGAGGTTGTCACAATAGGGCAGGAGGTGCAATGTCCGCTGGACTGCATCTCTTCTGCGTCCATTGGGATGACTGATAGCAGAAAGAGGCAAAGAGCGAGGCAGGAGTGCATTTTACCAGGTGCATTTCTGCGGCTCGACCGGGCCGGGCTGAGACGCAAGCCCCAGCCATGTCGTAGCCTCCCATCACAGCGGTGCTGAGATTTAGGGCGGGATTCTGGCTTAGAGGCGTTCGGCCGTAGTCCCTCAGATGGTAGCTTATCAGCCAAGCACGTGGACCAAATGTCAAAGACGTGTGATTCCTCTCGAAATAGTGCATTCGACCAAGGGACAAGCCTGGTCACTGAACGGATATGTTGTTCGCCTGGTGTGCGGATATATCTCATGGTCAAGGGTTGAGTCTCAGCAGTTCCCAGTGAGGTAGCTGATCTACTGCTTAGGGCACCCCGACCGAGAACTTAGTCTTCTACAAATGGTTTCATACCTCATCGCCGTGTGGGGTGAATATCGAGCAGCTTTCCGCCCGATTTGATGGGCGGACGGCAGAGACCTCATTCTGCGGCTCGACCGGGCGGGGCTGGAGCGGGAGCCCCAGGTCCCCACCATGTCGAAGCCTCCCTTTGCAATCGTGCTGAGCTTTTGGGCGGGATTTTGGCTTAGAGGCGTTCGGCCGTAATCCCTCACCTTGTAGCCTCGCGCCGTTGGCTTATCAGTCTAGTACGTGAACCAAATGTCTGCGGCTCCTCTCGAGTTGAGCAGGATTACCGTAGCAACGCCCTGTCATTAGTAGGGTAAAACTGACCTGTCTTCCGAGGGACTATTTCCAGCACCCGTTCAATATTAGACCGGACGTATCAATAGATGGCTTTTTAGTTTGTCAATCGCCAAGTTTCTGGAACCTGCAATTTCTACAGGGTTAAGACCAGATTACCTTAGCAGACGCTGTTTCATTAGGGGGTTAAGAGACTGACCTGTCTTCCGTGGGTCTAATACCAGCACATGTTCACTATTAGACCCAACGAAGGTGCTCTCGATTTTACAGTCATTCTACAGTATTGGCGTGTTAAGTCAATTTAAACCGCAGGCTCCACTCCTGGTAGTGCTCTTCCATCAATTCCTTTATGAAACACTGAATGCAGACCAACCGAGCCACATAGGGCATAACCCCAGATTTCTGAGGGTCTAAATCCAGCACCCGTTCCATATTAGTCCCAAGGAAAGTGGTCTCGGCATGTCAGTCATTTCAGTGTTGGCCGTGTTGAGTCAAATTAAGCCGCAGGCTCCACTGTTGGTGGTGCCATTCCGTCCATTCCTTTAAGTTTCAGCTTTACAACCATACTTCCCCCGGAACCCAAACACTTTGGTTTCCCAGGAGCTGCCGGCAGAGTCATCGAAGCAATTCCTGCGGATCGGTAGTCGGCATCGTTTATGGTCAGAACTACGACGGAATCTGATCGTCTTCGCGCCTCTGATTTTCGTTCTTGATTAATGAAAACATTCTTGACAAATGCTTTCGCATTAGCTCGTCTTGCGGCGATCCAAGAATTTCACCTCTAACGCCGCAATACGAATGCCCGCGTTTGTCCCTGTTAATCATTACCTCCAGTTCCAAAAACCAACAAAATAGAACCGAGGTCCTATTCCATTACTCCATGCACCATTATTCAGGCAGCCGTGGCCTGCTTTGAACACTCTAATTTTTTCAAAGTAAACGCGCTGGCCATCCAGGACGCCCAGCGAAGAGCAACCGTGGGAGAGTTCCGGCAGACGGTAGGGCAGGAGACAACGGGCAGTGAACCGGCGCGAGCCGGACCGCCTGCCTGCGCCTGAGATCCAACTACGAGCTTTTTAACTGCAACAACTTTAATATACGCTATTGGAACTGGAATTACCGCGGCTGCTGGCACCAGACTTGCCCTCCAATAGATCCTAGTTAAAGGGTTTAAAGTGCACTCATTGCAATTACGGGGCCTCGAAAGAGTCCGGTATTGTTATTTTTCGTCACTACCTCCCCGTGCCGGGAGTGGGTAAGTTGCTCGCCTGCTGCCTTCCTTTGATGTGGTAGCCGTTTCTCATGCTCCCTCTCCGGAATCGAACCCTGATTCCCCGTTACCCGTTACAAACTTGGTAGTCATTTCACGTACCATCGACATTTGATAGGGCAGACATTTGAAAGATGCGTCGCCGGCACATGAGGCCATGCGATCAGCACACAGTTATCCAGAGTCACCAGTGGGGACGCCGCAACCCCGCGAGGGGAGACGACGATTGGTTTTGAACTAATAAAAGCGTTCTTTCCGCGAGGGTCAGAGCTTGGTAAGCATGTATTAGCTCTAGAATTGCCACAGTTATCCAAGTAGGATAGTGTCATCTAAGAAACCTCGACTGATTTAATGAGCCATTCACTGTTTCACCGTGAGACAGCGTGAACGTAGACATGCATGGCTTAATCTTTGAGACAAGCATATGACTACTAGCAGGATCAATCAGATATCTGTCGGAGACGTACGTACCGCACACACCAGTCGGCGGACGACGGGTGTGTAAAAAGCCTCACTGGGACGGCCGCAGCGACCGACTGACAAACGGACTGACGGTTGTTCCCCCCGTCCCTCACTCCGTCGACCTAGGACCACCTGACAGGGGCCCCTACACACACCAGACGACCGGCCGACCGGGCTCGCTCGAGGAGGGATGGCAGCGCTCTGTGCAGAACGGATCCCAACGACCCCGGCGATGAATTTCACTGGGACTAGGAGACAATTTGGCCTGCCGGCTTACCCTTCTCCCGAGGGTTGGTCCCCGGGAGAACACAGAGCCTTCAGGCACGATTCTTGCTTTCCATTTTCCGGTCACAAGCTCTTTGCCAGAGTCTGACCACCAGCGAGAAGAAACTGTCGAGCTCTGCTATAAGCCTTAGATAAATCACCACCGACTGACGTTTCTCGATACGGACCAGAGCAGCGCACCTCGGCGGAGGAGACGCCAAAAAAAACCTCATCCCGGTAGCTCTACGGGGAAAGGCGAGCAAGCGTTTTCGGCAAGCCCGCGCTATCGCTCCTTCTGGTGGGACTGATATCGCTTTACGCACACTGGCTGAGATTGAATCGCGGCTGCGAGACAACTACCCCAGATCACAGGCTGTCCAACCTATCTTCTCTCTGTTATGCTCAGTCTCTTTTTCCTGCTATGTATCCCGTTGTCACGGCATGCTCCAAGCCGGTCTGTCTCATAACATGCCCGTAAAAGGATGTGTCTTATTGTGATCTGTGTAATGAGCTGTCTGTGTGATAGTGTCTCTTGGAATACTGTATCATTAGTGTCTCTTGGTGTACTGTATCATTAGTCTCTCTTGCAATCCATGGGATCAGTAGCATGTTCCTGTAAAGCCACATCTCTTTTTCTTTCTAAGATATATGACATTGCTTGCTGACTGTCCATGATTCACAGCAGTATGTCAGTACAGGTTAAGCGTAACATTCAACATATCTCTTTCTCAGTTCCAGCAACACTGTTTTGTTGCATACAATTCTCCTCATGGTCTGGAAAACCGATTTTGCTTTGGCTATTATGTAATTTATTTCGCAATTGCATGTTCTATCGGATGTTATGTATGTGCCCTGGTATTCAAACTTGTAAAATTTCCTCAGTTCGGTCCCCTTCGCTTTGACACATCATTTTGGAGAGTCTGGTTTCTTCGTCACTACCATTACATCCGATTCATTTTTATTTAAACTGAGGCCTTAATTTTAACTTTGCTGAATTACCGTGTTTTTGAGCCTGCAATTCATGCACCAATTATGAGCAGGTTAGATTTGGAGATGACATCCAGGTTGAGCATGTTAGAAATGGAGAGGGTAACCAGGTTGGGCATGTTAGATATGGAGAGGATATCAACGTTTAAGTATACCCTCTTCTTCGTCTGATTTCGTGTATATGCTGTCATGTTAGATTTGCAGTCTCGACGCTAAGACGAAGTTCAGTATTTTCTACGTGTAGACAGCCGTCCCATATATTGTGCCTTTTCTCTACTCTTTCTGGCCACGATGGAGTCGTAGTTCTTCGTGGACTTGTCAGTCATGGGTGACATGTTTCTGGGTCTGGATTTGGGTTGCACATGGACATTCGTTTGTGGAAACCTAAGAATGGCCACCTGTTTAATGATGACGTGACAATATATGAATCAGCAATTCACAGACTAGAATTCTGATGTCAAACGAGATTCGAGGAGAGTAGAGTGAATACGAGGGCGCAAAAGAACTGTCAACAACCAATGAGCTTCAATAATCGTTTTTCGTCATTACCCGAGAAAGACTCAGCAGCTAAGGAAGAATCTGCGGTAGATTCTTATCAATCATCATCATGTAGCATGTCATTTGCAGAACATCACTTTCATGAGAACCATATGTAAGGCATTCGATCCTTCGGCAGGTGTTCCGCCTTTTCCTCTATCAACCCCAGAGGTTATGTAATGTTCCTTGTCCAATTTCTACTCTGTCTACCTCTGCCTTTATTGTTAGGTACCATACAATCCATTATTGTTATTTTTAGGCTATTGTGACGTTTGATGTGGTCATGGTATGTTAATTGCCTAGATTTAAAGTTATTTATTCGCCTGTTTTGTTCTATTTCGAGCTCCTGTCGGATTTCTGCATTTTATCATTTTCGCAATCAATGTAATGTTGGCACCCCCTTGTATTATTCTAGCTTGATTGAATGATTCAAACTGTTCCTTAAGGTTCGTTTGGTTAACTATGTCCTGCATCTAAACTTTGCCACAGGACACGGACAATCCTGGTCTAAAGTGTCTAGAGAAGTGAAGAATTCTAGGTGACTTAGTATGTTTGTAAGATAATCAATGGAAATGAAACATTAGGCTATAACAAGTGTTATTTTCTTCAAAATACAACCACATGGAAGGACAATATGACACAGCTACAATTTCAAGATGTCCAAAATGTAACATGTCGAAGAGGAAATGATGCAAAAGATTATTAGGACGTAGAGTCCGATGGAGTTAATCACTTAGTCAATGATAAAAAGGGCCACCATAGCGCTTGGTTTCACAGTCAAGCGGTATGGGTTCAATCTCCAATTGGTACATAATTTACTTCTGACCGCACGCCATAAGATCACCGCATAATTGGGTCTGGCACCATATCTCCAATTGCTTCACTTTTTGTTACCTTTCAATTGTAATGCTAAAAAGAAATATTCTTTGAAATGTATAACAGCATTACATAGAGCAATATTAAATCACTGAATCGATTGAAATGCAGAGGCTGGCCAAGTGCGGTCAATCTAAAGTACATCTGACAAATTCAGACGAAAAGGTTTGCTCAAAAATTGCATTCTAATCTACACGAATTGTATGTATGTATCGGTTTGAAAGATTGGCTTGTTTAACCTTGCGTTTATCTGTCAAAAACAATTATTAAGTTCTGTAATATGGCGCTCAAAGGATATATTGTTAGAAGTGAAAGATAAATTGCCAGAGAGAAGTAATTGAGGGGCAGACATATAGGGTAAGGGAATGAGCAATACATGTGAAGAAGCTATTGGACTGGCTTTCACGTTGATGATTTTGTCTTTCCATTAATGCCTGTGATCTGCGACCGTCTTCAGCTCAGCATAAGTCGTCATTGCCATATTTCTGCATGTTTGTGTCACAAAGATATTTTTGTAGCTGCCCCCCCCCCCCCCCCCCACCCCCCTCAATTAAAAAAAAAATCTATACTGTTTTCCTAAATTATCTTAACTGTGCTTTCACGACGCATATTGTAGCTCAGCCAGGTTTCAATTTTTGTATCAGCGTGTCTTTTTCTCCCGCTTCCAGCCTTTCGTTTGATTGCTCAGAATCTTAATACGATGATGTATTTTAGCTTAACGTCTGATCAGGTAATACATACTGATCAGAAGATGCTAGTCAGGATCAGGTGAAATACTATTTAGGGCTACCACATAACTTCCACGCAGTCTAAATCTTCATTGACCTGTACTTCTACAGCTCAGATGTACCTGTGCAGGTCCCAGCTCTGATGAGGGCTGGATGTAGCCAATAAGATAATTTCATGCTAAGTCGTCTAGGTTCGATAAGCGTATTACTCTGCTGCGATGTTACACGTGCTGCAGATGGTGGCTAGCCGATGCGTGAGTGTATATTAAAAGACTCAAACACTAGAACAATGTAGACCCGCAGTCTGTTAGGCTCCAAATGTAATGATGTTAACAAATCACCTAACCATGGTTGCTGTTATGCCATGTCTCACAGCAGATCACTTTTACGGCATTCTCCCTGTGGGACAGTGGGACTATTCTTGTCCTTGTCATACACAATACGCCGACCAACCACGCAGTTCTGCTGTGGAAACAGTCTGTTCCACAGCAGTCTGGCTGACAAAGTAGCGAACGACGTGATCTCCGTAGTAGTGAGAGTCACCTACATGAAGCCAAGTTTAACACAACCGCCTGAAAGATCCAGGTCCACCTTCATCAGCACACTTGGGATGTGAGGAACGTAACTGCAACTGAAAAATAGTATGGCTTTTTTCAGGCTCACGAAAAAGTAATCAAATGTATTGTGGGCATTAAACAAAGAACAAAAACCATTATTTCTACAGTATTTTTATCAACTGCGTTTATTTAAATGTATCGACAAATTTGTTCCAAAACTTTTCTTATTGTATTTTACTATGGAGTTCTCTAGACTCGTTGATGCTCTGCTTCTGTCAGTCTTCCAACCTTCTTGATCTTTCTTAAATATGTTCGTATTTGTAGAGCTTTCAAATATCTTCCATGCTTCATTTTATGCATCGCAACTATTTGTTTCCTTTCTTTTCTAGACTAACAATTTTGAATTGTTTTCGCTTTCTATGAGTAGATTTTCATATTTGTTTTCTTCATCTTCTTCTTCTCCTTGTTCTTGTTCTTCTTCTGTTGTGTTCTTCTTCTTTTCTTCTTCTTCTTCTTCTTCTTCTTCTTCTTCTTCTTCTTCTTCTTCTTCTTCTTTCTACCCTTCTTCTTCTTCTTTTTCTTCTTCATCTTTTTTACCGTATTTTTTCAAATTTCTCCTTTCGCCTTACTTCTTCGTATTCCTTCTTCTGTTTTTTCGTTCTTCATTCCGAATTAGTCTTCTTCTGTTTCTTCATTTTTGTCTTCATTCTTCTTCTTTTCTTCTTCTTCTCCTTCTTCTTCATTTTCTTTTTCTTCTTCTCCATTTGATTGTTCTTCTTCTTCTTTGTCATTCTAATTATATGTGAACGTCCACGAACTCACATTGTTTAATGTTTTGCATCTATGACGCTGAATTTCTATTTTGCTTTCATTGCATTTTTCTCTTTCTGTGTCCCACCTGTCTTTTGATGTGAACATCTTACAAATGATTTCCCGAAGGACTTATTGTAACAGACACCAGAATAAGATTCACTTTCATGTTCAATACATTTTTTGGGTTGTCATTTACAGTGCTGTCTAGCAACTATTTGTAGCTTTTTGAATGTCACTCCCCGATATTAGAACCCTTCTCAAAAGCAATTCGGTTTTTAAGAATATGCTTCAAAGAATTGCCTATATATAAAATTTGAATAAATGAATGATACGCTTTATTTCTCTGAAATCAGTTGAGAAAGATTATAATTTCGAGAAAAGTGGATTCTAAACCGAAGATCGCTCGTGCATTTTATACAAATTGGTATCGATTTTATAACGGCATAATGGATCAAAATGTTGAGCAGCGCACGAGCTGCAGAGGTTAGCGACCCATAGCTGACTGCTAGCGTCAGGACCAGCGAACCAGAGCTGCAAAGACCCTTTTACGCGTCCACGCGGTGATCCTGGATAACACGCTGCAGCAGGCAGACTGGCTAAGGAGAAGGGATCTCAGAGGGAATGCTAACCTGATACTCCAAACATGCTTGCTGAAGTCGTATGTGTTTGACGGAAAGGTGCAAATATCGCAGTCAAGCTGTAAGCTACGATACAACTCATTCCGTTCTCTGGACTACATTCTGCTACATAAGCCATTTCAGGGTAGCGGGAGGTTGAGAACGAACGAAGGCAAGCCCAGCCCAGCCAAGCCAAGCCATAATGACATAATATTTAAGTGGGATATATGTTATTGTTGTTGTTGCTGAGCAGATATAAACGATACTAACATAAATGCGTTCTGCTTGTTCCTGCCCCTTGCCACATCAGCAGAAGCATAGGAACATCACTAGTTGGTTTTATGTAAGTAGCTTACCTCTAATCACAGTGAGCTTTTTGTTATGTAGCTGCTCACCGACTACATCCTGCCATTTGTAAAGTCGTTTTCGGGATTTGGTATCGGATGTTTGAGAATAACGGTGAAGATGAAATTGTAGAAGAAAATGCGAGAAAAGATGAAGAACCAAAACATAATAGGCGAGGAAGGAAGAAGAAGGAGAAGTAGGAAGAAGGAAAAAGAAAAAAAAGAAAAAAAAACGAAGAATAAAGAAGAGTTAAGAAAGAAGATAGACGTGGGACAAAGAAAGAAAGAAAGAAAATGGAGAAATAAGAAACCTGAAATAGAAGAATAAAAACAAGAGGGAGACAAATAAGAGGAACACGAAGAAGTAGAAAAAGAAGTAGTAGAAATATGGAACAGAAGAATAAAGAAGAATGAAAAAGGATATGAAAGAAGACAGGAGAAAGGAGGCAGAAAAAAAGAAAAAGACAAATCAGAAGAAAAAAGAAAAACATTGTTGATGAAGATGAAAAAGAAGAACAATAACGAAGACGAAAGAGGAAAGTAAACACGAAACTAAAAATAAGACGTGTCTGTGGTGGTTTCTGCAGTAATTTGTTTTACCAGATGGTGTTCCATTCCACAATCCACGACCATCTTTTATCATGATCCGGCATCCGGAAAAATTATAATAATAATAATGATAACAATAATAATAAAAGTAATAATCTTTGCTTAAGCGTCAGATACTGTTCCGTCAGTCTCCCATTGTCAATTCCAAGCACAACGGCACACTACCAAACCATGTCTGAAACTGTGGATGACTCAGTTAAATGTGGAAGCCACGACGTGTGTGTGTGGGGGGGGGGGGGGGGCACTCATGCGCCTACAACCGCAAATTTGGTGATCGTTGACACAGCGAGCAGATTTGTAGAAAACGTGAAGTGTCAGGATACCTCAAGCTAGGCGAACAACGTGTCCGAATATGGGGAGGCGGCGACGATCCAAGCTTTTCAAGACGGTGGGAGATTTGTTTTTGCAGGAACATCTGCATTGTAGACATTCGTTCTAGCGTTTTACAAGAATACGTCTCTGATTTCGTGTGTGTAGAGCTTGAGTTTTATTACATCACATTTAAGAAAGGGCAATCTCACAGACAGTAGTGGAGTACGAGAATCACACATGACTGGTAGATGCGGTGATCTGATTGAATTGTTAGCCTGCTGTTACTACACACATGGTGAAGTTCGTTTATTGCTGAGGGGGCGAGCAAGAACCGCATTGATATATCTGGCTCGTGGCGGCCGTACGATCTATTAGTGTTTACCATGTTTTTAAATTCACGATAGGACCACATACTACTCTTCCCCGAAGACCAAAATCGGAACTGAATATCTGGACTTTAGTATTTGCCTAGGCTATCGATTAACGCATGCTTGTTGTTTCACAGGATCAACTCCGGCACTTAATGTATTTAGTGATTTACAATCCTTCTCTATTTGTGTTTTTTTTTTATGCATACATGAGAGAATTTCTTTTAATTTCTATTCCCATTCAATAAACACATATTTTGTTATTTTAATTTATATTCCCATTCAACAAACACGTATTTTGTTATTTTAATTTTTATTTCCATTCAATAAACACGTATTTGTTTATTTTAATTTATATTCCCATTCAATAAACCCGTATGTTGTTATTTTAATTTTTATTCCCATTCAAGAAACACGCATTTTGTTAATTTAATTTATATTCCCATTCAATAAACACGTATTGTATTATTACTTCCATCTTGTATTTTGAGGAACGCGTGGCCGAATGGTTTGGAGTCATTCACCACTCTCTGGATAAAACAATATCTCATAATATTCAATCTGGATCTTCCTTTAGTTAATTTGTATCTATGCCCTCTTGTTCTCGTTGGTGGTTGTTTTTTGAAGAAAAAAAAACATGTTATAGTCTAATTTAACCGTTCCTGTGATAACCTTATACACCTGTATTAAGTCACTTTGAATTCTTCTCTTTTCTAGACAGCATATGCCGGTTTTTCTGAGCATTTCTTCATAACTGTAATTCTGGAATCCCACTATCAGTTTTGTCGCTCGTCTATGTATCCTTTCCAGCATGTGTATATCTCATCTACGATAAGGACTCCACACCTATACACAGTACTCAAATCTAGGTATAACCAATGCTTTATACAGTTTGACAACCAATTCCTTACTACTAGTTTTAATATTTGTATTTCTTCTACCTAACATTGCAAATGCCTTATTCACTGCTACCTGGACTTCCTCACTCACTTTGCATGTATGCTCTTTTATAACCCCTAGGTATCTTTCCTTATATAGCATTATAATATTGTTCTCGCCCATTCTGTAAGTATGTTCTATATTGGATCTACCAATGTGGTTGACTACATGTAAATAGTTTACACTCCATTTGTCATCTCACTGACAAGTCTCGAATTTTATCTCAATCCAACCCCAATATATCCACTTCTGCTATAGATGAGACACTCCTACATAGTTCTGTGTCGTCCGCAAATTTTTCAATCATGGATCCTATAATAATGTTGAAATTGCTCTTCGTTCATACTTTAATCATAATATTTATCCTGACCCTGATTACTCTTGGTTCCCACCTTATTCAGTATGTTTCACCTGACCCTGATTACTCTTCGCTGACACCTTAACCAGTTTCACCTGCCACTAATTACTTTTCACAGTAGTTGTGTCAATCCTAACTGAACTTAACTTCTTTATACCGGTTTAGAAAACTCTGCAGCATATGTATACAACCAGTGTCTTACTATACGTGGAGCAAAAGGGAAACTGATAACAGTCCCTTGCATACCCAGCAAAAGGAACACAACATAATTGAGTGGGGCCATCTAGATTACCACTCGATTTTACTACTGTTGTTCCCTCCAGCGACTGTCTGGCTATATTGCTATGTTGTCTCCGAAAAGCGTAATAGACTTGTTCAACTTAAATCCATCAAACTATTTCACCTGATTCGTACCTCCGTTAAAATGAATATAGACACATTATTCTTACATGCATGTTGTAAAATGCAGATAAAGAGAGTGTTGCATGTGGCTAGTAAAATCAATGTGTTAAAATCGTCACTGCACTAGATGCATTCGTTCAAGCATAGTGCCCGTTCGATTTCATCTAATCAGGATAAAATGCCAGGTGTGTCTTCCTTCAATCGTGACTGTCCCCAGACTGCCATCCACGGGTCAAGCTCGTGTCCATCTTAGCTTGGCATGTATCTTTCGTATCTGTCCAGTTTTGGAGACCGGGGTGTCTGCTTTTCGAACGCGCACGTGTCTCTTTAAGTCATAAGAACGCGTAGGAATCTTCACCACGACAATACGGGGAACGAGCATGAACGGCAGTGCTGTCATCAATTATATGTCGTAACATGTGCTGTTCTTAATTTTGTGACCTATTATTGCATCTAGTAAGGGGACGTTTCTTCTTGTGAGGGCCCACTGATTCGTCACAACGAAGGATAGCACCACTGCGTTTGTATGTATATCGTAATGTACGACTAAAGGCGATAACCTTGGGTCAGTTACCTCAGAGCGTGAATCAATATGCTGAGGCAACCATCACATATATTGATTTCTGTATGTATATAGATATATATAAGTACACACACACACACCGCATGTATACATATATATATATATATATATATATATACATATATATATATATATAAATATATATATACATATATATATATATATATATATATATATATATATATATATATATATATATATAATGTTCTTCGCGCGTCTAATGCGACGCATAAAGCAGAAACACATGATTTCCAGTTGTAATGGCATGCCGCCAGTGTTGTTAGATCTTGTATGCAGATGAGGCCCATAGTTGAGCCCTCAGTTTTCTTAACCTATTAACTGCCGTCGCCGTTTTGTTGTTTAGACATTCTAATGCCGGGGTTGTACCTCTCCATAGCACAATAGCCGGGAGGAAATATGGAGACCATATGTTGCCCAAGAATGATGGCCCCTCTTTTGGAATGCCTATTTGGAACAAGGCAAGCTGCAGAATCTGCCGATGCAGATTTCCAATGATCTATGTGTTCGTCTGTCAGGGCTTCTCTATTAGACCAGCTGCCAGCCAAGGCTAAAAGTCTGGTCTACCTTGCTGCAAAACTCAGCTGAGGTTGCATGTCCTCGCTCTTGGATCAGGCATTGTATCCCTCGCGTGTATCTCCTTCACACATTGTGAGTTGTCAGGTTTGGTAGACGCTGACCAACTTTCCGAGTTACAAGAAAACAGGTTGGACCAACTACCATCATCATGTAACATGTCCTTTGTAGAACATCGCTCCTATCATAGTCTGTCTGAAAGAAACTCGATCTCTTGCCAAAACTCCAGCCTCCGCCACAGTCATACTCAGGCACTCCTGGATATCTTGATGCCAACGTCTTCTGGGTCTACCCCTTCCTCTTTTGCCTGGCACCATACCTTCCATCACCGTTCTACCAAGACCGCTGTATCTCTTGATGTGACCAAAGTATTTGCATTTTCTAGCTAAAATGGAATTGATAAACCAGTTGTCCTCTATGCTCAACTCTTGCCGAATGTCTGCATTTGTTTTTTTCTCTGTCCAGGGTATTTTGAGAATCTGTATGTAACATTTTGACTTGAAGGATTCGATTCTTTGTTTTGAAGTTTTGGTAACCGTCCATGATTCACAGCCATAAGCTGCCACAGGAAAAACACAGCTACCAATTACCAGTAAACGGTAACTCAGCAATATCTGACAAAATCTAACAGGATGCACCAGTATCAAATCTGAAAGACTTCAGGTGGGTTTACTTTTCCTAGATGGACTGCCTTCCTAGGCTTACCCGTCCCGTTCCCAATATACGCCAGTAGCTCACCTTTCGCCCCTTCTTCTGCTAGTGAAAAAATGTCAGCTTCACGAAGGCCAGAATGCGAACTTTGTGTGTGTATAAATTATAAATTAGAATGGAACATACAGGTGGATATGTTTGTGGCACCAGCAATATAACTTTCCAGCATCTGCTGCAAAGATGTCCAACACGCGAGAAACAGTCAATGTGGCCAATACTGATACCACTCCTGGACAAGCTCTATGGATATACCAATAGGAAAACCACTGCTTTCTGGAGATAGGAAAACCACTGCTTTCTGGAGATAGGAAAACCACTGCTTTCTGGAGATACCAATAGACACATGCAACCCACTGCTTTCTGGAGATATCAATTTACTCAGGCAAACCCCTGCTTTCTGAAAATACTAAACATTTTGATTTATTAAAGTTAACGTCTAAAAGCGGACGTAGAAGAAGAAGAAGACCAAAAAGATAAATAAGATGAAGAATTAGAAGAAAAAGATCAAGAAGAAAGAAGAAAACAAAAGAGGAACAAGAACAAGAAAAACAAGAAGAAGAACAAGAACATAAGTGTTAACTCAGAACGTGTAACATAAACCTGCCTTTTACCCCGATCTGTCAGTGGCGTCTTCTTTCAAAACGGCTACCCCTTACCAGACATTTTGAATTGGGAATCTCCGATATTGACAAGGCAGTCCCGCTTTGAAACAAAATGAAGGACGCGCTGGTTCGTTGCGTGTCGTCTGTTCCTTTATTTAATGTTTTTGGCCAATTTCCGAAATACTTTAGGACAGCTAAGTTGACATTGATGACGGCTAGATTCTAAATTTGATCTCTTAAAAAAATGTGAAGGACTTGGTTTTTGGGGTGAAAAAGCAGGAAATATGAAACAATATCGATACCTGTAGTTTTTTTTCCAACGATAATGAGTATCGACTATTTCAGCCGGCAAGTGACGGGTGCAGTTTAAATGTGAACATGATCGGGTGATCGTGTTTGGGTGTGATGATCCAAATGTTTGTATTATATCTGTCAAGAAACGTGTCTGGTGTATGCTTTTATTGGCTGTATCTAATTTTAAACTGCGGTTACTTTCAAAAGCGACCGAGTAACAAAGTAAAAAGGAAGCTTTTCTTCAAGGCTAGAAGGGACAGGCTTAAGCGCAGTTCTCGACATGTCACCCTACACCACGTATACTAATATAATAATAGTAATAATAGTAATAATAATCATAATAATAGTAATAATAAAAATAGTAATAATAAAAATAGTAATAATAATAATAAGTATAGTAATAATATTGTTCGCCTAGGCGTCTGAGGCCCGTTACGTTGGTAAGCCACATCCGTGATCCACTGCTGCGGTTGGTTCCAAACCTCGTCCAGGGCGAGGTGGAGGTTGCCAACTGCTGAGTTTATACTTTGCAGGGATGGTCTTTTCTGGGCCACAGCTGGTCGGGGGAAGACTGTTGGTGCTGAGGAACGACTTGTCTATGTATAGTACATTTTCGCGCGAGGTTTCCTGGTCCAGCCGTACAACATGACCGAACAAAGGAATTCAGCGTCAGTACAGTGTTTCTGAAATTGGGGGGGGGGGGGGGATGCATGTCTTAACAGAGACCTCCACATTTCGAATGTGGTCATGCCATCGGATGACCTGAATATGGCGCTGGTTGCGGACGTGGAGGGACTCTAGTGTCGACATGTCATGTTTGAGTAATGTCTAGTTTTGGAAGCTGTAAAAGAGGACTGGGACCACGCAGGACTGGCAGATGCAGACGTGTGTCCCAAGGGAGATCATGCCATTACTCGACACACGTCAGAGGTCGTGCATAGCAGGCGCAGATAGTCCAATCCGCCTTGTCATATGGGGACCTCTGCCCCATTCAGATGATATCATTCTGTTGTGATATATAGCCCTTCGTCAGGAATAAATTGGTAACTGACAAACAGTTAGACACAGCAAAGCATTCAAAATTGAAATTGGGGTACATGCGACATACCGTGATGAGTCAGTGCGTTACACAGACTGCTATTTCGTTCATATCTGATACACTCACTATGGGACTAAAATTTCATTTTCAACTGTCTAAACTCGAGTTTCTATAACTGATGTAACTTTTTGTGCAGTGTTCGTTATTATTTGTGTTGCTAAAGCGTTTGATGCGAGTTTAATGGTAGTGTAGAGATCAATCTTCTACAACATACTTCCACCCCGTGTGGAACATAGACGTTAAACAAAAACTCGAATTATTCTTGCCATGCACTATCATACCAGGTAACACCCCGTTTTTCCTGCACTTTTCGCTGTGTCTATTCGACTTCTCTTCTCCGTGAGTATGTGCGAATCCCCATCTTCTCTTGCAATGATGGTTCCAGAATAAAGAATGTCTTGCAATGCGATCATCATGTTTCCATAGTGTGTTTCATATCCATCGGCAACGCCTTCTCTTAACGCCTGTTCCACTCGCGTCTGTCCGACTCATTCCCACAGTTTGTAATAAGGACTTGATCATGCCATGTGATACCCTGTATTCGACACAATCATCTACCGATGACAGAACATATTCGTTGTCTGATGAAAAGTTGAACATTTGTAGTTATACCTCTCTGTGTTCCTATCGTCACAGAGCCATACTATAGAACGGAGGAAATTGGAGTTGAAGATCTATACTTTTGCGTCAGACTTCATGTATTACCAATTCCATAAATTCCCTACATCAAATAAGGTTCCTCTCGTGTTTTTTAATTCTAAATTTGATAGCTTTTTTTCAGAAACACCGACATCGTCTCTACTGTTTACATGATATATAAATGAATCTACGTCTTGCAGTACCGTGTCTACTAGTGCAATGTGATTGTCGCTATGTGTTGTTATTGTCAGAATATGTGTTGTTCTCTCAGTGTAACGTAATTGGAAGATGCTTGATAAAAAACAAAAATCAAAAATCAAATTTGTAATAAAAAGACCGCGACTAATGTCTTCCTCGAGCGCATTACGTCATACAAGTAGAAGACAAAAATGTGCACACACACACACACAAACAGATACGTACGCACACGCACATACAGATACGAACACGCCTACGAATACACACAGACAGGCAGACATACATACATTCGCTAGCTCGCACGCACGCGCACACTGGCAGGCATGCATACGGACAGACATACACACACCCACGAATGCACATACAGACTGACACACACATACGCACACCCACGCACGCACACCCATACTGACACCCACACACATACACACCCACACACACACCGATATACATACATATACATACCGATGAACACACACGCACACGTACGTAGACACATACACACAGGCATGCACACGGACAGACAGGCAGACATACAACGTACACTAGATCGCACGCACACACAGACAGGCAATGATACATACATACATATACAAACCGACGCACGCACGCACACACATACAGACACATACGCAGCCAGGCAGGAATACACTCACCCACGCACTCCCATACAGACAGGCAGACACACGCATACCCATACTCACACATACACACACTGACAGACAGACTCACACACACACACACATGCGCACGCACGCACACAGACATACATACAGACATACATATACCAGCTAGCACGCACACCCCCACACACACACATGCAATCATACAGACATGCATTCACATACCCACGCACCAACATACAGACATACACACATAGACAAATACGCTCGCGCGGATAGGTGCAGCACACAGACTTACAGACAGACACACACGTGCGCACACGCATGCACAGAGTACTTTTTGCCGTGTCTGCCACAATAAATATTTTGTCCAAATATATTACATAAACTGATTTACTTCCACCTTTCTTTACAACTTATTGCTATTGAACAAATAATGTAATAAAATAATATAACTATTCATTCATAGGCATGTCAGTTCATGTAGACTATACGCGTGGTGCGCTGTGAGTAGCCTCTCCCGGGCGGAAACCCGGGTGCTAAATATATAGACCCTTGGCTGCCAAACTACAGGATTCCCCAATCGGCCTCAGCTCAGCTGCAGGAGCTGCCGGAATGAGTTCGCAATTTTGAAACAAAATCTACACCTCTGGATGTTCTGTCTGGGTTTAATCCCGTAGCCTTATCCTCTTTCAAATTTTCCGCAAGACAGTGGAGTCGTTGCCCAGAGATGCTATTTGCTCGAGACATCCGATGATACTTTCATCGTTACAGAACTATGGTTTAAAATCAGAGTTCCCCCTCTCATAGACGAACTGCCTGAGAAGGCTAACGAGCTTCGTCTACCCGGGTTAAACTCAGAGTTTACCTTTTCTTAGATTGTCTGCCAACCAAGGCTAATGAGCTCAATCTGCCCGCCCAGTTATTCCACCGAGTACTCGGTCACGCTCTACATCAGGCTCTGTAGGAAACAGGGGGCCCCTCATAAACGTCCTGCTGGGAACACAATAATGTAGCAGAGGCCGTTCGCATAGAAACGCCTGCCTGGTAAGCCAAACAGTGAATCCAACGGCGATCTCTACACCTATAAGGGAGATGATGTAACAGACGCTTCACTTTCCTCTAACGAGCGGGAGATGCAGCCCTGACCTCGCTATCCCAGTTACAAAAGTACAACAATGGAACTAGAAAGACGTGCCTTACTGCCAACAAAAGGCAACATTCACACATCGCTCATGACATTGTGTTAATTTTCTTTAGATCACCTTTCTCAGAAATGAAAAGGTAGAGCAAATTTCTACAAACTTCGATCCTTCCACAATAGGAATATGCCGACGACACAGTTAGGCTCTCGAACAGCGCCAAGTGCCTAGAACAAATAATTACATCAGTCCAGAAACATAGTGAAGCCCATAATCTTTACCTGAAAAAAAATAAAACAAAAGATAATGAGAACTGATAAGACAAAACTCAAACCTAAAATCGAGATAGCTGGCGAAGAGATTAAAAATGATGCATATTTTGAATATATGGGATCAATACTTAACAACAATGGAGACTACACAAGAAGTAAGAAGACGACTGACTACAGCAATGCAGAAGATCAGGATTATGCAGACGCCAATGCATAATACAAACTAAGAACTAAAACTAAAGATCCCCAGAACAAGTATTTGTCCTGTGGCAAACTATGGATGTAAAACAAAGACGATTTCAAAAGCAATAAGAGCGAAGATCGGTGCTTTTGAAACACAGTGCTACAGAAGAGTCCTGAAAATCCCATGGACAAAAAAAGAGACAAACAAATCCATTCGGCAAGACCTGAATGTGGAGAGAAGTGGCTCAGAAATTGGTGTACTGACCCGAAAACTCTGGCTTTTTTAGACACGTCAAACGACACAACGGACTGGAGAGAGTGATTATGGAAGGCATGATCACTGGGAAGAGACGCAGGGGCCGATCGAGAAGATGATGGGCTCAGAACATCAAGGAGACGCTCGATTGGATTTACGGGCAGGCCGGAATACTGGCGAAAGATAAGTCTCCTATTGACAGGCTGTCATGAGAGCGACGTTCTCCAACGGACATGCTACGTGATGATGATGATGACATGTTCTTTAGATCGGATTGTTGTGTTGGTCGGTTTTTCTTTGATGACCTATTCTCAATATTGTGTTGCAATGTGTTTGTGAACCCAATAGTTCAGTAATTCCGGCGTCATCGCCTGATTTATAAATCTGTTTCATTTTCCATATGAGCACGATCCTTATGTTTTTAGAGCCCGAGCCTGGAAAGCCCAGAAACCCACCCAGGCGTTCTACAGCATCTCTGATTAATGTGTGCACTTGAAACCGTCAAGTTCTTTTGGCGTTACTGTTTTCTCATACGCACAGATGGATTAGCCGTCCAGGATAACATAAAAAAGTAGAATAGAGAAAACACTAAATATTTATATGAAAGCTACAGAACTTAATCATGTAAGAGCATACGTGGCTTGCTTTCACACAGGATGGAAGAATCGACAGAGAATTGGAATAAAGAACCAAGAAATCAAATACGTTTATTTGTATGCGTTCTTACGATTATAAAGACACAGACATTTCTATTAAAGTCAAAGAGACAGTTGCTACATATTATTTGCATACTAACTCTATACCACCAGTTTCAGACATGTATTCTGACTAAAACACGATAACGAAGAAACATGGTATGCGAAATAAGTTAATAGGGGAATGCTGTCGGGGTCACACGATTAGACGTAGTAGGGAACAAGGAAACCTGACAGACAATGAGTGCAACATCGAACATGGATTAAAAACACTGAGCTCAATGACTTAAGAGCAGCACTCTGCAAACTGTGCCAGCAGTCCGCACCAAAAAGGGTAGTGGTACAGTGGGTTCCGTCACACTGCAACATCCAAGGCAACGAGGAGGCAGACAGACTGGCAAAAGAAGGTGCAAGACTACCACAAACAGATACCAATATGACGTACGAAGAGTCAAAACGGCTTATCAAAGCCAGATACATGACCAAATGGGAAACCGAACATACTGGTTACACCAAAAACGATGCCTATTACCAGTTGAACCGAAGAGAGCAGGTCGTTGTCTTCAGACTTCGCACTGGCCACAACAGACTGAGGTACCACCTATTCAACAAATTGAAGATAGGGTGTACCGACGAATGCCCGTGCGGTACTGGTAAAATGACCGCTTAACATCTGCTGCAGAACTGCCCGACATACGAGGACCAGAGAGAGCAGATGTGGCCATTACCAGTGGAACTGCAAGACAAGCTCTATGGCAGTGGCGAGAGCCTCAGGATGACCGCCGCTTTTTTCGAAAAAATAATGGTTACTGTCTGACTGCGTACGAAGAAGAAGAAGAAGAAGAACATGGATTATGTGGAAAGGCATAACATAGAAGAAGGTGGTTTAACTCACAAGAGTCCAGCCAAATCTTCTAGCTATGCCGGTCTACATCACCTGTCATGAGGGTTACATTGCAAAAGGAAGAACAAAAAAAAAAGATGGATAGACGATGAAAGTAAGATTCTGAAGATACATGGAACGACGATATCATTCATTAAAACACATCCTGACACACTAAAAGAAAACTGCACCTCCAAACGATCCATTATAGTCTTATTCCACCAGTATGTCTTCAGGGTTCCTATTTCAAGATCCCAGCCCTGGCGTGACCTGGATGTATCCAGGAAGAGAATGCCCCGCTTAGCGGACTAGGCTGAGGCAGCTTATTACTCTGTTGCGTTGGGACAAGTGCCACAGAGGCTGGTTAAACGATGTGCGATTCCGTCTTAATAGAATTAAGAGCGAATTAGACCCTCAGCCTGTTAGGCGCTATCTTTGCTACTCTTAGCAAACCATCTAACAATGGCAAGTGTAATTACATGTCAGTTAGTCGACTCTTACGACACACTCTATGTGGTACTATTCTTGTTTTTGTCATACACAAAGACTATGACAGATTTCTCCTAAACACTAAACAAAACTACACCTCCCCATGGGGAGGAAGTCTAAGGTCTGGTCAGGCACAACATACTAATCAGACATGGTAGTCAGGATCCGGCAAAATACACTGGCCACTACCCTCACCTTGGCTTCCTCGTAGCTCTCCCTGGAAACGGGCTGTTTTCTTGTCAGACTGGCTAACGAGGTGAGATATCGACGTGATCCCCGTAGTACTAAGTGACTTACATATGAAGCCACACATAGCACAACCGCCTGGAGAACCCGATCCACCTTCATGAGCACGCTCGGGATGTGAGGAAATCTACTGCAACCTACCACGAAACGTCCTTTTCATGGCGCACAAGAGTAAACTTACTCATTTGTGGACTCTCGGAACAACATCAGCTGCCCGGTCGTCTAACGGCATATCTCTCGCACGAAAGAAAACTACACCTCCCTATATCGTCTACACAAGTGGATAGAAATAGAATTATACAAGATATCTCTCACGTAATATGTCCTAAGCAAACACCGGCTTAACTAGTCCGCACTGGTTAACCCAGCTATTTGCTTGAATGTAAGAATCTACCAAAGAAAACGTATATTATTTTTGTTATCAGATTATTGACGGGTGGGAACCCGAGATTAGTCATGATATGTACATATTATAATACGTTTGGGATTTTTGTGATAAGATATTTATCATCACTCTTATCAATAACGCACTGGTTTAGACAGGTGAAAATACTAAAGACAATACGCATTTGGATATCGTCAACCTAGTGCCGCTGTTGTGGTTAGATATACACAGATTATATAGGGTTTGATATTTGAATAAACTATTTAATAAACACGCATTTTCTTCTTCTTCTTCTTCTTATTCTTCTTCGTCTTCTTCTTCTTCTTCGTGTTTATGTTTTTCTTCGTTTTCTTCTTCTTCATCTTCTTCTTCTTCTTCTTGTCTTTCTTTTTTTCATCGTCTTCTTCTTCGTTTTCTTTTTAATATATTATTCTTCTTCTCTTTCTTCTGTTTCGTCTTCTTCAGCTTCTTCATCTTTTTTCCTCCATCTTCGTATTCTTTTCGGTCTAATTCATCTTCACCATCTCCTCCTCCTTCTTCTCTTTCTTCTATTTCTGATCTTTCTTCACTTCGTTTTTCACTTTCTTTTATTCCTCCTCTTCCTCTCCATTCTCTTCTTCCTATTCATTCTCCTTCCTCTTCCCCTTTCTCCTCTTCCTCCTCTTTCTTCTCTTTCTCACTTTCTTCTCTTCCTCATCGTCCGCCTCCTCCTCTTCCTCTCCATTTTCCATGTCTCGTCTTCCCATTTAATCCCTCTGAATCTCATTCTTATTCTTCGTTTATCCTAAGATCAGCATCTCAGTTTCCCTTTCAGACCATCACTGCTTGTATGGCTGATTACCTCCGTACAGCTTTTGTATCAGATCTATATGCAAGACCAGGATTGTTCTCTCTCTTCATGCATGGGCATGCAGCTTGGTAGGATGTGTTCCACAGTCATGGTATGCTCCTCACATGGACACCTGGCATCCGTCCCAATCCTAATTTTCTTGTACATTTGACTTTTAGTCTAATATGCCCAGTTAGCAGTCTGAAAATGGTGACTTACTATCTTAGTTACATGAAAGTGGTTATCTTGTGTTCGGAAGCGAGGGTGTTGATCAGCCCATTTTTCCCTGAAGTTGACTATAATTCAGAGTCATTTAAACCGACGTCTGATTAGGTTAGTTGTAGAGCACACGCTGCTTGTAGCAAAACAACCGTGTTCAAACCCCCGCTACCTTGAACTCTCAAGTGCTTTTCTCATTGTTGATCAAATAAAGCCACATTTTCGTTTCATAATTGGTTGTTCCAGTGGCTATTGTTGGCTCCTTTCCTATAGGTCTTTATTACTCACTATGTCCTGCCACGTTATGTCCATTAACCTTCGTAGACATATGTTAACGCTGGACTGGGGTCTTTGTTTTACCGCTTTGTTGTTAACCATGTTTCCGAACTATGCCAACACTATCCTCTCCAGTACTGTTTTCCACAACGTGTATGATGTGTGTGTTTGTCTTTGTCACTGCCTGTGGTATTTTAAGCAGCTGCCTATATCTCTTCAGTTTGAATCTTTCAGTCTTCTTCCTTAGCAAATTGAAATGTTAATTAGAAGATTGGCTTCACCCAGGTAGATTCTGACACTTGTGAGGCGATGGTGTCATCGTCTGGAATTGTTTTAATCAGAGCTGGAGTGAGGATAACCTTTGCAAAATGTTCTATTGAAAAGATGTGATTGAATATTTAATAAGATCGACAATTGCGCACTTTCAGAAATAAGAATGTGTAAGAACAATAGTTGCCCGAATGTGTGTTTGTATATATGTTGTTGTACTCCCATACCTGCTGAGCAAGCCTGTTCTTGGCAGTACAATGTCATTCTTATACAGATACAAGCATTTACGATGCTAAAGACGCATGTGTCGGACCGAATAGTGAAAATGTAGCAGTCAAATTGTAAGCTAGCGACACAATGCAATTCGTTCTCTGAACTTCAAACTGCTACTTGCAAAACCCTGTTCAGGGCTTGGTAACGCGAGTTTGAGAACGAACGAAAAAGAAGAAGAAAAAGAAGAAGAAGAAGAAGAAGAATATTTCTTCATCAGTTATTGTACTGTTCGTGCCAGTGAGTTGGCCATTTTCTACAATGCCTTTAAGAATCTTTTTCTCATGTCCGAAAGCGCCTTGAATTCCAATGAGTGAGTGGCTATCCGTTTCATCAGGATGAAGTACAATGTCTGCACAAGGGCAGGTGCTGGGGTTTGACTCGGCTCAAGTGACTATTGACTCTTATATTTCCTGTTCGGAACTTTAAGATAAGACTTTGGTTTTTCCTCTGTAGTTTATATATGTCATCATAATTTTTAGCAATGAGGTATAGCGTGTTAGTGTAAGTATACATGTATGTGTGTGTATGTCATCATGTAGGATGCCCGTTACATAACGTCACTCGTATAAGAACCGATATACTATACCCTTGATCTATGGCTGACTTTCCCCATACATCACTCTCATACTCAGAACTTCGTCAATGTTCTGCGTCCTTCTCCTCATCGGTTTGCCTCTGAATTTGTTTTGTCCATTGTGACTAATGTATTTTTACGTTCCTAGATGTTATATTGTTCACTTGCCAATGTTGTTCTATTTTCAGTTATATTAGGATTCGAGATTTTTATTTTGTTATGTTTCCATCTCCTCCTTGGTCTGCCTTTGACTCCCTTGTCAGGTGTATGTTCTTTAGGACTTGTTTTGTCCATTGTGACTAATGCATTTTTAGTTGTCTAGACTGAATTGTGTTTACTACCAAATGTTCTATTTCCTACTCTTTTAAGATTCCTATTTTATGTTTTGTTTCCCTATCATTGTTATTTTGAGCACTTTCCTGTTGAGGTTTTGCAATACAGACTCAATTTTCTTCCTTGCTGTTTGTGGTGCTCGCCATGTCTCTCATGTATACATTTCCCCTGGGAAGATACCCAGACCATACTCCGTCTGCAGGTAGCCGCACTGGAAACATGCTGCAGTTATTCTAAGAGATAGGGGTCATAAAAATAGGGCAAACCAGGTCAGAATAAAGGCGTGCGAAATCGGATGTGTTGGACCGAAATGCCCATGTATCGCAGCCTGGCTATTAATTACGACACAACGTCGCATACCACCCTTTTCAGGACGAACGTCGAAAAAAAAGAAGAAGAAGAAAATGATAAAGCAGAATAAAAAGAAAGATGGAAAAATAAAAAAGAAAACGAAAAAAGATGCAAAAATATGTCAGAAAGGAAAGAAAAGAGGAAAAGAAGATATCCCTTGAAAAACTGCGCTCCTTACAACCACCAACCATTTTTTGTTGTTATAAGCTTCTTGGCAAGTGTGTAGTACAGTAGGTTTGCTATTACTTTCCGTACGTGGAAAACCAACAAAACATAACCCATGTCTACCAAACTGGAGACAACCGTGATTTGAACCGGGTGCGTTCGGATTGTGAAGTGAACGCTTGACTCCTAGGAAGGAAGTCAAAACAAGAAATACTAAAAAGGAATTTCGAGACATCCAATGAAACGTTTCCCTCAATTCACCCCAAATAAAAAAAACAATATGTTTTTAGCGGGTTTGGGGGTAAAGATGTTATAAAACAGTCTATTGTTTAACTGTTATTGGTGTCAGACATTCTGCCGCCGCTTCTTCCTGCCATATTATTTTAAATCAGCAGTTAATTTTTTTATTCTGTCTACTTTAGTTTTGTCCCAGATCATCAGTGGTTTCGAGGTAAGGTGTTCGCCTCGGGTGCTGTAGGTTGCGTGTTCAAAACACGGTGGATTTTTTTCACGTGGATCATCCGGTAAATTTTCAACCTGATCTCTGAGTAGTGAGATCAAGCACCCGTGTGCAGTGGCGTGCACTTTAAAAATACCTTAGCATTTGGAAATCGAAAAGAGTAGATTTACAGCCGCTGCTCAGACAACTTTCCAAGTTAAAAGTCTACTTAAATTATTATATTGATTTTCGCCTACAGATAAAATGTCGAAAAAAGGGGACTATAACATCAGGGCTTGGTTATGTGTTTAGCTGAGCGGTATAAATGACGCCTGACAGGTTGCGGGTCTACCTTGCTCTAATTTACGTTTCCACCCATACCAGTCCCAACAACAAGCGACCGTATAGTCCAGGGGCTAACATATGCTGGATTAACTTGAGAAGTCACTCGCGGATATTCGCTTGCCATAAAATATGAAACAAAGAAAGTCACACCTCCCCACAACGTCTAACAACATAAGTGAACTAATTATACATACATAGATAGAACATCTGCGACTGGCAGTTCAATCAATTATTACGTCACGTTGATGGAACGACGTGGGATAGTGGTCAAGTGACACGGCTCACAATCCGAAGATGCTGGGTTCGATCCCCATCACATAACTGACCGTAACCCCGGGAAATAAACCCTTATATTATGCAGGGGGAAGCAGAACCTTACATAAAATACATGCCGAAGACGGATGCAATGGGCCGAAAGGTGCAAACAAACTTAACGTCTGTATACTGGATTAGAAGAATCTAGAGAGTTTGTATACAACCAGTTTCATTTACATTACCTTGCTCTAAACACTATGCACATCCAATTTACTCTTAAATTCATTAACTGTCACTGCCTCTGCTACCTCCCGTGGCAATGCATTCCAAGCATTTACCACTCTCTGACTAAAAAAATATTTCCTAATATCTAATCTGCACCTAATAAAACACCGTAGTGCAACGCACACCGCCTTAGGGAATAGAGAAATAAGGCGAACGCAAAAAAAACAAAAACATTACGGCACGCATATGGCCTGGCCCACCAGTAATGGTATACCAATTGTGCGCCTATAACGGGAATGCCAATGCACCTGCATTTAATCATAAACCAGTAAACCACTCCGCCAACGTTGTCGACCCTACCACAGGTGCACATACTCAATGCATAGAAGATTCTTGGGAATCGGCAACAATAAGTGCCAGAATAGCTCACACTGGCATATGCTTAATTCGTACATATGCGAGTTCACGTGGCGTCGATGCATCACAGTAAATGGTTTGGACGTTTTCACAGCCATTCTTGGCGACACTGTTTATTTATGGCCACCTCGGTAATTAAAATTGTGTGGTTTGGTCGCCCAATTATTTAAATCTGCCAGCCAGGCATTTTCCTTCTGGTCATTTTTAGGGCCATACATTCTTCTAGAATAAAAACTGAATATAACCATCTTGTTTACACATCTATCGTCATCTAAGTTTGTACTTATTTATTTGAAATAAAATTATATCTACTTGTCCTCTCGGTAACCCGAATTGGATTGTCCTGCTGCATTCATTAACTGTATATACGTTGGATGGAAACCCAAGGAACTCTCTTTGGGGTGAATTAAGACATCTTATCCACTGTCGATTGTGTACTGATTCCCAGTATCCTTGAAAATATACCCAAGTACCAGTAGAGCATTTGATCAGTAGAGTACTAGAATACAGTTACAGTGTCTTCTCCGCAGCGATGGATGGCTACAATAGAGCCTTACTTGCATGTGTCTCTTGTCTTGACGTAACACTTTACCAGACTGACATCTGCTTATTTTTTTGTTTTTTTGTGTTCGCCTTGTTTCTCTAATCGCCAATGAGATGTGCGTTGCATTGTGGTTTTTATTTTGCACCTGTTTGTCAAGTGCATCCGACTTCAGCATCCATTTCATGCTTCCTCCTGTATTTTATACGGTTTTTCTTCCCCGGGTAACGTCGGTGCTGTGATGGGGATCGAACCCAGCACCGTCTGTTTGTGAGCTTTGTCACTTAACCACTAGCCCACGCGGTCCTCTAAATTATCTTGCGATGTTGTTCACTCATTTATATCTCTGTTCACCACTTGTTCTTCGGAAGGAAGGCTAACGTCTGGTCAGGCAAAATTTACTGATGAGACATGTTAGTCAGGTTCAGGCAAAATATACTGATCAGACATGTTAGTTAGGGTCAGGCAAGATATACTGATCAGATATGTTAGTCAGGGTCAGGCAAAATGTACTGATCAGACATGTTAGTCAGGGTTAAGCAAAATGTACTGATCAGACATGTTAGTCAGGGCCAGATAAAATATACTGATCAGACATGTTAGTCAGGGTCAGGCAAAATATACTGATCAGACATGTTAGTCAGGGTCAGGCAAAATATACTGATCAGACATGTTAGTCTGGATCATGCAAAATATACTGATCAGACATGTTTGTCAGGGTCAGGCAAAATAAACTGATCAGACATGTTAGTCAAGGCCAGGCAAAACATATTGGCCAAGACCCACATCTCCGGTTCCTAGTAGGCTTCCCTGGAAACGAACTGTTTTCATGGCAGCATGGCTACCGAACTGAGGGATTGACGTGATCCTTGTAGTAGTGAGCGGCAGGGTAATGAAACCAAGCAAAGCACAACTGCCTGTATGAATCCGGTCCACCTTCATCAGCACGTTCTGAATATGAGGAAAGCTACTGCAGATCGACACTTTTAAGGGCCCACAAAAGAGTAAACATACTCATTGTGGGCATTCAAAACAAAAACAACTACAACAACAACACCAACCTCTCGTCCTCCTAACATCAAAACTTCCCCTTCAGTGCTGTTTTCAATAAAGTATCGTATCTTTTAACATGACTAAAGTATTTTATTTTGCCTCATTTTAATTTTCTGTCAAAAGTTATCTACTCATGGCTACTCTTTGTCGGGACGTCACTATTTGTGACGTATCTCGTGGAACGAGACCCAAAACATAAAGCGACGTTCAGACGAGAGTAGGCATGGGTAGAGAACTGAAGACAGTAATTCAAATACTGTATCGCCACATTTTGAGGGTGTCTAATTTGTTGTTTCCGCTCTTGGATCAGTATTGGGTCTTTTCCGTATTTGGCCGCTATTGGCTTATCTGGCCCTTTCCCTCTCACTTCGCACACTCGCCTGACCATAATCTGACCAGTGTGCGTTATTTGGAGTCCAGTTGACGACATGATAAATCACGATCTGCGACGCTATATCGGAAAAGTAAACTATTTTATCTTTTCGTGTTTCCATCCCCCAATGATGTATGCATTTCTTTTTACTTGATTTGCTTATTCAGCATTGTTGTAATTTGTTGTCCCTGATGAAGGCCTTTTAGTCGTAACGTAGGTTTTAATTGCGTTTGTGTCTGAGTGCAGTATCTGACCTCACCCATTTTTAAAAGTTGATTATATTTAATTGTAATCAACTTTTAACAATTGTTTTCATTGATTTTGTTTTCACTATTTTGTTCTTGGCTTGGCTTGGCTTCGTTCATTTTCAATCTCCCACCACCAAACAATGAAAGGGCTTAAGAAGCAGAATGTAGTCCAGAGAACGGGATGTGTTGTGTCGTAGTTTAAAGCTTGACTGCGATATTTGCATCTTTCGATCCAACACATCTGAATTCAACATGCATTTTTTGAGTACCGGGTTAGCATTCCCTCTTTGATTCCTTTTCCTTAGCCAGTCTGCCCTGCTGCAGTCTGTTATCCAGGATCACCGCGTGAGGTTGTAGAAGAGTCTTGGCAGTTTTAGTTCGCTGGCCCTGATGCTAGCAGTCAGCTATGAGTCGCTGACCACTGCAGCTCATGCGCTACCCTATTTTGTTCTTGAATTGTTTGTTCCTAGTGCATGTTTCTGCACCGTATAATAATGTTTAATGCATATAATACTTAGCCAGTCTCATTTTTAATGCACTGGTTATTTTTCCGAATGCCGATATATACCTCTTCATATAC
Source organism: Ariolimax columbianus (assembly GCA_036924085.1). Classification (NCBI taxonomy): domain Eukaryota; kingdom Metazoa; phylum Mollusca; class Gastropoda; order Stylommatophora; family Arionidae; genus Ariolimax; species Ariolimax columbianus. The sequence continues at coordinate 44,604,768 of JAVGWX010000019.1, forward strand.
GCTCTGCCATTCTTTTTCATTTCTTCACTTGCCTCTAACATCTACCATCACATCTAATTATTTGTCCTAAGTAATACAAGCGTACAATTAAATACAATTGCTGATAACAAGTGGCAAACATATTCAGTAAACCAGTTACCGCCAATAATCCACACCAACAAAAACAAAGTAGGAGTATATTTAATTTACAACAACTATAGATAAGCAATCGATGACACAGAATGCTTCAGGACATAAGCATGTAAACATAGATATGTATACAAACATATTCGAGATATATCCCAAGAAAACATCACAAGAGCTGAAGACACCAGAAGGCAATATAAAGGTTGCGAATCCTGCCGAAGATGGATGTGTCGTACCGAAAGGAGCAAATATCGCAGTCAAGCTGTAAACTAGCGCCACAACGCATTCCGTTCTCAGGACTACATCCAGCTGCTTACAAAGCGCTGTTCAGGGCTTGGAAGTGGGAGATTAAGAACGAACACATAAGAAGAAGAAGAAGAAGAAGAAGAAGAAGAAGAAGAAGAGGTTGCGAACAAGATTCGTACTGTAGAACATACGCATACACAGAATGGACATGTACCACACTATAAGCACTTTAACAAAACACGCGTCCCTGGAGACTCGCCGATACCGAGTGACCGCACACCGTACATCAAACTTTAAGCACTTGAACAAAAAACGATCCATTGACTCACCTACACAGAGTGACCGCAGACCATACAACAAATTGCAATCAGTGCCACGGATAAGAAGAGGAAACATTAAAGCATCATTTACTTGAGTGTTTATCCTTGGCTGCACAGCGGATATTACTACTACCACCAACCCGGTCCACCAATAACGCGTTTGGAAACAAAACGCAGCTAAAGCAAACATGGTGTATTGTGCTTCTGGGAAAGGACCATTGAAAACGTTATTTATTTAGGGATTGGAAAACGCAAAGGACTAATGAAAATCTTAATAATGGAGGTGTGTGCGGGGGAATGTCAAAGGCTTTATTAAAAACCAGCTGGTTTGACAGATTGTTATTGCAAGTGATTTATTCCCAGCTTCTTGTTAGCGGTCAACTCAGAGTGACGCCTAATCCACCATCTGTTAGTTTCCCATGGCCTGTCATGATGGCGACACAATCAGACAATGTATGTCTTGATGACGTACATTGCGCTATATTTGGATTATAGTGAGAAAGAGGCTACGCTAGTCACCAACCTCACTTCTTGGTCCATAACTACCTTGGGCCAGTGGCAAGACATCAGTCAAGAAGACTGGAAGTAATTCAGGATGTGTCACACCTCCGTTGGGACCAGTGGCCGCTGAAACCTGCGGAACTCAGATAACATCAAATAGTGAGGATTAACGTGTCCAGTCCCTCTATAGCTACTTTAATTATTGCCTGTTGCATTCCATTTTGAGTATAGCTTATTATTTCTGATCTGATAATGGAAGTGTTGTAATTATTAATTGTTGATAGTTTGGTTTCCTTTATTGTCGTTGTACAGTTCACTTATTTGAAATGGTCATCTTTTTAGAGGATGCGAGGTCTAGGGGTTAACCGTCCGTTTCACAATCTCAGACTTCCGTGTTCAAATTACCTCCGTGTTCAGATTGGCAGACAAGGGTTATTTGTTCAGTGCAAATCGCTTCCCCACACACTGAAAGTAAAGGCAACATACCTGCAAAGAAACGTCATCATCATCATCTAGCATGTTCTTTGTAGAACGTCGCACCCATCACAGTCTGTCTGAAAGAAACTCGCTCTCTTGCCAAAACTCCAGCCTCCGCCACAGTCATAACCAGGCATGTCTGGATATCTTGGTGCCATCCTCTTCTTGGTCTACCCCTTCCTCTTTTGCCTGGCACCATACCTTCCATCACCGTTCTCTCAAGACCGTTATGTCACTTGATCAAAGTATTTGCATTTTCTAGCCAAAATGGAATTGATAAACCAGTTCTCCTCTATGCTCAACTCTTGATGAATGTCTACATTTGTTTGTTTTTTTCTCTTTCCATGGTATTTTGAGGATCTGTCTGTAACATTTTGACTCGAAGGCTTCGATTCTTTGTCTAGAAGTTTTGGTAATCGTTCATGATTCACTGCCCTAAGCTGCCACAGGAAAAACATAGGCTCTCAAGACTTTTATTTGTATCATTTTGTTGGTGCTCTGCCATAATTTCTTCAGGCTTTTCAGTCTCTACATTGCCATAGCTAGTCTTCAAAGAACCTTATAATAGCTAAATAAGTGGACGATTGGAATAAGCGACGTTCTCCAATAGACAAGCTATTTACTCTACAGATGCTTGTTATATCATTGTGATCAAGCAACATGCTCCCTTTGCTTATATTAATCTATACCCATTTCCTCGAGCCAAACTTGTCGTGTTTGAAATATGATTATTTTCTGCCTGCGCAGCTCTCGTGAAATGAGATGATCTCATATATTGCATTTTTGTTCTGTTGTTTTCCATGTCGACACATCGTTCGCATCGAGCTCATTATTGTCCAGTACCTTATTGTCTTGAGTGTTGTTCGCTTGTTTGATTTTTTTGTGCTGCTCTTCTTTAATTTGGCTCAATATATTTCCTGCCATCAATTTTATGAGATATCGATGCTTTGTCATAAGTCCCTGGCAACGATTCTAGGAATGTGAAGGTTGAATAAGGGTTACAAATAGAATCCTTTGGTAGAGAACAGAACAAGGACAAGTGGTACAGCCAATTGAGGAAAGAAGATGGTACTGGGTTAGTCTTACATTACGAAAGCCCCGGTATCACAGCCAATTTCTTATATGGAACCCACAGGGAAAAAGAATCAAAGGAAGGCAACGATCACACGGAGACGAGACGTAGATGCTGATAGAAAGGGAACAAGGAGATGCTGGTATGGATAGATTGGGACTATTCTTCTTAGGGGAAATGGTTGATGGTCACACAGGGCAGGTTTGATTGAAGAGAAATGGTTGATGGTCACACAGGGCAGGTTTGATTGAAGAGAAATGGTTGATGGTCACATAGGGCAGGTTTGATTGAAGAGAAATGGTTTATGGTCTCACAGTTCAGGTTTGATTGAAGAGAAATGGTTGATGGTCACACAGGGCAGGTTTGATTGAAGAGAAATGGTTCATGGTCACACAGGGCAGGTTTGATTGAAGAGAAATGGTTGATGGTCTCACAGTTCAGGTTTGATTGAAGAGAAATGGTTGATGGTCACACAGGGCAGGTTTGATTGAAGAGAAATGGTTGATGGTCACACAGGGCAGGTTTGATTGAAGAGAAATGGTTGATGGTCTCACAGTTCAGGTTTAATTGAAGAGAAATGGTTGATGGTCACACAGGGCAGGTTTGATTGAAGAGAAATGGTTGATGGTCACACAGGGCAGGTTTGATTGAAGAGAAATGGTTGATGGTCTCACAGTTCCGGTTTGATTGAAGAGAAATGGTTGATGGTCGAACAGGGCAGGTTTGATTGAAGAGAAATGGTTGATGGTCACACAGGGCAGGTTTGATTGAAGAGAAATGGTTGATGGTCTCACAGTTCAGGTTTGATTGAAGAGAAATGGTTGATGGTCGCACATGGCAGGTTTGATTGAAGAGAAATGGTTGATGGTCACACAGGGCAGGTTTGATTGAAGAGAAATGGTTGATGGTCGCACAGGGCAGGTTTGATTGAAGAGAAATGGTTGATGGTCGAACAGGGCAGGTTTGATTGAAGAGAAATGGTTGATGGTCACACAGGGCAGGTTTGATTGAAGAGAAATGGTTGATGGTCTCACAGTTCAGGTTTGATTGAAGAGAAATGGTTGATGGTCGCACATGGCAGGTTTGATTGAAGAGAAATGGTTGATGGTCACACAGGGCAGGTTTGATTGAAGAGAAATGGTTGATGGTCGCACAGGGCAGGTTTGATTGAAGAGAAATGGTTGATGGTCACACAGGGCAGGTTTGATTGAAGAGAAATGGTTGATGGTCTCACAGTTCAGGTTTCCCTAAAGACAAGTGCTTGATGGTCTCACTGGGCATGTTCGCTTGAAGTGAGTTGGTTGATTGTCTTTGTACCCCAAGGTGATAACATCAGAGAAAAAGAAAAAGAAGAAGATGAAGAAACGTTATATATAATACAATCTTTATTCAATATTGTGTGTTTCTTTCTGGTAAATTTTCAGACAATCCAACGTAATACTTATTCTGCATGTACTTTACTTCTGTATTATTCGACCTTTCCTGCCGGCATGAAATCATTTTGATTTGTGACTTTCACATTGTATTTATGTTTGCAGTATTGCTGCTGAAATGATCTATTTGGGAGTCTTTTGTTGTATCATCTGTTTATGTTTGTAAGTTTGATATGGATTTAATAACTGTAGTAGTGTGTTCGGAACATAATTCATCTTATTGTCATATGTTGTCCATTGAAACATTTTGTAGGTTTTAATTGCGTTATGATGTTGAAGCTAATTCAGGAGCAGCTACGAGGCGTATTCAAATGAAACCGGACTAAACTACAATAAGTCAACATACGTACGCGCATGATGACGCCACTTTTTATGTAAACAGCACATACCATCCGTTAAATTTCCAAATTGCATTATTCCCTGACTCACAGTTTCCTCAGCAGACCGTTAAGAACACAGTGGGTGCGAAACGGAATCCACCCAGAGTTGATCAGCTAGCGGTGATTCTGTTTCTAATAGCTGGATGATGTCGACCAGTTGACATTCATCGAAGAATGCAGGCAGTGTATGGTGACCAAAAGTGTGTCCAAGACAACAATGAAGAAATGGACAACGATTTGTCCCCTTTTATTGACTGTCAATGTATACGTTTAACAGTTGAGCGGTTAAAACGTGTTTCACAGTTTAACTACAAGATATGTGTTAACATTTTGCAGCTTTGTGGTCTGTGTCACCATACACTGCCTGTATTTTGCAATGAACATAAACTGGCCAACATCCTGCAGCTGTTTAGAAACCGAATCACCGCTAGTTGATCAACTCTGGACGGATTCCGTATCACACCCGCCATGTTTTCAACGGTCGCCTGAGGAAACTATCTACTAAGGAAACTATGAGTAAAAGAATAATGAAATTGTGCAAACTTGACTGTTGGTATGTGTTGTTTATACTATAAGTGACGTCAGCATGCGCATCCTACGTATGTCCACTTGTTGCAGCTTGGTCCTGTTTCATTAGATCACGCCTAGTATTACTATTATTTTAATGATAGTTATTATTGTTATTATTCAAATGGTAACGTTTAAACAATTAACCACGTGTTTACTCTATAATGTGTTCGTATTTACCGAGTGGTTAAGTATGAATGCAATCAATCGAACGTTATATATGCCAAGTGTTCGCTACTGTATGTACACGTGTAACCAGGTCACATTGCTTGTCACGTAGTGTCATTCAAGATTCCATGACGTGGATGTTATGTTCTGCGGTTTTTTTCTTTTTCCAGCTGCAATTCTTGTTCAATTACCCATTTTTTGTTCGTTTGTATTTGTTTTTTGGTTTGTTCACAAATATGGTAGCAGTGTAATTGTTTTTGTGATTCTTTTTTTTTGTGGTTATTTATCGGGGGGTGGGGCCCAGGTGATGGTGAGTTTTTGTATATGGGTAAATTTACGTTTTTGCGCTTTGATTCTGATAATTGGTTTGTTTATCTCCATATGGAGATAAACGCTAGAAAGACAACAGTAATGATCAACAACGCCGAGGGTTTCAACAGTAAAATAAAAGCTAATGACCAGGAACTCGAAGTGGTTGACAATTTCTAGGTTCGATTGTCTGTGATGAAGGATCAAATGTGAGGTGTTGGCCAGAATAGAACAAACAATAATGGCGCTTGCTCGGTTTAACAAAATATAACAAGATTAGTGGAGCCGCGTAGCGCAGTGGTTATCGCTCTGGCTTCGCATCTGAGTGGTCCTGGGTTCATTCCCCAGTTGAGGCGGTAAGGTTTTTTTCAGACCGCAATGGATCCCGGGTCGACCCAGCCTTAAATGGGTACCGGTTCAGTCCGGGAAGTAAAAGCGGCAAGGGAGAGGAGATGGCTACCGCCCTCATATAACCGAGCCTTTGAAATGTGAGATCGCTAACACCTCACACCCCTACGGCAGTAATGCTATGGGATGCTTTACTTTAGCAAGATAAACGGTTAGCACTATGCACGAAAATCAGACTAATGTGTACATTAATATTGTCAATATTCCTCTATGATTGTGTGACATGTACAGTTACAGCTGATCTTCACCGAAGGATACACACCTTGGAAATTATATGTTTCCAAAGACTTTTAAACGTTACGTACAAAGATCGGGTTACAAATGAGGAAATACAAAATATAATTGCAACAGCAATAGGGCCTTTTGAAGACCTCTTGGCAGCTGTCTAAAGAAGTAAACTCGCTTGATACGGTCACATATCGAGATCACACGGTCTTGCAAATACGATCCTGCACGGAAAGGTCAAGACATGCAACGAAGAGGCCGTCCCAAAAAGAGGTGGGGGACAACATAAAAGAATGAACCAATCTTCGACCAATAGAGGCACAAGTAGCGGCTGCTGACATAAGCGTAGCGTTGAATTGTGAGCTTGTCTTCATGTGTACCCCAACAGCCCGCTGGTTACGAGATGACCTGACCTGACCTGACTTGGTTTGTAGTGAATTGTTTAATTTTAGAGCGTACTGAAAAAGGTAGAACTATGTCCTACACGATCGAGTGTATTCAATGCTTCTATGCAGCAGGATATTCCTTGCAATTATCATATTTCCAATTCCCACCTCGTTGACCTCGCACTTACTACCAACGCATGCCTGCAACGGCTGCTTTAATCCAAACCGACGACAATGTACGACGCAGAGACTGACTACCTTGTTAAGACCGTTGTATCTTGGAGGCAGACGTATCGTCACTTCATGTTCTGGAAATGATCATCGCAGAGATTCAACGTTTTAACACCCAGTTTTCATTCACCACATCACCTCCTTTCCACAAACCCTATCCTAACCACGTGGCTGCTTTCATCCAAATTGACATTGACAACTGCACTTTCATCACGGCTATCGATTATCAGATAACAGCAACCGATTTCCTTTTCGTAAAATCGAATCTGAAAATGATTTCACAAATAGGATCAGTTCCTGGACGTCGTGGTTCGGCCTAAACAATGTACGAAATCTCCACAGCTTCGGTTTATTCCCAAAGTACAGTATCTTCACAGCTGCTCTTTATTCCCCAAGTACAGTATCTCCACAGCTTCTCTCTATTCCCACAGTATAATATATTCACCGCTTTATTATATCTCCCCCACCCCAGTACAGTATTTTCACAGCTTTATTCTATATCCCCCACCCCAGTACAGTATCTCCACAGCTTTATTCTATCTCCCCCACCCCAGTACAGTATCTCCACAGCGTTATTATATCACCCACCCCTCCCCACCTAGTACAGTATCTCCACAGCTTTATACGATCTACCCCGACCCCACCAGTCCAGTATATACACATATGTATTGTATCTCCTGCCAGAGTAAAGTATCTCTACAGTTTTATTCTATCCCCCCTACCCAGTACAGTATCTCTACAGTTTTATTCTATCCCCCCCCCCCTACTCAGTACAGTATCTCTACATCTTTATTCTATCCCTCCTACCCAGTACAGTATCTCTACAGCTTTATTATATCCACCACCCCCCCCCCCACCTATTACATTATATTCTCCGTTTCATTATGCACCCCCCCCCCCTTTCCCCAACCAGTACATTATATATAAAATAATAGCTGTCCATCGTTGTCGATGAGGACCGCCGACATCATCCTTGTCACAGATTTCCCTGTTGGGTGTGGGTGCGCATGTGACTGAACAGGCCAATGCGAGCACGAAAACATCTGCTACATATCGGGCTAATGAGGTTTGTAGAAGGGGACGGTGTTCCCGCTGCTCGGGATTTCCGCGTCTCGCATCTGTTCTGGGCTTTCACAACACGGTCATCTTCACCGGCAGCTACACCCGATTTGACTGCGTTTCTCCAGTCAGATCTGTTTTGCGCAAGACATTCCCAGGTGTCGATGTCTATCTGGCAACTTTTTAGTGAGTCCTTCAGACCGTCTTTAAAACGTTTCTTTGGGCGCCGCCTCTCGCGCCATCCCTCTCTCAGCTCGCAGAAGAGAAGCTTCTTTGGGAGCCGCTCGTCTAACATGCGGACGAGGTGTCCGGCCCATCCTAGTCGTGCTTTTTCTAGCAGTGCATGGATGCTGGGCATGTTAGCCCTCGAGAGAACATCGATGTCAGTGACACGATCCTGCCATCGGATGTGGAATATTCGCCTCAGGCAACCTGTGTGGAAGTGGTTTAACGTCCTTGCATGTCCAGAGTATACAGTCCAGCTTTCGCAAGCGTATAGTAGGGTTGGAATGATGGTCGCACGGTAGAGTTTGAGTTTGGTCTTGACGCTGATGCCATGACGTGCCCAGACCATCGAGCGCATTCTACCAAATATATATATATATATATATATATATATATATATATATATATATATATATATATATATATATATATATATATATATATACGGTATTGTTACCCCCCCTCCCCCCTCCCAGTACAGTATCTCTACAGCTTTATTATATTCACCCTACACAAAACAGTATCACTACAGCTTTATTATATCCACCCACCCACCCCCCCCCCCATTTCAGTAAATTCTCCGTTTCATTCTGCATCCCCCCCCCCAACCAGTACAGTATATCTACTGTATTGTTACCCCCCCCCCCCCCTCCTCCCCAGTACAGTATATCTACATCTTTATTATATCACAAATTCAAGCATGAGATGTTACTTATAAGCCATATTTCTTCCATATAACAACATGTATCTAGATGGTAAAGTTAGTTCTCCACCGTAAGCAATGATTGCAATATTATCAGACACATTTTGGCTTTATAATATAACTTGCGCTGTGTTTGGATTATTATGAGCAAGCACTGCGCTAGTCTTCAACTTCACTCTCATGTCCTGAGCTGCCTTATACCAGTGGCAAGAATTAAGTCAAGACTATTGGAAGTAATTCAGGAGGAAGGAGTCTGGTCCCACTTCTTTGAGATGAGGGTGTAGATTGAAATATGCAGGCCTCGAACCCATGCCACGTTTACTTTCATTGGTTACAGAGGCGAGTGCCCTACCCCTCGACCACAACGAAATATCTACATATACTTGTGTCTTCTATATTCAATCCATTGTCAATATCCTTCATTTCGAAAGATGTTTTGGGGAATGATTTTATTTATTATCCATTATTCACATTCATATTTTGCCCCATGGGAAACACATATCTGAGTTATTTGTATCTACATGTTTTTTAGTGCTCTGCCACACATTATTGTATCTCCATTAGTTTGTGTGTGGTAATTGCAAACGTTCAATTGATTGATACCGAACATAGCTCAAGATTTTTTGTTGTGAATAAAAAAAAACTCAAATCTTTCATATATTATTGTATCCCCATTATCGATGGTAATAAGTGCTTTGTTCACACATTTTTCTGTTGTCATAGATTGAATTGTTTTAAAGAGAAATGTTAATATAAAGTTGGTATGAGATATAACTTATATTCGAAACGAGAGACATGTTTATGTGTACATCGTGGGCCCATTGTGAAGGAAAATGTTGAACAACTTCGCCCTGCTACTCATGTCGAAAATGTTAACTAAATAATGTTCTGCATGGACAAAGCAACTTTTGCTTTATTTCGTTTTGTCTTTCATGGCTTTCAACATACTAGATAATAATATTTTGCAAACTTGACTGTTGGTATGTGCTGTTTACATCAGCAGTGACGTCATCATGCGCTCCGTATGTATGTTCACTTGCTGCAGTGTAGACCGGTTTCATTTGAACGCACCTAGTATATTTTTCAAAGACGTTGTGAAGACGTGACTGTGGTCCGGTTCCGTGTATGTGTCTTCGTCTGGGGATTAACTTTTGTAGTATATTTATATGCAACATTGCCGTTGCGTAGTTTGATGTATTCAGTTGTGTAATGTCATGTTGTTTTGTTATGTCACATCGTGTCGTCTTGTGACATGTCGTGTTGTGTTACGTCGTGTCATGTCGTGACATGACACGTAACGCAAACAACATGCTATGTTATGTCCATGCTATATCGTATTGTGTCGTGTTTTCGTGTCATATCACATCACATCACGCAAAGGGCATGCCACGTTACAGCATGGCATGTTGCATCGTGTTACATCACGTTAACGTCATTCTCCGTCACCTCACGCCAAATTAGGTTGTGTCATGTTATGTGAACACATGTCCTGTCGTGCCGTGTTATGTCACGTCACACCGACTTCACTCCGCGACACGCCAACGCCATGCCACGCCATGTTAAGTTTTGTTGTGGTGTGTATTATTTTGCACAGTCACCATCCGAACATTTTCAGAAAATGATGAGAGTGTGTAAGAAAACAGCGATTGTTAAAATTAGGAATGCGGCAATAAATGTAAGCTTTCCTTCCATCTCGAGCGTGCTGATGGAGGTTGACCGGCGTCCTCCAGGCGGTTGTGTTATGCCTGACTTAATTTTCTGGACGCTCACTACAGCGGGTATCACGTCGAACATCATCTTTTTAGCCAGAATGTGTCCTCAACAACAGCCCGTTTCCAGGACGCCCAACGAGGAGGTCAGGTGAGGGTCTCGGTCGGTATACTTCTCCAGACCCTGGCTAACATTGTCTGATCAGTGCGTTTTGCATGACTAGACGTTAGCCCCATTGTCCCAAACGGGTTCTGCCAACGAATGGTATCTAAAAACCTAGTTAAACATTGAAATAAAGAGAAGAAAACTCATCTCGCCAAAAAATCGTACGAGTTTAATGGGTGTGCCCACTCCAGGTGACAAACTTGTAAAAATCGAAAATCGATTTTCTAATTATCGATGTGCCCCCTTTTTATTGACTGACGAGGGCGTCGTTTAACAGTTGAGCGGTTAAAACGTGTTTAACAGTTAACTACAAGGTATGTGTTAATGGGCAGCTCTGTGGTTCTGCGTGACATCTCGTATTGCCACAAACCTACAATAGCCATGTGTTAAGACCAATTGTAAAAGCAATTTAAGGAAAGTTCTTTCTGTGCGTTGATATTCTTAGAACTGTGAAACGTGTTTCTCATGGTTTGACTGGTGCTACTTTTGCTTCCTGCAGATCATAGAGAAATTTGCATCTGATGGTTGCATTTGATGCATGTTCCATTTACCTGCGTTATCCAAATGGATGTTCATGTTGTAATTTGTTTTGCATTGCGATATTGGTAGCCCTATGCACAACTATCGTCATTCGCCTTTCCTGATAAGTGTAGGTACATACAGCCACATCATATGTAACTTCTGTGAATCAAAATGGGTGACCAAGACGTTTCGAACTGACACGAACATCGCATACATCCCAGTACATCGCGTACTGACCTGGACATCGCGTACTGACCTGGGCATCGCATACATCCCAGGACATCGCGTGCAGACCTGGACATCGCATACATCCCAGGACATCGCGTACTGACCTGGACATCACATATATCCCAGGACATCGCGTACTGACCTGGGCATCGCGTACTGACCTGGGCATCGCGTACTGACCAGACGTCGCGTACTGACCAGATGTCCCGTACTGACCAGACGTCACGTACTGACCAAACGTCGCGTACTGACCTGGGCATCGCGTACTGATCATACATCGTGTACTGACCTGGGCATCGCGTACTGAACATATATCGTGTACTGACCAGACGTCGCGTACTGACCTGGGCATCGCGTACTGACAAGACATCGCGTACTGACCATACATTGCGTACTGACCAGACGTAGCGTACTGACCTGGGTATCGCGTACTGACCAGGCATCACGTACTGACAAGACGTCGCGTACTGACCAGACGTTACGTTCTGACCGGACGTCGCGTACTGACCAGACGCCGCGTACTGAAAAATACGTTTTATACTGACCAGACGTCTTGTACTGACACGGACATGGCGCACAGACCGGAACATCGCGTACACAATGGACGTCGCGTTCTGACCAGCCGTTGCGTACTTACGAGACGTCGCGTACTGACCAAACGTCACGCACTGACAAGGACGTCACGCACTGACAAGGGCGTCGCGTACTGACCAGGACATATAGACATCGCGTATAGACCAGGACTTGGTGTACTGACCAGAACGTCGCGTACTGACCTGGAAATCGCTTACAAACCAGGATCAGGCGTACAGACCAGAAGGTCGCGTACTGACTAAGACCTCGCAAACTGACCAGACGTCGCGTACTGACTACACGTTGCGTACTAATCAGGACATCGCGCACATACCAGGACCAGGCGTGCAGACCATGACATCTCGCACAGACCAGGATTAAGCGTACAGACTAGGACATCGCGCACAGACCAGGACTAGGCGTACAGACCAGGACATCGCGCACAGACCAGGACTAGGCGTACAGACCAGGACATCCCGCACAGACCAGGACTAGGCGTACAGACCAGGACATCGCGCACAGACCAGGGCATCGCGCACATACCAGGACATCGCGCACAGACCAGGACTAGGCGTATAGACCAGGGCATCTCGCACAGACCAGGACATCTCGCACAGACCAGGATATCGCGCACATACCAGGATATCGCGCACAGACCAGGATATCGCGCACAGACCAGGACATCTCACACAGACCAGGGTATCGCGCACAGACCAGGACATCTCGCACAGACCAGGACATCGCGCACAGACCAGGACATCTCACACAGACCAGGATATCGCGCACAGACCAGGACATCTCGCACAGACCAGGACATCGCGCACCGACCAGGACTAGGCGTACAGACCAGGACATCGCGCACAGGCCAGGACTAGGCGTACATACCAGGACATCACGCACAGGCCAGGACTAGGCGTACATACCAGGACATCGCGCACAGACCAGGACTAGGCGTACATACCATGACATCTCGCACAGACCAGGACATCGCGCACCGACCAGGACATCGCGCACAGGCCAGGACTAGGCGTACATACCAGGACATCGCATAACGACCAGAATGTCGTGTACAGACCAGAATGTCGTGTACAGAACAGACATTGCGTACATATCAGAATGTCGAGTACAGAACAAAGTACATCTTAATAGACTTAAACACTAAACCAAAGTAGACATGCGACATGTTAGACGCAATTTATGTTACTCTAAACAAACCACCTAACCATGTCCAGTACTATGGCATTTACACACAGTTAGTCGCCTCTTACGACATGCACTCTGTGGGGCAGTGTTGCTATTCGTATCATACACAAAGACCCTGGCAGACCACAGCTAATCACATACAGTTATTCCCTCTGTCATTAGAAATCCAGCGATAGTATTCAACATCTCTCGTTCTGCTCTGAAATATCACGATATTGTCCCGTTTATCAAACACAATTGTCTATCTTATTGCATATCTGAGACCAGAGGTCGACGTATAACGACCTAATGCTGCGTCAGGCCCACCAGCCAAATAGATCCGGCCCAGTAGTCAAACATATCCGGCCCTAGCAGCCAAATATATCCGGCTCCCTAGCCAAATATATCAAGTGGCATTTCCAAAACTAAATATATTCTTAGACTGCCAGTGGTAGTTATAGAAGGTAATGCAAGTGTCCAATTCAGTTGCACGATTTTAATAAGTGTAAATTTGTGCTCGTGAATGAATGAATGGGAGAACAGATGTATGGATGAATTAATGAATGAATATATATATATATATATATATATATATATATATATATATATATATATATATATGTGTGTGTGTGTGAATGCGCAAACCCACCAAGCCACAAGAACCCACACCTTACACTAAAACTCCCCGACACACACACACACACACACTCACACAATCACTCACTCACTCACTTATACATTCACACTGACACATTCACACACTCACTCACTAACATATTCATTCACTCACACGTGCACTCAAACTCATTCACTAACACATACACACAGATATACTTTGGCATGCATTAAATGTCACTCAAACACTTCCTCGCTCACTCACTCACTCACACATGCACTAATACATCATCACTGAGTCACTCACTCTCACATACATACCCACTTACTCAGTTTCTCAATAACGCACATATTCACACACTCACTCACACACTGACATACATGCTCTTACACATATACTGACATACATCATTTCACTCACTTACACACTGACATACATCCTGGTACACATATACTGACACACATAATTTCACTCACTCACACACTGACATACATGCTCTTACACATATACTGACATACATCATTTCACTCACTTACACACTGACATACATGCTCTTACACATATACTGACATATATCATTTCACTCACTCATACAATGACATACATCCTGGTACACATATACTGACACACATAATTTCACTCACTCACAATAACATACATCCTCTTACACAGATACTGACACACATCATTTCACTCACTCACACACTGAATGGTGCACGCACTCACATATACCCAATTACTCACACACTCCCTCCCTCACTCACTCACTTAATAATTAACTACCACGCTCAATAACTGACTCACTTACACACTCACTGACTTCATGAGACGAAGAAGAAGAGGAGGAACAATAAGAACAATACGCAGAAGATCGAGAAAATTAAATAAAAACAAGAACAGTAAGAAGAACAAGAGCAACAACAAGTAGAACAACAACAAGTAGAACAACAACAAGTAGAACAACAACAAGTAGAAAAACAAGTAGAACAACAAGTAGAGCAACAACAAGTAGAACAACAACAAGTAGAGCAACAACAAGTAGAGCAACAACAAGTAGAGCAATAACAAGTAGAGCAACAACAAGTAGAACAACAACAAGTAGAGCAACAACAAGTAGAACAACAACAAGTAGAACAACAACAAGTAGAACAACAAGTAGAGCAACAACAAGTAGAACAACAACAAGTAGAACAACAACAAGTAGAACAACAACAAGTAGAACAACAAGTAGAACAACAAGTAGAGCAACAACAAGTAGAACAACAACAAGTAGAACAATAACAAGTAGAACAACAACAAGTAGAACGTCAACAAGTAGAACAACAACAAGTAGAACAACAACAAGTAGAACAATAACAAGTAGAACAACAACAAGTAGAACGTCAACAAGTAGAACAACAACAAGTAGAACAACAACAAGTAGAACAACAACAAGTAGAACATCAACAAGTAGAAAAACAACAACAACAAGTAGAACAACAACAAGTAGAGGAACAACAAGTAGAACAACAACAAGTAGAAAAACAACAACAACAAGTAGAACAACAAGTAGAGCAACAACAAGTAGAACAACAACAAGTAGAACAACAACAAGTAGAACAACAAGTAGAGCAACAACAAGTAGAACAACAACAAGTAGAGCAACAACAAGTAGAACATCAACAAGTAGAAAAACAACAACAACAAGTAGAACAACAACAAGTAGAGGAACAACAAGTAGAACATCAACAAGTCGAACAACAACAACAACAAGTAGAACAACAACAAGTAGAACAACAACAAGTAGAACAACAACAAGTAGAACAACAAGTAGAACAACAACAAGTAGAGCAACAACAAGTAGAACATCAACAAGTCGAACAACAACAACAACAAGTAGAACAACAACAAGTAGAGCAACAACAAGTAGAACATCAACAAGTCGAACAACAACAACAACAAGTAGAACAACAACAAGTAGAACAACAACAAGTAGAACAACAACAAGTAGAACAACAACAAGTAGAACATCAACAAGTAGAACAACAACAAGTAGAACAACAAGTAGAACAACAACAAGTAGAACATCAACAAGTAGAACAACAACAACAACAAGTAGAACAACAACAAGTAGAACAACAACAAGTAGAGCAACAACAAAAACAAGAGGCACAAGGAGAAGAAAAGAAAGAACAAGAACAACAAGAAGGAAAAGAAGAACAAGAAGATAAAGGAAATAGGAGAACAAGAAGAAGAAGAAGAAAAGAAAGAAAGAACAACAAGACGAATAACAAGAAGAGCAAAAAGAGCAAGAACACGAAGATGACCAGGAATATGACGAACAAGACGAACAAGAACAAGAAGCCTATCAGGAAACATTGAGATCTCACCTAACATACATTTTCTGTCATTCATGTCATCTAACATACATTGGCTGTCATTCATGTCATCTAACATACATTGGCTGTCATTCATGTCATCTAACATACATTGGCTGTCATTCATGTCATCTAACATACATTGGCTGTCATTCATGTCATCTAACATACATTGGCTGTCATTCATGTCATCATCATCATCATCATCATCATCATGTCGTTTGTAGAACGTCGCTCCCATCACAAGTCTGTCTGAAAGAAACTCGTTCCCTTGCCAAAACACCAGCCTCCGCAAGTCATACTCAGGCATTCCTTGATATCTTAGTGCCATCGTCGTCTTGGTCTACCCCTTCCTCTTTTGCCTGGCACCATACCTTCCATCACCGTTCTCTCACGACCGTTGTATCTCTTGATGTGACCAAAGTATTTGCATTTTCTAGTCAAAATGGAATTGATAAACCAGTTCTCTTCTATGCTCAACTCTTTGCCGAATGTCTGCATTTGGTTTTTCTCTCTGTCGGTCCACCTAACTCAGATTTTAGACCCAATGGTGTAGAGTACTAGGTACAACCAATACAAGATTAACAATTTACATGGGTAAGTGGCCGCCCTCACTGCACGTTACGCAGTTAATTAATGGCCGTTGTGTGTGCGTATACCCTATACTAACAAAATATTGATGAGCGTTATTCCCGTATACATTGATACGTTTAAGCTTATCAATGTCATCAACTATTTCTATTTCGATGTGGGTGATATATATAATTAGTCTGGACAGTAAACAAAACTTCGACGCGTAAAGCCACCCGGACAAAATTCGAAGAGTCGGTATGAATGTCGTTTTTCTACGCGCCCTGAATGGAGTCTGAAACACCTGCAGAGAATTTCACTGAAAACCAGAGTTCGAATTTAAACAACCTGTGTCGTGCCACTAATGCTGAACGGTTATTAAACCTGGGCTATTCTGTAGGGTGATAAGAAGCGCATTGAAGCCTTCAGCGTGTTCAGCATGAGGCAAATTAATAAGAGAGTATGGTATGTTCGAGTGGTAAGTAACGAAATCACTCGACGGGCAGGCCTCAAGAACACACTCACGATTCTAAACCGTCGCCGTTTGACTCTTTGTTGATAGTCACTTGCTAGCCAAGGATGTTTCCATCCACCTGCTGTAAATCAGGTCACTGACATTAAGGTTGGGAGCGACATCTTCGCCATGATCCCATCCAACGCTGTAGACTCACCACATATTTAGGTCAACTCGTAAAGACGTCATCCTCAATGTATGCAGCCTAGAACTCGGTCAATCGGCTGACAGACAGTTGGCTCGACGATCTCGTGCAGCCTAATCAGACTACTTACCTACCAACCTACCTAAAAATCTACCTATTTGTGTTCAATCGTATTAGAACATCACACAGAATGGTTAACGCCTACATAGAAGAAATGATTCGTGTCTACACTGATGGGTCTGCTTGTAAAGCCACGGACAGCGAGAGCAACATCAAGAAATGGACTAATGTCAGTCGGACAGAGTGCACCGTCAAGACATGAGACAGATGATAGTAAATGTCCATTTCAGCCTACCTTCATTGCGCAGACTGCACTTGTATTGAGTCACGTGTAGTGCTCTACTGATTGATTAGCCGATGTTACAATACGTTCATCTGCTTGATGATACTTGTCGGTGTTTTCAAGGATTCTGTGAATCAGTTGATGACGGAAGATGGATAACCTGTCTGTGAAGGGGGCTAGTTTTGTTGGATGTCTCGGTATGCCTTTTATTTCTCCTTTCGTCTTCCCGTCTTTGTTTTTTCTCGGTCTATACCTGTTATTCCTGTTTTTCATTAATTTTTTTTCCATTTTTCCTTTTATCTTGTTTTAACATGTTTGTCCTTTTTCTTCTGTTCTTCTTTTTCATTTGTGTTCCTGTTATCCATTATTATATTTTTGTTCATGCATTTCTTTGTTTTACTCTAATTGTTTTTTTTCTTATGTTTTCTTTCTCTTTTCTTTATTTTTTCCCGTTTATTGTTTTTTTTAAATTTTTTTTCCTGTTCTTTATCATTCCACTATTTTTCTTTTCTCCTTCCTCTTTTCCACTATCCTCCTTCTTCATTTTTCCTTTCTGTTTTTATTTCTTCTTTCGTTTTACCAAAATTAATTGTTCTTCTCCTTTTTCTTCGGCGCTCGTCCTGACTTTCACCGTAGTTTATAACCATGAAGCAATATCTCATTACACAATACTTTCCTGGAATTTAAACTTTCGTTACCATTCGTTGATGGACATTTACTCTTCCGCATTCTTCTATCCGCCACCGTCTGTACTATTTCGGTAAGTTATATACAATGGGCAGTTATTATACGTTATATACAACGGGCAGTCATTATAAGTTAAATACAACGGGCAGTCATTGTAAGTTATATACAATGGGCAGTCATTATACGTTATATACAACGGGCAGTCATTTTAAGTTATATACAACGAGCAGTCATTGTAAGTTATATACAACGGGCAGTCATTATACGTTATATACAACGGACAGTCATTGTAAGTTATATACAACGGGCAATCATTATAAGTTATATACAACGGGCAGTCATTGTAAGTTATATACAATGGGCAATCATTATTAGTTAAATTCAATGGGCAGTCATTGTAAGTTATATACAATGGGCAATCATTATAAGTTAAATTCAATGGGCAGTCATTGTAAGTTATATGCAATGTGAAGTCAGTATAAGTTATATACAAAGGACAGTCATACGTTAAATACAACGAGCAATCATTATAAGTTATATACAATAGGCAGTCATTATAAGTTATATACAATGGGCAGTTATTATAAGTTATATGCAATGGGCAGTCATTATAAGTTATATGCAATGAGCAGTCAATATACGTTCTATACAACGGGCAATCATTATAAGTTATATACAATAGGCAGTCACTATAAGTTATATTCAATGGACAGTTATTATAAGTTATATGCAATGGGCAGTCATTATAAGTTATATGCAATGGGCAGTCAATATACGTTCTATACAACGGGCAATCATTATAAGTTATATACAATAGGCAGTCATTATAAGTTATATACAATAGGCAGTCACTATAAGTTATATTCAATGGACAGTCATTATAAGTTATATGCAATGGGCAGTCATTATAAGTTATATGCAATGGGCAGTCAATATACGTTCTATACAACGGGCAATCATTATAAGTTCAATACAATGGGCAGTCATTAAATAACGGGGAGTCTATTAATACATTTTGTTACCAGAGGGCGAACCAGACATTTTTTGTGACAAATGTTTCGACTTATCCCAGTGCAACTTAAACTGTACATAGCATTAGTTAGACCTAGATTGGAGTATTGTATACAGGTCCTTATCATAGAGGGGATATAAACATGCTGGAAAAAATACAAAAAAGAGCGACAAAGATGATAGTGGGATTCCAGAATTACAGTTATGAGGAACGACTCAGAAAAAGCGGCCTACAGTGTCTATAAGAGAGAAGAATTCGAGGTAACTTAATACAGGTTTATAAGATGATCAGAGGAACGGAAAAAGTAGACTATACCACATTTTTTTAAAAAATACAGCCACCCACAAGAACAAGAGGGCATAGCTATAAATTAACTAAAGAGAGGTCCAGATTAGATATTAGGAACATTTTTTTTAGTCAGAGATTGGTGAATGCTTGGAATGCATTGCTATAGGAGGTAGTGGAGGCAGGGGCAGTTAATACATTTCAGAATAAATTGGATGCGCATAGCTTTTAGAGCAAGGTAATGTAATTGAAACTGGTTGTATACAGACACTGCAAATTCTTCTGGGGATTCCGTGGTAAAGTGGTTAAGCCGTCGGCCTCGTGGTATGGGTTCGACTATGGACACCGCCGTCTTATTCACGGGTGCTTGATACGGAGTCCCCTGCATCTCGTAGTCATCCCCTAGTCGTCTTGTCTGTGATTTGCCACTGGGGTCCTTACAAAAAATAGCGCTAGCAAAATAAACTATGCCATCATCGTCTACGATCGACGGTGGCCATTGCCTTTGCCTTAGAGTCTTCTAATCCAGTATAAAGACGTTAAGTTATATTAAATTAAGTAAACATACATTGTTCACATGTGCACTATATTGTGTATGCGCTCTAGAGAAACAAATATGTTTGCGAGACCTTTAAGCTTTTACAGTCCAAAGGGTCCATTGCAGTGAATTAGAGTAGCATCACTTGGTCTAATTTATCTTAAGTCATATATCAACCATATCTTGTTATTTAGCTAAATGTGATTTATAAACAAACTTTGTGTGATATATAATTTAATTCTGTATCTTTAAACTTAAGAAGATTTTGTTTGTTAACCACAAAACGCATACAAATTACTGTTCTTGTATTGAACATTAAAACTAACATCTTACAAATTAGGTTCGACTGTAAAAGGTTAACCAGTGTTGCACCACCTCCATTACCATGCTGCATCAAGTACAGCAATTGTAATCAAATTCTGAGATGCAGTGGTTACATAAAAAAAGCAATATACCGTGAATGTCTGTGTAACAACCACTTTCAGGTAGCAGTGCAGTGAAGTACAGAGCAGTGAAATGACTGACGAAAGCCTGTATCTATATGAGATTGGCATTGATCTGCTAAGAGCAGGTTTGCTCAGCAGCTATGCGATAACACCTTCAAAAAGAGGTAGAAGACACCATAACAGTTCACGATCCAGGGTCCTAAACATGCAGTTTCGTCTCAGCTGCTACGACATTACTCAGAATTTAAAGACGACGAGCTCCTAACAAATGGTTCTTAAATAACCAGCAAAAACATCACATCGATGATTTGGAAACTCAAGAGAAATAGCAGAAGGGATCCATGATAAATAAACACCAATGTAATCACAAAGAAGACACTACAGGCAATCAGTATGTGTTAGAAACGTCCGTGAAATAGGCATTATTTTATAATTAACTTAACTTAACCTAACTTAACGTCTTTATACTGGTTTAGAAGACCCTGCAGAGTCTGTATACAACCAGTTACATTTACATCACCTTGCTCTAAAAGCTATGCGCATCCAGTTTATTCTTAAATGCATTAACTGTCCCTACCTCCACTACCTCCCCTGGCAATGCATTCCAAGCAGACACCACTCTCTGACTAAAAAAATATTTCTTAATATCTAGCCTGGACCTCTCTTTAGTCAGCTTGTAGATATGCCCTCGTGTTATTGTAGGTAGCTGTATTTTAAAAAAAACTGCTTATAGTCTAATTTATCTATCTATTTATCTATTTATAAAGGTCTCCCTTTTTATTACCAAACATTAAAATCTGTACTCTATTACAGGTGGGTCGTCTGATGCGTGTTGATACACAGGATAAACCACATTACCTTTGCCGTGAGAAACGATAGATCTTTCGTTGAGTTGCTCAGACATTCTCAGAAGACGTATCGAAGTGATATTCCTAAATCATTTTTCTGTCTGCTTCGTTTCTTAATTTTAGGACACAAAGACTGAGTCAAAATGTAAGCGAAGAAAGGAACAGTTTACTTAACATGACGTAAGATTCTCAAACTATAATCAGGGAGTGGTGCAGGCCTGTGTTTACCAACCTTTTTACACCTGCGGACCTGTACAAAAAGACCATATTTTTCGCGGACCGGACAAATTTGAAGATAGTTAAAAGTATTGCTATTTTACTTGTTTTGCCTCTATCTTACAGGAATTCAAAGGTTGCAACACAATAACGCACACGCACACGCACACACAATACCGAAGCACTTTCTAAATGGTCCTCATATATATATATATATATAAATGAAGCGAGTTCTGCTGAAACCGGAACTAAATGCACCAAATGAACATACGTACGATGCGTATGATGAAGTTAATTCTGGTGTAAACATCACATACTAACTGTCAGGTTTGCACAATTACATTATCCTCGGACTCATAGTCTCCTCAGCAGACCATTGAAAACATGGCGAAGTGTGGTATGGAATCCGTCCAGACTTGATCAGTTGATAGGTTACTAACAGCTGAAGGATGTCGACCAGTTGACATTCATCGCAGAATGCAGGCAGTGTATGGGGACAAAAGTGTGTTAAAGACAACAGTGACGAACTGGAAAATGATGTTTTAAGAATGACGTGAGTTAACCAAAGATCTTCCGAGACCAGGTCAGGCGCAAATGGCTGCGTCAGAAGATAGCTACGCCAAAATTGATGCAGCACTTCGGGTCACCATACACTGCCTGCATTCTGTGATGAATGTCAACTGGTCGACATCCTTCAGCTGTTAGAAACCGAGTTAACGCTCGCTTATCAATCCTGGGCGGATTCCGTATCACACCCGCCATGTTTTTAAGGGTCTACTGAGTAAACTATGAATCGAAGGATAATGGCATTTTGCAAACTTGACGGTTGGTATGTGCTGTTTACACCAGAATTGACGTCATCATGCGCTCCGTACGTATGTCCACTTATTGCAGTTTGTTTCGGTTTCATTTAAACACGTCTCGGATGTATGGTCATAATTCTTGTCTCATAATTCTTGTCAGTATTGTCATATTTATGTAACTCGAAATTAGGGCTGTCTGTTTCTCTCACCTTCTTTGCTAACATATTTCCAGTTCATGTTTCTCTTTGGCATCGTGCATCTGCCATTATTATTTGACCATGTGCTGTATTGGTTATTATATACATATATATATGTATATATATATATATATATAAATATATATATATATATATATATATATATATATATATATATATATATATATTTATATATATCCGTACATCCTACGTTGCATTTTTATTCATTCGTTGGCGTCTCAGACTTTTCAGACCATGCGCGTGGCACCCATCAGTAGCCTATCAGGGCGCAAGACAGGTCGCTGAATATGGAGACCATGGGCTGCCTAAACTGCATGATCCCTCTCTAGGCCTCGCTGGTGTAATCCAAACGACAGCAAAACATAGTAGCTTGGCCCCAGCTCAGCTGCAGGAGCTGCCAGAATGAGTTCTCAATTTTGAAACCATCCACTTTAGGTGCTACCATTCCGGATTTTCGGTCTGGGTTTGCTCCCGTAGCCCTTCCCTCGCCCGAGGTTTCGACATGGCAGTGTAGTCGTTGCCCGCAGATGATAGTTACTTGAGACATCCGATGATACTTTCATCATCCCAAAACTAGCCATCACTCCCTGGCACTTGTGGGTTTAAAATAAGAGTTCCTCCTCTCCTAGGCGAACTGCCTGAGATGGCTAACGAGCTTCGTCTACTCGGGCTTAGAATCAGAGTTTACTTTCTCTTAGATTGGCTGCCACCAAAGGCTAATGAGCCCAATCTGCCAGCCCATTTATTCCCCTGGTTACCCTGTCGCCCCATATCAAGATTTGTAAGAAATAAGGGATTGCTCATGAAGGTGCTTCTGGGGACACAATAATGTAGGAGAGGCCAATTGGATGGAAACTCCTGAATGGCAAGCCGCACAGTGAATCCAGCGGCGATCTCTACACCTGTAAAGGAGAAGCTATCTGAGACGCTTCACTTTCCTTTAATCAACTTTTACTAGTTTTTTCATGTTTTTTTCTCATTATACTTTCCTTTAACGAGCGGGACGTCCAACTCATACCTGGCTACCCACCCACATACCTTGCATATATTGCTGCCAATTTGTAGTTACGGTGTAACTAAGCAATTATTTTCTTCTCTCCCCGCACATTAAATCTTTGATTCTGTATTTTTTAATCGCGCTCATGTCTCTGAACCAAACCTTTTCTTCACTGTATTATTATTTTCATTTGTTGCCATCAACGCTCGAAGTTTACGACCCCTTGTTCGCAGTGGTATTTTGATCTATGGCCAGACTATTTTTTAATAAGCAGGTTGGTGCCACGAGGCATTTCCTGTGGTATTTTAAAACCGGAAATAAGATTTAAGTGTACACGTTGCTTACATCAATAGATGGGACATTGTCGGCTGTGTAAAAACTCTAATGAAGATTAAAAACAAATTATGTATATAATTAGAAGTAGACGATCATGTATTGAACTTGTTCATTAGCATCGTGTCTGTGTGGTTGTTTGCAACTGTCTGATGAAATTGAACAGGTGTAACTGGAATTGTGTTATACCTGTACTGGTTTGTCTTCCTAGTATTCTTCTTCTTCTTCCTCTTCTTCTTCTTCCTCTTCTTCTTCTTCTTTTTCTTCTTATTCTTCCTTCTTTCCTTTCCCTTCCCTCCTTCCTTCATTCCTTCCTCCCTTCCTTCCGTTCTGTCTTTCTTTCTTTCTTTCTTTCCTTCTTTACTTCTCTTCTTCTTTCCTTCTTTCCTTCCTTCCTTTCTGCCTGTCTGCCTTCCTGTCGTCCTTCCTTCCTTCATTCCTTTCTTCATGTCTTTCTTTCTTTCCTTCTCTTCTTCTTTCCTTTTTCCGTCTCTCCTTCTTTTCTTCTCCTCTCTTCTTTTTCCGTCTTACCGGCATCGTCGTCTTCTTCTTCTTCTTCGTCTTTTGTGTCTTTTTTTTAGTCTTCTTTGTCTTCTTCGTTTTCTTCTTCTTCTTTTTCTTCATTTTCGTCTTTTTCTTCATTTTCTTCGTGTTCTTCATTTTAGTCTTTTTCTTCTATTTCGTATTTGTCTTCTTTCGTTTTGAATTCTTCTTCGTCTTCTTCT
>JAVGWX010000019.1:44634636-44839636 GCA_036924085.1 Ariolimax columbianus
AAAGTTTTGTTTCCGATAAAACGACAGTTCCAATTTGGTCTCTGATGTTGAAGAAAGACTTTTCGGTGTTTGTGTGTGTTGTTTTCTATCTGGCTTGGCAGAAGATACCAACCCGTGCACATTAATGCGCCGAAAAGTTCTTCGCTTTTGATGATCGGATATATAAGAAAAGGCGAGGACTAGAGAAAGACTAAGTTGAATAAAGAAATCATTTCTGCTAGAGTGATTGAATAATGTACGCGTTATTCTAAGTGACAGACAGAGAAGAAAAACGAGACAGCAAAATAAATAGTACGAAAGATGAAGAGGGAAGCAGATATAGAAAAAACATGAACTCGTACATCAGATTGTAAATAATAATCAATGTTTGAAGACTCGCTACCGGATTTTGCTTTTAGCTTTCTTCTTCTTCTTCTTCTTCTTCTTCTTGTTCTTCTTCTTCTTCTTCTTCTTCTTCCTCTTCTTCTTCTTCTTCTTCTTGTTCTTTTTCTTCTTCTTCTTCTTCTTCTTCTTCTTCTTCTTCTTTTTCTTCTTTTCTGCTTCACCTTCTTCTTCTTCTTCTTCTTCTTCTTCTTCTTCTTCTTCTTCTTCTTCGTTCGTTCTCAATCTCCCCCTGAAAAGGCTTAAGTAGCAGAATGTAGTCCAGAGAACGGAATGCGTTGTGTCGTAGTTTACAGCTTGACTGCGATATTTTCACCTTTCAGTCTAACACATCCGACTTCAGCAAGCATATTTTGAGTACCGGGTTAGCATTCCCTCTTCGATCCCTTCTCCTTAACCAGTCTGCCTAACTGCCGCCTGTTATCCAGGATCATCGCGTGGAGGTGTAGAAGGGTCTTGGCAGCTCTGGTTCGTTGGTCCTGACGCTAGCAGTCAGCTTATGGGTCGCTGACCACTGCAGCTCATGTGCTGCTCAGCATCTTGATCCCGGTTTTAGCTTTCAACTTTTAAACCAATGAACGTAATTCAATATACATTTACATGGACGTACCTTAGTAATGTGGAAAACATAATCTGGCTTCTGTCTTTTTTATTCTTTATGTTTTCATTATTCTTCCTTATTCCGTATTTATTCTCTCTGCGTCTTTATGTCTATGTTCACTGTCTGCCTGCCTGCCTTTCTGTCACTCTGTCAAAGGAACAGACAGATAAACATACAAGTTGATAGACACATCAGCGTGTCTGTCTGTTCCTGTCTGTACGTTTATATATTTAATTGTCAGTATGTCTGTCGTGTCTCTGTCTGTCTTTATAACTGCATCTTTGTCCCAATATGCCTTTCTGTCACTCTGTCAAAGGAACAGACAGATAAACATACAAGTTGATAGACACATCAGCGTGTCTGTCTGTTCCTGTCTGTACGTTTGTATATATTTAATTGTCAGAATGTCTGTCGTGTGTCTGTCTGTCTTTATAACTGCATCTTTGTCCCAGCATCTCTGAATATCTAACTGGCCATGTGAATGACTGTCTGTCCCTGTCTGCCTGTCCCTGTCTGTCTTTTCCTGTCTATATGTCCATGTATGTCTGTCTGTCCATGTTTGTATGACTGCCCATATATGTATGTATATTGTCCATGTCTATATGTTCGTGTATGTATGTCTGTCTGCACGCCTGCCTGTCTGTTTGCCTACATGCCTGCCTGTTTGTCTGATTATATGTCTGTCTGTCTGATTATCTGCCTCTATGTCTGTCTGTACTTGCATGCCGGTCCGTTTTTCTGTCTAAGAAATGCATGCACACGTATACTTATTTAGACGTACACATTTTATACGCATGGCAATACAAACACTCCTTAAAAGAAAATGCATGCTCTATTGAGAACACAGGTGGGCTGCTCTTACGTGAGATATATTCACTATAGAGCACTTGCGCATGCATATACCCACACTGCTTACACATTTGTTCGATAGTGTGTGTATCTGTTCCTTCTATTAGGGAAGGAAGACTAACGTCTGGTACGGCAAAATATACTGATAATACATGTTAGTGAGGGTCAGACAAAATATACTGATCAGACATGTTAGTGAGGGTCAGACAAAATATACTGATCAGACATGTTAGTGAGGGTCAGGCAAAATATACTGATCAGACATGTTAGTGAGGGTCAGGCAAAATATACTGATCAGACATGTTAGTGAGGGTCAGGTAAAATATACTGGCCAAGACCCACTTCTCGACTTTCCGTCCTCCATGGAAATGGGCTGTTTTCAATATAGCCTGTCTAACAAGGTAAGGGATCGACGTGACCCTCGTAGTAGTGAACGAGACGCAGATGAGACCAAGCATAGCATAACCGCCTGGAGGACCCAGGTCCACCCTCATCAGCACGCTCAAAAAGTGAGGAAATCTACGACAACCCCCCCCTTAACGACCGTTTTAGAGCGCACACTAGAGCAACCCTACTCAATATGGGCATTCAACAACAACAACAACAACAACAACCGCCTGCTAACATAATATATGTGTGGGTTTTAACGTATCATATCCAACAATGATGTATTCCAAATGTATTTCTCTCTTATTAGCTGCCTCTGTCTCTGTCTGTCTGTGCCATAGTCTCATTGGAATACTTCTTCTTGTTCTTCGTTCGTTCTCAATATCCCACTGGCAAGCCCTTTGGAAGGTTTTCGAAGTAGCACGAGGTTGTCCAGTGAGCGGAATATCGAGGTTTACAGCTTGTCTGCGATACGTGCACCTTTCATTCCGACACATCCGATTACAGCAGGCATTTCTGAGTTCCTGGTTTAGCCTTCCCTCTTCAATCCATTCTCCTGATTGACAATCTCCTCCTGATTGACAACCTCTTCCTGATTGACAGCCTTCTCCTGATTGACAACCTTCTCCTCATCGACAACCTTCTCCTGATTGACAACCTCCTCCTTATTGACAACCTTCTCCTGATCTGTTGCCTCCTGTTATTTAGGATCACCGCGTGGAGGTGTAGAAGGGTCTTAACAGCTCTGGTTCTCTGGCCCTGACGCTAGCAGTCAGCTACGGGTCGCTGACCACTGCAGCTCAGCATCTTGATACCTATTAATGAAATACAGTTTGTGAATTGTTATGTTACTGACGCTTCACCTGTCTCGTTCTATAAATTTCTCTGATGTGTTGTTCGCTTGGAACTTGTCTCTTCATTTGTATCTTTGTGTTTGTGTATGTCTCTTTCTCGCTCTCTTTCTCTCTCTCTATTTCTCTCTCTCTCTCTTTCTCTCTCTCTGTCTTTAACTCTTTATCTTTCTGTCTTTCTCACTCTCTTTCTCTCGTGCACTCTATTTCTTCTTTCTCTTTTTCTCTCACTCTATTTCTATATCTCTCTTTCTCTCTATCTCTTTCTCTCTCTTTCTCTGTCTAACTCGCTCTATCTTTTTCCTCTGTCTCTCTTTCTCTCTCTTTCTCTCTCTCTTTTTTTCTCTTTCTCTCCCTCTCTCTCTCTCTCTCTCTCTCTCTCTCTCTCTTTCTAACTATTTCTCTCCATATATCTCTCTATATTTCTCTCTTTCTCTATCATTTTCAATCAAGGTTTCTTTCCTGTCTAATTCTAAATGGAACTTTGATTCTCGCGTTGCTGTGTTAACGCCCCCTCATCTCCCCCCACCTCCATCCCACACCCAACCTCTCTCTCTCTCTCTCTCTCTCTCTCTCTCTCTCTATCTCTAGATATATGTATATATTTCTTCTGTTCGACACACTCTTTTTTTCTCTCACTGTTTCCTCCAGAACCACACCGTATGCTCTATTTTCTGTTTCTGTTTGTTTCTGTTTCTGTTTGTTTCTGTTTCTGTTTGTTTATGTTTCTGTTTGTTTCTATTTCTGTTTATTCTGTTTCTGTTTGTTTCTGTTTCTGTTTGTTTCTGTTTCTGTTTGTTTCTGTTTCTGTTTGTGTTTGTTTCTGTTTGTTTCTGTTTCTGTTTGTTTCTGTTTCTGTTTGTTTCTGATTGGTTCTGTTTATTCTGTTTCTGATTGGTTCTTTTTCTGTTTGTTTCTGTTTGTTTCTGTTTCTGTTTGTTTCTGTTTGTTTCTGTTTCTGTTTGTTTATGTTTCTGTTTGTCTCTGTTTCTGTTTGTTTCTGTTTCTGTAAGTTTCTAATAATCGGCTTTACTGTACTCCACGCATACACATAGGTGCTTACTCTCAGCAAATGGCGCAGTGTCTGGATGCTGATGGTCCCTGTAGATTGCTGGTTGTACACTCTCTTGTTCCTTCTTATGATGCGCCATTTGATGCTCGACCCTATGTCGAAACGATTACAGTCTGCCGATGTCTCCAAAACTATCGATCCTGAGCAATCATTTCTCTAGCCCTTGGATGGGTTTGCATGAATGTTTCATATCCCCCTTTTATTCATATGTTCTTGAATCGCATTGTGGGATGGCCGACACATCTAGCTACAATGTCCAGCTGTCCATAGAGGATATCATTTTGCAACTTTTCATCTTACATGCGGTGAACATACCTCAACGATCGAAGAGGTCGTTGGGTCAACAGCGAATACATGATGGGAGTCTTTGATTGCTGTAAAAATCACGTCGCGTGGCATTCTGTCTTGCCACCCAACCATCATTATACGCCGGATGCTCATCATGTGAACTGGCCTATAATTCCATCACGAACAGAAAATTGAAATATTTTGGCCTCATCAAAAGACACAATGGCCTTGAGCGGACGGTAATGGAAGGTATAGTACACATACACACACACACACACACAGCTGATGACTACTAATAACACGGAAGGGCTTACATATGTGATACAAGCAAATGATCAGGAACTTGCTGTTGTACACTGTTCAAGTATATGTGGTCACTGATCAGAGACGAGGGCTCGCAGCCCGAGACAATAGCCAGAAAAGCACAGACAACAGCGTCGCTTACACGTTTGGAACCCACCTGGCAGGATAAGCGGCTCGCCCTCAGTATAAAAGTAAGACTAATGCGCTCATTGGTGCTCTCAATATTTGTGTATGCCTGTGAGACTGACCATTACTGCGGATATCCAGTGCAGAATACATGTAATGGAAATTGGGTGCTTTAGATGACTCTTAAATTGTATACATATATATATATATAAAGATCGTGTCATGAAATACGTCGAAGACTGGAACACGCAATTGGGCCTTTTGATTATCTGTTCACGGAAATCAAAAGTAGAAAGATGCCTTGGTATGGGCAAGTCACGAGATCCAATGGAATTATAAATTCGATACTGCATGGTTCCGAACCAGGAAAGAGAGGGCGGCGTCGTCCAATGAAGAGATGCGCAGACAACATCACTGAATGATCAAACCTCCGTCCAGGTTAGGAACGACTGGCGGCAGCGGACAGAGAGAGATGGCGTGGGATTGGGGGGGGGGGTGTTATCAAATGCGCCCCAACGATCTCATGGGTTACATAATGAACTGAACTGATATGCATTGCAAAGTAAGTGCTTCATTCCAAGCAGCCAACGGTTTTTAAGCTCAATGCCCTATGTCGCTCTGTGGCACTGTATTAGACCAAGGACGTTACTCTGCCACATTTCCATTTATTTGGTAAACGTCCACGTGGACGTCCAAAACGTAACTTCTCGTGTCTACATGTTGGCAGGCATACACACCCCATGTCCTGTCCATCTGCATGATCTTAACAACGCAGTGTCAATAACGTCATTGAAATCAGCTCGGAGCTTGATTTATGTGTTGACATTTTCAGCAAGCAGAGAGACTGTCAATGCTTTTCAGTGTGTTGCCTCTGTGAGCAACTTTGAGCCTTTCTACATCTGCTTTTCTGAGGTCCAATACCTCGCAGGCACAACCATATCTGGAATAACCATTATGTTAAAGATGTGGGTTCTTGCCATGCTGTTTCACATCTCCTGAAATATGGTTTGATACGGTTGAAGTTATACAATCATGCTGCTAGCATGTGTGAAATATCACACATATATTTTTGCGGAGTTTGTTATTTCTTGGCCCGGCTAAATGTACAAATTAATGTTTGCAACTGGCTCATTTGTTATTCGTAGTTCCCCACTTGGACAAAAAGTGTTCAGTACTTATGTGGTTTTTTTCTATTGATTTTAAGACCAACAGCTTCGCTTGATTCGTTGAGCTCATTTAGGCATAGCTCAGCCTCTCTGGCACTGACTGAGAATGACTATACCACCAGAACTTCTTAGGCAATTGGGTTGTTCCCCGTCTATGCTGAACGTTGTGTCTTTCCAATTTAATGTTCTAGAGAATTCCTAGGCGAAATAGTAATGGAGCGTAGAGTTCCATACATAGTCTCCCTACAAGACCAGATCCGTAATACCGGCATGTGGCCCGCATGACTAGCGATAGATGGGCCGGCCATGTGCTCCTCGTGACTAGCGATAGATGGGCCAGCCATGTGGTCCTCATGACTAGCGATAGATGGGCCGGCCATGTGGTCCTCGTGACTAGCGATAGATGGACCGTCCATGTGGCATGCATGAACAGCGATAGATGAAACGTCCATGTTGCCCGCATGACCAGCGATAGATGGACCGTCCATGTGGCCCACATGACCAGCGATAGATGGACGAGTAGTTTGTCTTTTTGGTGGCCCTACAACTACAACCGCCTGTGCCTTTGGACAGGCAAGGCAATCCAAGCGAAGGAGAGGCACAGATTCAAGCAGCTTTGGCTACAAGGCCTAAATCAATCTTGTATGATTGAATACTAGGATTCAAGTATAGTCTTCATCAGTGGTCGCTGTGAAGAGTTTTTCGAATATTGAAATATCCTGGCGAGCACCGCGTTTTTTATGGGTGTGCGTTTTGACATACACATAAGGTAATCTTTTTTGCGCGTCCCTTATGTATCTCTTCTATCAGCTGAGCATAATTTCATCCGATACACTAATTTCTCAGGGTATATGTTACTTCGTTATTTCAATGCATTGTTATGCTTTCTCATACTCCAGAAACGCAAGACACAAAGAAACAATTACTTCCCCTGCCCTCTTTAACTGGCTGATTACATGGGGGCATTCGATGGTCGAGTATAGGCGGCTATGTTGATTTTAGAAAGCTATGTCTGCATTTGAGTCTTGTGCTCTGTACCTGATGTTCAAACATTGGGTGCCTTGGGTTGTGCTCCTGTTTTTTCTAGTTTGATTTCTGCTGCGACGCTCTTTGATTCTCAGGTGATGATATGCCAATTATGGGGTATATTTTATCAATGGGTGTTGGTTTTAGGCACCCTGATACTATCCGACCCGCCTCGTTTATTGTTGTATCAACTAGTTTCGCCTGGGCATAATTTGTCCAGACTGGCGCAGCGTATGCAGCTTCCGGAAAACACAAGACAAGTGCAGATGTCCGAAGGAGTGATAGTTGTGCCGTAGTCACCCCACCCTCTCCCCATATTGTGTATCGCACTTGTGATAAGTGAGTGAGTACATGAATGAAAAAAAACATATTTATACGGTAGTACTTCACTTTTTATGTATGCCATTTAATAGTGAATTACATTTGTTATTCAAGTTTTTTATTGATGACGGATTTGAAACTAATTTGTTTGTGAAAAGTCTAAATATATATATATATATATATATATATATATATATATATATATATATATATATATATATATATATATATATATATATATATATATATATATATATATATATATATATATATATATATATAAAGGGGACTCAGTGGTCACGAGGTAAAGTGTCCAGCTCGGATGCTAGAGGTCGCGGTTTCGAATCATGTTGAAGCCCGGGATTTCTTCACACGGATCTTGTGGTAACATTTCCTCTGATCTCTGTGTAGTGCTATTTGACTCCCGTCTGTAGTGTCCAGCACGTAAAATATCCCTTGATTAAAATACCTATTCCAAAAATTAAAATTATGTACACATTTATGTATAGTTAACTTTCATTCCACTAATACAGTTTAGCACTGTTGGGACCTTTATTCGTCTGTCCAGTGACAAGTCACCTATCCACCTGCGTCATCGCATTCGTAATGTCATGTAGATTGCTTTACAATTTTATGAGGTTGCATTAACATAAAAAGACTGAACCATGGATTTCCTGGCTGGAGATGTACTCCGAAGAGGCTCTGCCGACCAGACTTCGAATGTCTTCGTTTCACAGTTTCCATTTCCTGGCTACAACGATGACCTTCTTCAAACACTTTATTTCACACCACGAATTTCTGCTCACATGCGTCTTGGACAGGGATATTTGGCACTGGCAGCGGAGAGTTGGCATAATTTCAGTGTTTTTCAACTGTGGCCTTGTATACAAATGAATAATTAGTTTCATAAACATTAGTTCACGCACACACACAGCCAATGACTTTATCTCTCTCGTGATTTGTCTCTGCCTAAATGAGATTATGAACTCTGTAATGATTATATATGGAGAACTGAGACGCCAGTACCGTCAGGCAAAATATACTGACCAAGACGTCGCATCATAGTCAGGCACAATACACTGACCAAGACGTCGCATCATAGTCAGGCACAATACACTGACCAAGACGTCGCGTTATAGTCAGGCACAATACACTAACCAAGACGTCGCGTCATAGTCAGGCACAATACACTGACCAAGACATCGCATCATAGTCATGCACAATACACTGACCAAGATGTCGCGTCATAGTCAGGCATCATACACTGACCAAGACTTCGCGTCATAGTCAGGCACAATACACTGACCAAGACGACGCGTCATAGTCAGGCACAATACACTGACCAAGACGTCGCGTCATAGTCAGGCACAATACACTGACCAAGACGTCGCGTCATAGTCAGGCACAATACACTGACCAAGACCACACTCTCTCTCCTACGTAGTGTTCCCTGGAAACAAAGTTGTTTTCATGAGATCTTGGCAGACGAGATGTGAATCGCTGTGATCCCCGTAGTAGTGAGGGAAGTTACTACTACCCGTCAATTAACGTACTTATCTTGGCGCACAAAAGGGTAAACCTACTCAGTATTGGCATTAACCAACAACAACAACAACAGCAACACCAACATTAGTATGTGTCTTTCCACTGATGACATGAAGCGTACTGGGAGATGTAGGTATCGGGCCTGGGCCAGATGAGTTGCTGCTCTTGCCACTGAACCCCGATGACCAAACCACTTAACCGTCTGTTTATGCATGTATTCTTGCGGGGATGTTCCCACACTCTTTCTGATTTCGCCGTTTCTCATTCTGTCTCTTCTGGTGACGTTAATGACTTTTCTCTCGCATCTTATTTCACATGTTGTCATTTTCTTTTCTTGTGCCTTGGATAGAGGTCAGAATTTGCACTGAGTTAGAACATAGTGTTTATCAGTTGCGGTTTTGTTTCTAAACAGATGTTCGATTAATGGGGTGGAGGGGGGGAGGCGGAGGAGGGGAGGGGGGCTGTGTATGTCACTTCCTTCTTGTCATTTGGTTTTGATTTCTCTGTCCAATCGTCCCTCATAAGTGAAAATACTTTCCACTTGAACTCTTCCACCTATTTGAGCATGTTGTCATTGGCATGTATGTTTCGAGAACCTGACGATCTGCTGTTTTTGATAGTTTTCCTATTTGATGTGGAATTCTTTGTTTCTTGTATCTCACGCAAGATGTATGATCTTGTAAGTCACTTTCATCTTTAAATTATACATTGATCGTCTGTGAGTAGCTAATCCCTCATCGACTCGTGGCCTTCACTTTCTGCCGTTTCATTGTCTTCATGGTTTATTTCTGATGTTATTTCACTGATGTTATCCGTAACATCATCAATTACCTAAAACTTTCTTTTCGACTTGGCTTGCTTTCGTTCGTTTTCAATATCCCACTTCCAAATCCTGAAATGGCTTAAGTAGCAGAATGTAGTCCAAAGAACGGAGTGTGATGTGTCGTAGTTTACAGCTTGACTGCGATATTTGCACCTATCGGTCCAACACATGCGACTTCAGCAATCATTTATTGAATACGGCGTAAGCATTTCTTCTTCGACCCCATCTTCTTAGCCAGTCTGCTCTGCTGCAGCCTGTTATCCAGGATCATCGCTTGGAGGTGTAGAAGGGTCTTGGCAGCTCTGGTTCGCTGGCCCTGACGCTAGCAGTCAGCTATGGGTCGCTGAACACTGCAGCTCATGCGCTGCCCAGCATCTTGATCCCTGTTTTCGACTTGAAGAACTTATCGCCAACAAATGCACACCGAATCAGAGTGTCCTGTGCCATCTATTTCATCTCAGATTGCGTCATCTCCACCCCTGGTATGTCATCCCCAAATGTTATTACAACTTTCTTTAAGCCCATTGATTCTCATCGCGTTCCAGCTTGTTAACTGGGGTTCAAGCCCACCGTGTAAGGTTTCCTGTCCTGGCTACTTGTATTTTCGTTTCTTATTTTATTCAAACACTTCTTGGGCTGTCTTCCTCAAATTTTTCATGCCACTAATTAGATTTCCATATAATTAATTTATGTTCTGTGACCACATGTTTCCATTCATTTTTTTTTTGGCGGGTGGGGGAGGGGGGGGGGGGGGGACTTTTTATTCCAGGCCTGCATTTCTGTTCTTTGTTCTGGACGAAGGGAATTATATTATTGTTGTTTTCTTTTATGTTGAATCTGGTACTGCTGTGAATGCCACTCCGTCTAAATTATTTCAAATTTGGAATTAATTTTTATAGTGGCAGGTTACATTGGCTTTTAGGACTTCCCGATACGTACTCAAGATGAAAGTAAATGTAGTCCATTAGCAGACCGTTGTGGAGGATGACGTGTTTGATACATTATTATATTAGGCTACAGCTTGCTTTTCTTCTTCCTCTTATCTTCTTCTTCTTCTTCGTCTTCTTCTTCCTCTTTTTCTACGTTTTCTGTTTCTCCTCCTGTCTGGTCCTATTTTTTTCTGTACCTCCTATTGGGTGTGCCTTCTATTGTCTGTTCCTCCTATTGTCTGTACCATCTATTATCTGTACCTCCTATTGCCCGTACCACCTATTGTCTGTACCTTATATTGTTTGTACTTTCTATTGCCTGTACATCCTATTGCCTGTACCTCATATTGTCTGTGTCTTTTATTGTCTGTACCTCCTATTGTGTGTACCTCCTATTGTCTTTACCTCATATTGTCTGTACCTCCTCCTGCCTGTTTCTTCTTCTTCTTCGTCTTCTATATATGCTTCTTTTCCTTCGTTTTCCTCTGCATACGCTCTGAAATGGATGTTTGTGACGTTGTATCGTTGTTACAACTGCGCTGCGATATCTGCGCGTAACATTCAATTTTAGCACGACGTTCGATTTCTAACTCATAGCCAGTCTGCACGGTGGCAGTCTTTTTCCCAGGGCCGCCACTTGAAGACGGGGAATTTTACTTGGTCAGCTATGGGTCACTGATCCTAAAATTACCAGCCAACTATGAGTCCCATTTTGATATCAATTTTTAACCATGCATCTTTGGCCACATGTTCATTTTGAGGTGCAGTGGTCAGTGCATTTCTTTGTCAAACAGGATGGCTGGTACCCATTTACAGTTTGGTCAACTGTACGATCCCATTATCTTTGCCGTGCAAAGTGAACGCTTCACTACCTAACAGCTAACGAGAGATGACCATGTTTGTACATTTTCAAAAATCAATTTGGACATATCTCATTAAAGCAGTTGTCAGTCTGAGGGTATCGGTATCTGAGGGTATCGTTATCTGAGATCGAGAGCTTAGGCACTCACATCTCAGAGCGAGGATAGTGGGTGATCGAATACTGCACGCTTAACGTTTTTATAGTCAATGCGTGTGTCTTCGTCAATTTGTTTGTTTAGTCAATTTATTTGTCTAGTCAATTTGTTTGTCTTATCAATTAGTTTGTCTGGTCAATTTGTTTGTCTAGTCAATTTGTTTGTATAGTCAATGTGTTTGTCTAGTCAATTTGTTTGTATAGTCAATTTGTGTGTATAGTCAATTTGTCTAGTCAATTTGTTTGTCTAGTCAATATGTTTGTCTAGTCACTGGGTGTGTCTAGTCAATTTGTTTGTCTTCGTCAATTTGTATGTTTAGTTAACTTGCTACTTCGACCGCATGCCGTTCGATTAGCTATGCATAATTGATATAAATGGAACTTGCAAGATTATAAAGAAAAAGCCAACCCTGGAACAGATAAATTCGAAAAGATAACATCCAAACACAAAATAGTCGATGGAGAGCTCCTAAAAGGACATACATAAATCACAAATTCTCTGTAGAGATCTCAGAAATCTCTTCAGTTGAGTAATTCCTCTTTATCTTTGGACAGATTAGTTTGAGCACGTTGGTGAAGGATTTGTTGGATTGGCTCACTTTCAGTTTGAAGATCTACAGGAGGAAGTGGAATGACCACTTGAACACGATTTCACCGTTCCAAGGACGTTTGATCCGCTTATAAAAGAGTTTGTTCTTTTACTGGCTTTTAGACCGACATACTTGAGACATTTAGGATGTGGGATGGACGGAAAGGGCTGGATGAATCTTTCAGATGTATTGAAAGTCACTATTTTATAAAACCTGCTAAGAGTTTGTTTTTTTTTGGTTCTCTTTAGTGTGTTCTTTTAAAAAAAAATAATTTCAAGTTTACATCTTCAGAGATCTTTAAATATATATATATATATATATATATATATATATATATATATATATATATATATACATATATATATATATATATATATATATGTATATATAAAACGGGGAAGAAACCTTGAATTGGAAGAGCGATGTATAGAAAGTAATAGTGACAGTTGATTGACTTCTTGAAAATATAAAGGTATTTTAAGGCAGTGTTTCCCTCCAGCAGGTCCGTTGACCGCTGTTGGTCCGTAGAAATTCGTTGTCAGCCCTCGAAAAAGTTATTGCGGCTTACCACGCCTTCGTGAAAGACATCATCTTATGGACTCTTAATCGTCGTGCAAAAAAAGAGTATAACCAGTTATCATCTGATGTCACTTTCTTGTCTACACTTAAATTAAACTACGATTATTGTCCCAATATCGGAAAACAAAGAAAAGCAAATACATAATATCTATATAGATAATAGTTGTTATATATATATATATATATATATATACATATGTAGTTACAGAGCTATACAATTGTTGGATACACAAGGCGTGTTCATATGAAACCTGACCTAATTGCACCAAGTGAACTTACGAACGATGCGCATGATGACGTGACTTCAAGTGTAAACAGCACATACCAGCCGTCAAATTTAGAAAATTGTATTGGC
The DNA here is from genome assembly GCA_036924085.1 of Ariolimax columbianus. Classification (NCBI taxonomy): domain Eukaryota; kingdom Metazoa; phylum Mollusca; class Gastropoda; order Stylommatophora; family Arionidae; genus Ariolimax; species Ariolimax columbianus. Next base: position 44,647,844 of record JAVGWX010000019.1, read on the forward strand.
TTCCAAATCACAGTTTCCTTAGCAGATCGTTGAAAATATGACGGGTGTCATATGGAATCCGTCCAGAGTTGATCAGCGAGAGGTGATTCGGTTTCTAATAGCTGACGGATGTCGACCAGTTTATGTTCATCGCAAAATGCAGGCAGTGTACAAATTGTGAACACTGCCCGATAAATCAGTTTATAGCTAACTACCACTTGAACTGTTCTTAGCGACACAGCGAATTTCTCTGCTACCCATCGAAAGTTCCAGCGACGGGACACCCGAATTGCTGCATCCATTTTGGCATTTGTGATGATGGCGCAACAATATGTGTCTGACCTAGTCTCGGTAGATCTTTCGTTAACTCACGTCCTTCTTTAAACATCGTTGTCCAGTTCTTCATTGTTGTCTTCGACACACTTTTGTCACCATACACTGCCTGCATTCTGCGAAGAATGTCAACTGGTTGACATTCTCCAACTGTTAGAAACAGAATCACCGCTCGCTGATCAACTCTGGACGGATTCCGAATCCATGTTTTCAACAGTCTACCGACGAAACTATGAGTCAGAGGATAATGATATTTGGAAAAGTGACGGTCGGTATGTGCTGTTTACACTAGAGGTGACGTCATCATGCGTATCGTACGTATGTTCACTCGCTACAGTGAGGTCCGTTTTCATTTGAACACGCCTCGTATTTTCGACAACTAATATGTGGAAGAACTCTTGCTCAACCTGTCAGCGATCAAAATCAAACAAAAAGAAAACAACATGGATTTCAATGCATCTCTTTGTCTCACATATACAAATCTGTAACCACAGTTATGACATTTTCCAATAAAATAAGCAGCAGATTGTGCACCAACTTCATTCAAATGAAATGAAGATGCTGAGCAGCGCATGAACTGCAGTGGTCAGCGACGCATAGCTGACTGCTAGCGGCAGGGCCGGCGAACCAAAGCAGCCAAGACCTTTCTACATCTCCACGTGGTAATCTTGGATAACAGGCTGCAGCAGAGCGGACTGGCTAAAGAGAAAGGATCGAAGAGGAAATGTTAGCCCGGTACTAAAAAAATGTTTGCTGAAGTCGGATGTGTTGGGCCAAAAGGTGCAAATATCGCTGTCAAGCTGTAAACTACGATACAACGCATTCCGTTCTCGGGACTACATCCTGCTACGTGAGCCCTTTCAGTGTTTGGCAGCGGGAGATAAATTTAGAACGAACGAAGCCAAGCCAAGCCATTCAAATGAAGTAATGCTTTCTCAAAGCGTATCTATTTGTGTATACAAGTATGAATTTACTGATCCGTTTCTTATTTGAAACAGCTATTCAAGTTTAATTTTATAACATTGGATTCAAAAACCACAACAGACTGAGGTACGCTCTTTTCAATAAACTGAAGATAGATACATAAAACGCTACATAAAACACTATCAGCCCTTACCAGACAGGCTCTGCCATGGTATCAACAGGGGAAGAGCAAGAGTGGTTTACCAAGAAACGCTCAGAGAAGAGAGAGGGACAATGAGTGTCTGTCCCGGGAGCTTAACAGAAGAGAGGCAGCTCAAGATAGAATTTACTCGAGGAGGGTTGTCGATGGCATGTGGACGGGTATTCAGTGATTCATGTTGTTGAGATACATGTTCAAGTCATCACGTAACAGGCGAGGTCTTTGGGGCACACAGGAAGACACCCCACTCTCACGTGTCCTCTCTCTGATATCGTCTGCTGCGTGGGCCTTCTCTGATTGGAGATTAGTCCATTCTGTAAAATTGTCATCCCACCTCTTTTTGGATAGACCTTTTCGTCGTCCGTCTTGCACCTTTACGTTTAGGATCATATTTGCAAGACCGTTTGCTTTCAATACGTGGCCTTCCCGTATCCTTGATACCGATAAACATAAAGCCATCAAAATTGTTCTTTAATTTATTTCTTTTTCTGAATACTTGAAATGATTTTAGTTTATTGTATGCTACTATGCAAACATGTAGGTGTACACATACTGCCAGGTAGCCACAGTTATTAGTAATATGTATGTATGCATGTGTTAACGTAGTTGGCGTAATGGGTTTTCATTAGTTTTCGATTTATTATGTTTGTGCCGTACAGTGTCTAGCACTACTCTTTTAGATGTTTAGTTGCCAACGGTTGTTTCCGTACACAGCGTACCTACGAGATCTAAGGATGTATTGTCTGGCTACGAAAATGTTCACGTGTATAACAGCACCATGTCTTGGGTTGGAATCAGGTAATGATGTAATTGGAAATGATCTGGATTGTTTTCTTTTGTAGTTGTGTCTTCTAATTGTCACTGCCCACATTATCGTTTGTATTGTCAGCCACCACCATCATCATCTGGTTGGTAAGTCTTAAGACTGGTTGCAAGGTTGTCTGAGCATATCTCTCAATTTGACCCTATCATCTGGTTGATCAATCATAAGGCAAGGTGTAAGGTTGTCTGAGCCTGTCTTTCCATTTAACCATACCCTCTGGTTGGTAAGTCTTAAGACTGGTTGCAAGGTTGTCTGAGCATATCTCTCAATTTGACCCTATCATCTGGTTGATCAGTCATAAGGTAAGGTGTAAGGTTGTCTGAGTCTGTCTTTCCATTTAACCATACTATCTGGTTGGTAAGTCTTAAGACTGGTTGCAAGGTTGTCTGAGCATATCTCTCAATTTGACCCTATCATCTGGTTGATCAGTCATAAGGCAAGGTGTAAGGTTGTCTGAGCCTGTCTCTCCATTTAACCATATCATCTGGTTGATCAGTCTTGAGACTGGTTGTAAGGTTGTCTGGGCATTTCTCTTCATTTGACCCTATTCTCTGAAACTCTATTCAATCCAGTATAGTTTCGTACTGAAATGTTAATGTTAGTCTCGTTCGAATACTGACGCTTTTCCCCTGAATCTTACCGTCTAGTTTCTTCTTCAAAATACTTTCATGTTTCATATTGTGTCCCACCCAACTCCATCGTCATTTGTTACATATTTCATCAGTGGGAAGTATTCATTTCTGTAATTGGAAATTTATAGTTACTCATATCAGCTTGTTCATAGTATTTGCAGGCCCTGCGATTTTGTTCCAGAGTTATTTAGACTGCGATGCAATGATTCTTCGTTTTAGCATGCTGTGTCCTAAACCATGTAAAATCAGACAGAAGGGGCGTCACTCCCGCCTCTTGAATGTTTCAACCAGCTGAAGGATTTATATTGTCTCCCCTGTTTTCTGTTGCTGATTGGCCTGTGATGTTTTCTGTTTCTCTAAATCCAAGGCTCTTCAGCATGGGAGCTAACAGGCACTGGTTGCCGATTTCTACTTTCAAGTTGGCGGATGCAGAATAATTACATTTTGTGTTAAAAATGTATTAGTATTTGTATTATTAAGGCAGAGGCTACATAAGCTGCGGTTGTTGTATCGAATGCCCCGATGAGTAGGTTTACTCTTTTGTGTGTCTTAAATAGATGTTTAGTGGCGGGTTGCAGTAGCTTTCCTCACATCCCGATCATTCGGAGGAAGGTGGACCGAGGTCCTCCAGGCGATTGCCTGGCTGTTCATCTGCGTATCGCTCACTCCTACGGGGATCAGGTCGATCCCTCGTCTTGTTAGCCAAGTTGCCATGAAAACAATCCATTTCCAGGAAGGGCTACGAGGAAGCCAAAGTGAGGGCATGTCCAGAATGCTTTGCCTGACCCTGACTAATATATCTGATCAGTATATGTTGCCTGACCAGACATTTTTCTTTAATCTTACAACTTGAAGTAACTGTGGCAGAAGAATACTAGAAAACCATCACAAGTGAAAACTGTGAGAACCTGTGTTTTTGTAAAGTGACAGCATACCGATGTGAAACATGGACAGTTACTCAAACTTAAAGATGAGATCCTTCGAGTCGAACAGTTCTCAGAATACCATGACTCGAAAAACAAGAATGCAGAAAGTTTGCAATAGTTGAGCATTGAGGAGAACATTTAGATACTTTGGCCGCATCAAAAGAGAACGGTCACGGAAAGTATGCTAACAGGCAAGAGACGCAGTGACAGACCAAGCAGGTGATGGCACCAAGAGCAAGACTAATAGAGCAGGCTGTAGGTTTGGTAAGAGATCGAATGTCATTCAGATGGACTGTGATGGGATCAACGATCTTAGAAGACGTGACACTTGATGATGTTGCATTAAAACTTCAACAATACACAGACTCAGAGGACGGTTACAACATTTTCTCTGATTTAGATTTAGTGGGCTGTGATTTTCTCCGATTTAGATTTAATGAGCGGTATGTTTCTCATGCTGGCAAAGATGGCGCCATAACTGGCTGCAAGTCTACATTTCTCTACTGTTTTTGGATCATTATGGATGCCGCCAGACCACGGATTTGCCTGGCATTCACACTAGTCTACGACATACACTTGTGCTCACGGAATCGTGGTGTTGTTTTCCGTCTGGACTTGTTATTTCGTTCTTCTTTTGTGATTTCTTTCATGCGTTTTTCCTGGGCTGGACCCCGGCTAAATGGCACTACGCTTATACCTGTGTCGTATTTCACGGGTTGGTTCTGCCGGTTCACTTTCACGAATTTGGCGTGTGGGAATTTTAAATGCTACTATGATGAACTGAATACAGCTGGGGAGAGATGCCAGACGTACTCACACGCTGAGTGTTGTTCATACGACCTCTTGTGGTTAGCGAAAATGCACGACAAACTGCGTTACATGCCATCCCACCTTTCTACCATGCGGGTTACATGTTTACGGAAAGGCTTCGGTGGTAATCCTGAGGCAAAATCTGCATCCTATGCTATCTCCAGTCGTCTCGATGAATGTCTTGCCACTGGCAAAATGTAGCTTAGGCTCTGTGAGCGAGGTTGACAAAAGGCGCAGTTCCTTCCTCACTTTAATCCAAATCACCGCGCAAGTCACCCATTTCAGCGGACACAGCAAGAGATACGACTGTCCACACGGCTGAACAAAAAGAGTGGTCTTCATCACTTGTGGTGGACAACTATATAATGTTTCTCTAATTTAGATGTAGTGGGCGGTATTTTCTGCAATTTAGATTTAGTGGGCGGTAATTTTCAATATATTCCTTGAAGGAATTTTGAATGAGGCACTTGGAGGTCACGTTGGTACTGTTAAGATAGGGGGATGAACGATTACCAACCTTCGTTTTGCAGATGATATCGACGGGTTGGCGGGTTCAGAAGCAGAACTCCAGGAATGGGTCAGAAGGCTCGATGAAACAGCTCTTGACTATGTTATATAGATAAACGCTGGAAAGACAAAATGAATAACTAACAACGCCATGGGCTTCAACATCAGGATAAAAGCTAACGGTCAGTAACTCGAAGTGGTTGACCGTTTTAAATATCTTTGGTCGATTGTAAATGATGAAGGATCAAAATGTGAAGTGTTGGCCAGAATAGCATAGACAATAGTGGCGCTTGCACGGCTTAACAAAATCTGGCAAGATAAACGGTTAGCACTATGCACGAAAATCAGATTAATGCGTACACTGGTCCTGTCAATATTCCTATATGCGTGTGAGACATGGACAGTTACAGCTGACCTTCAACGATAGATACAGGCGTTGGAGATGAACTGTTTCCGAAAACTTTTAAATGTCACGTACAAAGATCGAGTTACAAATGAGGAAATACGAGATAGAACTACAACAGAGTAATGGTCATTCGAAGACTTCTTGGCAACTGTCAACAGAAGGAAACTCACTTGGTACGGTCACATATCGAGATCAAATGATCTTGCAAATACAATCCTCCACGGAAAGGTGCATTGCAGACGACGAAGAGGCCGGCCCAAAAAGAGATGGGAGGACAATATACAAGAATGCACCAGTCTCCGACCAGAAGAGTCACAGGCAACGACATCTGACAGAGAGTGGTGGCATGGGGTTGTGAGGATGTCTTCATGTGTGCCCAAACGACCTCACCGGTTACGGGATGACATGCCCTGAATTTTCTCCAATTTAGATTTAGTGGGCGGTAATTTTCTCCAATTTAGATTTAGTGGGCGGTAATTTTCTCCAATTTAGATTTAGTAGGTGGTAAGAGACATTTACCCTCACGAACGTTTTAAAAGTGGGCGACTCAAGGTATGGATTCGTTCGTTCTCAATCTCCCGATATCAAGTCTTGAAAGGGCTTTAAGTAGCAGAGTGTAGTTCACAGAACTGAATGCGTGTTGTCGTAGTTTACAGCTTGGCTGAGATATTTGCACCTTTTGTTTCGACTCAACCGACTTGAGCAGTCATTGTTTGAGTTCTTGGTAAGCCTTCCTTCTTCCATACCTCTTCCCTAGCCAGTCTTCCCTGTTGCAGCCTGCTATTCAGGATCATAGCGTGGAGATATAGAAGGGTCTCGGCAGCTCTGGTTCGCTGGCCCTGATACTGGCAGTCAGATATAGGTCGCTGACCTTTGCAGCTCATGGGCTGCTCAGCGTCTTCGTCGCCAGGTATAAAAGGTTAACGAGCCATGCTTTAATCGGTGCTCTTTTCTCTCTTTTCTTGCCTCACTCTGTTTCATTTTACTTTGTCCAACAATCACACGTTTGTACAACTTTCCTACGCACATTTAGGGTCAGACACTCCCATGGCACTTTAGTTGAGCTGGCTTCTGAGAGTGCACAAACCTAGCATAGGTACATACCGACGAACACATACATCCAAGCACTGGTTTATGCCTCTTAATATCGCCCAATTGACTACGGTCTGGTGTGGAATAGACACGCCTCCACAAGTGAGGCAAACACGTAACATTAAAAAAAAATTAAAATTTAATTCCGTATGGATTTCAGTGCTACGTTTATACTACGTCATCACAATGTAGCATGTCCTTTATAGAACGTCGCTCCCATCACAGTCTGTCTGATAGAAAGTCTTTCACTTACCAAAACCCCAGCTTCCGCCAAAGTCATACCCAGGTATTCCTGGATATCTTGGTGCCATCGTCTTCTTGGTCTACCCCTGCCTCTTTTGTCTGTCCTCATAACTTCCATCACTGTTCTCTCAAGACCGTTGTTTCTCTGTATGTGACCAAAGTATTGACATTTTCTGGCCATAATGGAATTTATAAACCAGTTTTCCTCAATGTTCAACTCTTGCCGAATGTCTACATTTGTCTTTTTCTCCGTCCATGATATTCTTAGGATCTTCTTTTGAGCATTAATGATTATGTTGATGCTAGTTTTGTCATTCATTCAATAACGAAATGTGCGCTATTGTTAATATAGACAGTCCACTCACACAGACGTTTATCTACGACAAGGAGACGAATTTGAAATGTCATTTTATAGAAAATTGTTGATTGACATTATGTATACTACATCAACCTCGGACAAGTGGTAGTTTGTTAAAGGCTAGCTTGCAGGGTGCCATCTGAAATCATAAACTATTTGTACTCTGAGACTTTAATATCAATTGGTCTATTATGTACTTCTTAACGGCAGAGTTTTAAAGTATAACCGGAAGTTATTTACATAGAAACCACATCAAGAATTTAATAATTCTAATTGACGTTTCAAAACTCGGGTTCTAAAATTGGCAGGAGTAATTTCAGATGTGTTCTCAAAACGATAGATTCATTTCGTTCATTTCTCAAGCATTTATGATTATTTCCAATTGAACAGAAGATAACATATGGTGGTCTTTAGACTCCGCACAAGCCACAACCATATATTCAATAAGCTCAAGGCATGTGCTATTGAGAAATTGAACTATGAACAGCTCCTGCAACATTTCTCGAGGACAAGAGAAAGTACGCGTGACCAGCAGCAGGGCCAGCAGTAGACCAGCTCTATGGCAGTGTCGACAGCCTCAGGAGGCTCGCTGGTTTCATTGAACAAATTCAAGTCGACGCCGTATAGCGTACAGAGAAGAAGAATGAGAAGGAGGAGAAGAAGGAGAAAGAGAAGGAGATGACGAAGGAGACGCAAAACAAAAGAAGAAGAAGAAGTTCATATTCAAAGTGAACATAATATAATTTGCTTAGACGTCACGGGTCACTTTGCGCTGATCGGTCACTGTCATGCCCAAGGGCAGCGGCACATTGCCAAGCCCGTCAAACAATGAAGACGAGTCACTCACCTGTCTTCACCATGATGCGCGGTGGCGTTTTCTGCGGCGCTTCCAACCAGCAGGTGGGATACCATTGACGCATATGAATAATTTGTGGAGAATCGGGTGGGGATGGATATCCTGAGCCAGAAGAAGAGCATTACCGAATAGGGAGAGGCAACGCCGATCAAAGTCTTACAAGACTAGAAGGAGTTTTGTTTCTGCCGTGACATCCCCATTTTTGACAAAGTCATTCCAGCTTTACCCATAATACGTCTCTCAATCCGCATGTGGTAGACCTGGAGTCAATATATGTCATATTTAAGTAGGGTCTATGTCTCTAAGCCATACATGTACACGTTTATCATACATGGTTGATAAACACGAGCAGTGTCTATACAAGAGAAGAATTTAAGGTGATTTATTACAGGTGTGTGAAGCATGGAGTATAGTCTACAGCTGGCTTGCTAATACATGGATTACAGCGCGCCATGGTTTAAAATCACAGAAGGGCAGAAAACACGCGGAGGTGGTTCGTTCCTGGTACGACCGCTCCTCCAGTCGATTCAGCCGTAAATGGATACATGACGCATGTGTTGGGGAAGGTATAAACAGCAAGAAAGGGAACTGGTCACCCAACCTCATATAGACTGCGGCTTAGTCCATGAAAAAGGTATAGTTATCCCTGACGACAATTGTTGCTATGGGACGTATGTTTATCTTTAAAACAGATTTATAAAATTATCAACAAAAAATATACATTAGACAATAACAATTTTGTTTTCGTCTAAATATAGCCGCCAATAAGAACAAGAGGTCACATGTACAACATTAATTACATAAATGTCCAAATTAGATACCAGGAAATACTTTTTTAGTCCGAGAGTGGTGAATACTTGGAATCCATTGCCACATAAAATAATGGAGACAGGGTTAATTAATGCATTACATAATATATTGCATATACACAGATTTAGATCAAGTGAATGAAAACGAAATTGGCTGTATACATACTCTACAGGATGGTATAACGCAGTGTAAAGATGTTAAGTCCGGCCCTCTAGACTCGCGAGATAACAGAAATAAGCCTGTAGAGGATAGGCTACACGCACGGATCGTTCACAGCTGGTGTCAGTTCATTCCATTTGTTCAATGCGGTATTATCCTGGACTACTATTTGCTGTGCCGATTGTGAGTTACCTCGTGTAGATTTCAGACGTGTGCGTTGCATAAGGTATCCAAACACAGGGTCCCTTCGGCTGTCTATCTGTATCTCTATTTCAATATCTAATGCAACACTTCTTTTTGTTTCAGGTAGTGCTACCATAACTATGGGGTAAACGTGTTTTTTTTTTAGTTTGAGCATGTTTTGGGCATTTTGTAACTATCCGTTTAGTCCGATGTATTAACGTAACTCGTATAAATGTAGTCAGATGTATTAACGTAACTCGTATACATGTAGTCAGATGTATTAACGTAACTCGTATAAATGTAGTCAGATGTATTAACGTAACTCGTATACATGTAGTCAGATGTATTAACGTAACTCGTATACATGTAGTCAGATGTATTAACGTAACTCGTATAAATGTAGTCATATGTATTAACGTAACTCGTATAAATGTAGTCAGATGTTTTAACGTAACTCGTATAAATGTAGTCAGATGTATTAACGTAACTCGTATACATGTAGTCAGATGTATTAACGTAACTCGTATAAATAATCTTAACATATTCGCAGTTTTTTTAACTCACCCAGCGAACTCAAAAGAAACACTGAGCTAATGATGTTTTTCCGAGTTGACCTGGCAGTGCTTCTCGTGCTGTGCCAGTCAATTATCGGACCAGCATTTATCCCATATATCTTCAGTTTTGTTTTCCATACGTGTATTGCATTGGGCAGCCTGCGATCCAAATTTCCCTCCTTGTTTATGGGATTTATGTTTAGTTCGAAATGATTTTTCTGGTAATAAACACCAAGTACGCTTGACAATTTCTGCTTAAACTCTTAAAAACCATTTACTTGGGCAAGCACTGCTGAGTCGTCGGCATAAATTAATCTCTTCACATCAGCTTTGATTGCCAACTGCACCCCTACATGTCTCATCCTCATTCTCCCATATATCTCTCCCTTTATATCTATATATCTCTCCCTTTATATCTATATATATCTTCCTTTATTTCTATATATCTCTCCCTTTATATATATATATATATATATATATATATATATATATATCTCCCTTTATATCTATATATCTCTCCCTTTATATCTATATATCTCGTCCTTTATATATATATATCTCTCCTTTATATATATATATATATATCTTCCTTTATATCTGTATATATCTCCCTTTATATCTAAATATATCTCCCTTTATATATATGTATCTCTCCCTTTATATCTATATATCTCTTCCTTTATATATATATATCCCTTTATAAATATATGTATAGCTCCCTATATATCTATATATATCTCCCTTTATATCTATATATCTCTCCCTTTCAATCTATATATCTCTCCCTTTATATCTATATATCTCTCCCTTTATATCTATATATTTCTCCCTTTTTATTTATATATCTCTCCCTTTATATCTATACATCTCTCCCTTTATATCTATATATCTCTCCCTTTATATCTATATATCTTTCCGTTTATTTATATATATCTCTCCCTTTATATATATATATACATCTTCTATTTGATCAGATCATTTATCCATATCTGCACAGTTCATCTAATTACAACCACAACATGATAAATATCTCCCAATTTACCCTTGAATTATACTCCAGCACAGATCTACGACCCTCGTTCTCTGCCATATCATTTGCACAACACCACATTTAATTTAGATTTATTGAGACCGCCTATTTTTCAATGTCCCCGTAATTGATATCTCTTGTCTTTATGTTAACGATCATCCATTGTTTCTATAACTTTATTACGGATAATTAAGTACATTGCGACTTTATTCCTGATCCTTGTGAAACTTGACGTTACTTAACGTATTTTTACTAGTCTAGAAGACTCCGCGTAGCGCAGTGGTTAATAAAAAAAAAAACTGTGAATATGTTAAGATTATTTATACGAGTTACGTTAATACATCTGACTACATTTATACGAGTTACGTTAATACATCTGACTACATTTATACGAGTTACGTTAATGTTTTTTTCAGACCGCAATGGTACCCGGGTCGACCCATCCTTAAATGGGTACCGGTTCAGTCCAGGAAGTAAAAGCTGCGAGGGAGAGGAGATGGCTACCATCCTCATATAGCCGAGCCTTTTAAGTGTGAGATCGCTAACAACCCACACCCCTACGGCAGTAACGCTATGGGATACTTTACTTTACTTTTAGAAGACTGTACAGTCGGATACAACTAGTTTATTGGAGGGTGGTTTTGACCGATGTGCGATTCCATTATAATAGATTCAAACATTAGAGCTAAGTAGACCCCCCCCCCCCCTCCACCCCTTCAACCTCCTCAGTTATGTGCCATCTATAGCAGCGTTTAACAATCCACTGGTGACAGGTACAAATAACTTCGGTATATTTTTCCTTTGAATTTGGCTGGGCAGCGGCCGTTTATCCTATTCTTTTCCGACTTCCAACTGCCAAGTAATTTTAAACGGGCTCGACACTGACCACGGAAGCCCGATCTCACTACCCAGAGATCATGGGAATTTCTGCCAGAAGATCCACGTGAAAAAAGAATACACCGTGATCCGAACACGCGACCTTCGGCACCGGAAGCGGAAACCTTACCTCGAGACCACTGAGTCGACGGGTATTTTAGGATTTGGACTAAAGACGGCTTCGTCAATGCTATCACCGCGTCGTATGCTAGCTATGCTTGTTAATTTCGACCCAACAACAAATAATCAACACATGCTTCTCCAGGGTTTAGACCTGCTGCCGTCCCAGTCAGCACTAGACATGCAAATCAGTCGACCACGCGTTTTACCAACGGATAATTATCACCACAAATGTTGCTAATTGCGAGGAAAAGAATGATACACAACTAGTTATGTGCTAGTTAGTGAATGGAGCAGTGGCAAGATTACACAATTAGTTATGTGCTAGTTAGTGAATGGAGCGGTGACAAGATTACACAACTAGTTATGTGCTAGTTAGTGAATGGAGCAGTGGCAAGATTACACAATTAGTTATGTGCTAGTTAGTGAATGGAGCGGTGACAAGATTACACAACTAGTTATGTGCTAGTTAGTGAATGGAGCAGTGGCAAGATTACACAATTAGTTATGTGCTAGTTAGTGAATGGAGCGGTGACAAGATTACACAACTAGTTATGTGCTAGTTAGTGAATGGAGCAGTGGCAAGATTACACAACTAGTTATGTGCTAGTTAGTGAATGGAGCAGTGACACGATTACACAGTTAGTTATGTGCTAGTTAGTGAATGGAGCGGTGACAAGATTACACAACTAGTTATGTGCTAGTTAGGGTATGGAGCGGTGACAAGATTACACAACTAGTTATGTGCTAGTTAGGGTATGCAGCAGTGACAAGATCTCCCTTAGGACAACATTCCGCATCTACCAGTCCTGCGTGGTTCCAGTCCTGCTTTACGGCTCCAAAACATGGACATTGCTGAAACATGATGTATCGAGACTGGATGCCTTTCAGACTTAATGACAAGGATCAGTACTCTGTCAACTATGCCAGCAGTCCACACAAAAAAGAGTAGTGGTACAGTGGGTTCTATCCCACTATGATATTCAAGGGAACGAGGAGGCAGACCGACTGGTTAAAAGAAGGTGGAAAGTTACTTTAACCAGATTCTAGTTTGACCTACGAAGAATCCCAAATGTTTATTAGGGCCAGACACATGGCCAAATGGGAAACAGAGCATACTGGCTACACAAAAAATGATGCTTTATTACCTGTTGAACAGAAGAGAACAGGTCGTGGTCTTTAGACTCTGCACAGGTCCAAACAGACGGAGGTACCATCTATTCAATAAACTTAAACTAGGAACTACTAACGAATGCACCTGTGATACAAGGAAAATGACTATTGAACATCTGCTCCAAAAATGTCACCACATACGAGGACCAGAGAAAGGAAATGTAGCCATCATCAATGTCAACAATTGACAAGCTCTATGGCAGTGTCGACAGCCTCAGGATGACTGCTGCTTTCTTCGAACAAATTTAAATTGACATGTGACAGCGTTTGAAGGTGGAGAATAAGAAGACGAAGGACGCCTTTCACATGCGCAACCAGAAGCGTATCCTGGACATATGATGACATTACTACATCCGCAACATGGATGGCACTGCTAAAACAGGCCTTCACCTAATCTCAGAAACACTTGACCGGTTCGGGTTTCTTTTTCAGCCATGTTGTACGACTGGACCAGGAAACCCCTGACCACAAGATACTACACACGTCGTTACTCAGCGCCAAAAGTCTTCTCTGAACTGGCTGGAGGCGCAGAAGAGGCCGTCCCAGAACAGTATGGCTCCAGCAACCTTCTGCTCGACCCTGGGCGAGAACTGAAACTACGCTACAGCTGTGGGTCATGGATGTATCCGACCGACACAACGGGCCTCAGACACATAGGCGAAAATTATTATTATTATTCTTAGTTTGTAACTTGTTCACTTGTACCCTAAAGAGCGTCGTTTGGACCTTCCTGCTCGCCATAGTCCTCTCTCCAGGGTCAGCTGCATCGGGACTGATGTCGTTACCTCGTGTCTCTGGAAAAATCGTATGTTCATTTTCTGTCCACCGTCACCTCGGAAGCCCTCTTGCTCGGATGTGACCAGTTTGTTGGTTTATTTTGAGTTTGTGAATTATATTCGGTCGACTACGTATGTTCATGGCTTCTCTCCATTAGTGTATATACTGCTTTATGGTGATGTTCTTCATCAATTTTTGTTTTTAGTTAGTTTTTGGTCCACTTATGCCGTTAAGATTCGTGTCGACCTTAAGTCATCTGTTCTGCCCCAAGTGCGTTGCGTCGGTCAATGAAAGCCCGTATCACTGAACAATCACTCTAATGTCAAATGGATACCTGCCTTGCGGCCGTTCATTTGCCATGTAGCCAGATCTACGAGAGTTGGAATCTATCAATGGATGTTAATAAATGTGCATTATCATAACATAACCGAACCATCGTAATGTATGCCTGGAAATGTGTTCTGCACAAAACATAGTGCCGACCATACTACGAATCTCTTCGTTCCGCTTTCTGTCTCTCCTGGTAACCTTTCTAAAACATTTCATGTCACACGTCGATGTTCTGCTCTCACGTGCCCTAGATACATGATCCAACAAAGAAATTAAGTCTAACTTCGAGATTTATGTTGTTTATATGGCAATGCTGGGCGTTATTTTGCAACATCAGCACTGTGAAATTCAAGTTAATGAATCAGTTTTGATGTCTCTTCTCGTGCACGAGTGTGAGAGCAGGACACTGAATGCTGATATCGCAAGTAAGATACTAACTTTTGAATATAAATACGGGATCAAGTTGCCGAGCAGTGCATGAGCTGCAGTGGTCAGCGACCCATAGCTGACTGCTAGCGTCAGGGCCAGCGAATCAGAACTGCCAAGACCATTCTACACATCCACACGATGGTCCTAGATAAAAGGATGCAGTAGAGCATACTGGCTAATGAGAAGAGATTAAAGAGTGAAGGCTAGCCCGGTATTGGAAATTCCTGCTGAAGTCGGATGTGTTGGACCGAAAGGTGCAAATATCGAAGTGAAGCTGTAAACTACGACACATTTCATTGTGTTCTTTCAACAAAATCATGTTACTTGCAAAGTCTTTTTCGAGCTTATTATCTGGAGATTAGAAAGGAACGAATATGTGGAGGTAGAAAAAGAAAAATGAGAAGAATAAAAAGAAGAACGAGAAGAAGAAAACGAAGAAGAAGAAGAAGAAGAAGAAGAAGAAACAGAAGAAGGCTACGGAGATCAACGCATCAAGAGAATTATGCACACCTCTTATAAAGAAAATAACACAAATGATTATGAAAGAGATCAAATAAATTCTTTACAGGTAAAATGAATCATTGTGTTAGTAGTAAATCATCGAAAACTGAAATGGTTTGGATGTGTAACGAGACATAACTCCATCTCAGAAATAATATTGCCGGGAACAGTGGAAGGTGGAAGGAAGCGGGGAGGACAAAGAAAGCCATGGGTTGATAACATCAAAGAATGATTTACATGACTTTTGCGAAAATGGTACGCAGGGCTGGAGAACTATGGAGGACTTTCTGAGTTGTTTCACTGCGACCCTAATGAATTAAGGGTTTATTGATTGAAAGAGGGTTGTTCTGTACTGTTCAAACCATCAATCAATCAATTAAGCAATCAACTATTGTTCAAACCAATGCCTTTAATGTATGACTGATCTTCGTTTTGTCATTAATTTTAAAAAAAAGATTTAACTGCGGGAAAGGTGACCCAGGCTAGCTCTCAATCTGGTTTCCGTATGAGTTATAATGATGCATTGATCACCTAAAGGCTGATAAATGGAGACCAATGGAGTATAGTAAACATTCGACCTTTCATCTATTGACAAGGAGAGGGCATTTTATAGAGTTCAATGAAATGCCGAAGATGGATGTGTCAGACCGAAAGGTGCAACTATCATGGGCAAGCTGTAAACTAGTGACACAGCACATTATGTTCTTCGGACTACATCCTTCTACTTGCAAAGCCCTGTTTAGGGCTTAGTAGCAGGAGATGAGGAATAAAAGAAGAAGAAGAAAAGAGTTAAATGAAAAAGACACGTGAATAGTACTGGGAGAGTACGGAATACATGGACAGCTGTTGCACACTTTTCGATAACAGAGCCAACAACAACCTCTAAAGAAATAGATCAAGCGTAGGAGTTAGGTAAGACATACGTAATGTACACGTGTGGAGTCCGTATCGTAAAAGTGATATAAACATGCTTGAGAGGATACGAAAAAGCGACAAAGCTGATAGTGGGATTTCAAAATTACAGTTATGAGGAAACACTTAGAAAAACTGGCCTGCAGTGTCTAGAAAAGAGAAGAATTCGAGGTGACGTAATGTAGGTTTTTACGATAATTAAAGGAACGAATAAATTAGATTATAACTATTTTTTTTCTTAAAAATACAACTACCTACAAGAACAAGCCGACATAGCTACAAATTAGCCAACGACAGTCCAGATTAGATAGTAAAAAATACTTTTCTAGTCAGAGAGTGGTAAATGCTTGGAATGCACAGCCACAGGAAGTAGTGGAGACAAGGACAATTAATGCATTTTTATAAAAGATTGGATGGGCATGGCTTTTAAAACATAGAAATGTAAATGAAACTGACTCCATACAGATTCTGCAGAGTGTTCTAAACCAGTTTACAGACGATAAGTTAAGTTTAGAAAGCATCATCAAACGAAACCAAACATGATTTGACATGGAAATATCTGGGAATTAAACAAAGAGAAGTAGATGCACACGTCACGAAGATCATCATAAAACGAGCTAGACAGGTCATGACATGAAATCTAGGTCAAATTAGGCCATCCCATCACCGGTGCGGTCGTTAGGGTACCCATGTAGACGCCTCCACATTACCACACCACGTTTCTTTGTCAACGGCGGTTACCAGCCTGTGACTTCTCTGGTCGGACTTTGGTCCATTTTTTTATGTTGTCCTCCCACCTCTTTTAGAGACGACACCTTCGTCTTCCGCCTTGAACCTTTCCGTTCCGGATCGCAGTTGCAAGACAGTTTGATCTCCATATGTGGCCGTACCAAGAGTCTGTATGTCTTTTTACCGTTGACTAGGCTATTGATGATGTAATTCTATATCGTATTTCCTTATTTGTAACTCGGTCTTTGTATGTGACGTTTCGGAGTCTTCAGAAACATCTCATCTCCAAGGCCTGTATCGTCCGCTGCATGTCAGTTGTATTTGTCCATATCTCACAAGCACAGAGGAGTACTGTCAGTACCAATTTATGCATTAATCTGATCTACCTGCATCTGGCTAACATCGAATACACAGGGGAAGAAGAGAAATATAGGTCCAAGCTTTGTAAAGGACCATTAAACGTGGCCAGAAAGGCACAAGAATGGAATCCACAGAGAAAAAAAAGAAAGAGAGGTGGACCAAGAAGCACTCAGAGAAGAGACTGCGCACATGAGCCTAGGCATCTAGACCTTAACTGGAGAGAGGCAGCGAAGGCAGCTGAAGAATGAACGTACTGGAGAAAGGTTATTAATGGCTTATGCCCCAAAATAAACGACTAGAATTAATGCCCTAAAAAGTGTAACGGCATTGATGATGTTATTTGATAATATTAGAGGACTCTACAATGTTAATGTTGATATGAGAATGGCTGAGCGCATCATCTATGCAATTTTTACGATGATACACTAGTGTCTTATTACCATTTCTTTTTAACATTTCCATGGACAAAAAAATAACATCGGTTGGGCATACTGCCCCGTCAAACGTGAAGCCATTCTTAACAAATGAATCGATCTGTTGTGTTTATAAAAGTCTAATATATGAAGATTTCAGAGACGCATGACTGTGGAAGTATAAGTGAAGCTGGACAGAAAAGTAGGTCAAGATTCACTCAGTACTCCCGTACACGCCGTTACAATTAAGCAAGTCTGTGAGTTCCGTTAGCTGGGTTGTGTTTTTATAAATGACGGGATGCTTAACTAAGTGTCAGAAAGATTTCGATGTGATTCGTCAATTATCACCGCTACTTAGTTGCTTGCTTCCTCTTTCCAGGGCATACAGTTACCGCTACTTAGTTGCTTGCTTCCTCTTTCCAGGGCAGACAGTCACCGTTACTTAGTTTTTTCCTTCTTCTTTCCAGGGCACAATGCCACCGCTACTTAGTTGCTTTATTCCTCTTTCCAGGGCACACAGTCACCGTTACTTAGTTGCTTTATTCTTCCTATCAGTGCACAAAGTCACCGCTACTAAGTTCCTTCCTTTGTCTTCCAGGGCACAAAGTCATCGCTATTTAGTTGTTTCCTTCTTCTTTGCAGGGCACAACGTCACCGCTACTGAGTTGCTTCCTTCCTCTTTCCAGGGCACAAAGTCACCGCTATTTAGTTGCTTCCTTCCTCTTTCCAGGGCACAAAGTCACCGCTACTGAGCTGCTTCCTTCCTCTTTCCAAGGCACAAAGTCACCGCTACTTAGTTGCTTCCTTCCTCTTTCCAAGGCACAACGTAACCGCTACTCAGTTGCTTCGTTCCTCATTCCAGAGCTCAACGTCACCGCTACTTAGTTGCTTTCTTCCTCTTAATCTAGGGGTATATTTCCTACATACATTCCGTGGAATGATGAACAAAACGCTGACTGCAAAACTTTCAATGACATCACAAAGACGCAAACTCATTGGCTAATAATTGTCGTTTTGTCTCTGGAATATTGAAGTAACCACAACAATTGAAACCAAACGGATGTAAAGATATTTATATTTAGAATGACAATATCGATACGTTTGTTCACATCTAACATTTGATCAGAATCACAATGAGTATTTCTATACTCCATTCATTATATCGTATTGTATCGCTAAAAGGACTCAACTCACGCCAACTTCCCGCAACAACAACAACAACAAGGTCTCAAAACTGGGTCGATGTTTGCCCGTTTAAGGTACACTTAATGAATGAAGATAATTCACTCTGAAGTGTGAATGTCCGATATGTGGGATAAAGTTGCGTGCTCTGATAAATGATTTCACGCTAAAACGCGTTATCAAGCGAAAACCAGAACAACTCCAACAGGCATATGGAATATGTGACGCACATAATGAACCCACCCGTGCTAGCACGAGACCAACCCCACAAGCAAAGCAGATTTCACAATGAAACCTATATTAACAGCCACGGGAACATCCATGTCGCTGTCAGCACACCATCCTGTCGTTGCCATTAAGCCACGCTATGTCTAATGACATGGTCGATGCTGAGAGAAGTGGGGGAAATCAGTGATTTGTTCATTGACATCTTGCGATATACGATTTCAAGGTTGATATTTTTATATTTCGATCCCAAAACATATTTACATCCCCAGGAAATTAACTTGTTCGATCGTGTATCCATGTACCAAATACGGTAGTGGTTTGGAGTCCAGTAGGAATACGCCAACCAAATATCAATTTCACAATTTTATCCTGGGACGTATTTTTGTTTCAGTTCATTTGAAAGCGGAAGTGATCGATAAGTGCTTGGTAGAGTTGTTGTTGCACCCGACGTCTTGTCAGTAACGAATATGTTCAAACCATATTAAGAAGCCAACAACTCCTAGTGAGAGGCGTCATGTTTGAGTGATACGTGCACATCATTAGTGTACAAATTACTCATCCAAATGTTGAAGCATTTACTGTAAATACGATAAATTACAATGTGATTGATTTCGTTTCTTGAAAACTAATTTTAACTGGGGGTACAAATTGATTAATTAGACATATGCATTAATGTGTGCCACAAATATCTGCTTAGAGCGATGAAGATATTTCAGCACATAGTTTCTGCTCATCATTTATATTTGGAATATGTACCATTTCGGATGCTCTCTGGAGCTTCAACCACGCTCCCGGTAAAAAGTTGAATATTTATGTGTGGGTATATATATATATATATATATATATATATATATATATATATATATATATATATATATATATGTATATGCGAGGCGTGTTCAAATGAAATCGGACCAAACTGCTACAAGTGAACATACGTACAATGCGCATGATGACGTCACGTTTGGTGTAAACATCACATACCGACCTTCAAGTTTGCAAAATTTCAATATCTGACTAATAGTTTCCTCAGCAGACCGTTGAAAACATGGCGGGTGTGATACGGAATACCACCAGTGTTGATCATCGAGCGGTGATTCAGTTTCTAACAAGCTGAAGGATGTCGACCAGTTGACATTCATCGAAGAATGCAGGCAGTTTATTGTGACAAAAGTGTGTCGAAGACAACACTGAGAAAACTGACAACATAGTTTAAAGAAGGACGTGAGTTAACGAAAGATCTTCCGACACCAGATCAGGCGCACATTATTGCGTTAGAAAATTCCCTCGCCAAAATTGATGCAGCAATTCGAGTGGACAATCACCGGAACTTACTTTCGCTAGCAGAGAAAATCGATGTGTCGCTTGGGACAGTTCAAATGGTGGGTAGCAACAAAACTGAAGTTTCGAAATCTGTTCAAAATGGGTACCTACATTGCTGATCAATCACCATAAGCAAGAAAGCATAAGATAAAGTTTAACCACTTGCTGCGATACAAAGAAGAGGGTAATTCGTTTCTTTAGCCCACAGTGGCAGGTGATATATCGTGTTGCCTCCACTTTGAGCCGAGCAGCAAAACTGTTAGAATGCAATAGAAACATCCCGGATCACCGAAACCAAACAAATTCAAGTCACACATATCCGCTGGTAAGGTTATGCTGACAGCGTTTGTTGATCATGAGGGACTTTTGTTGGTAGACTTTAAAGAGCCTGGCGTGAACATTAATGCCATCTACTACAGTTACACACTAGACAAGCTGCATACAGCAATCAGGAATAAACGACCCGGCATGCTTTCGCGCTGTGTGATTCTGTAGCACGACAATGCGCGTCCACATGTCGCGTACATTGTTCAGAAAGCGTTAGCACAGAAAAGGTGCGAAGTACTGCCACACCCATCATATAGCCCCGATATTTCCCCATGTTACTTCCATTTGTTCGGACCCTTAAACAAATTTCTAAAGGGATACAGATTCGACTCTGACGCAGACGACATGGACTCGGTGACCAAGTGGATCAAAGAGCAACTGACGTTATTTGCTTTCGAACGACCTTCGCCGTCTACCCAAGCAGCGGGATGTCGAAAGAAGGACATAATGTCTGAATGCCTATGACCACTTTTTTTCTAACTAGCCCTGCGGCATGTTTGTTTCAAAACCATTGCTATTTTTAATTATGTCACACCAGATGATGTAACATTAATATGTTTGTAATAAAGCCACTGGTTCCGGTTTCAGTATAACACGCCTCGTATGCATATTCATATATATATATATATATATATATATATATATATATATATATATATATATATATACACTTATATCCTGTGAGTGTGAAAAAAAAATATTTTGAACCAAAAAACCAATTAAAAAATATATGAAATACACATATTCCACACCTCACCTCATAGTTTTGTGAGATGTTGGTCGGAAAAGCACAAACAATTGCGGGGCTTGCGTGGCTTAATACAATCTGGCAAGATAAACAGTTAGACACATGGACGGAGATCAGATTAATGCGTACATTGGTACTGTCAATATTCCTGAATGTTTGTGAGACATGGACAGTTACAGCTGACCTTGTGCGGTGGATATATACCTTGGAAATATGGTGTTTGCGAAAACTTCAAAACATCTCGTAAAGAAATCGAGTTAGAAATGAAAATTCTAGAAATAATTACAACATGCCTTTTGAAGACCTTTCGGCAACTATATAAAAAAAGAAATTCGCTTGGTACTGGCACGTGTTAAGATCAAACCGTCTTGCAAATATGATCCTACAAGCAAGGCATTCGACGAAGAGATTAACATAAAAGAATCAACCAATCTCCTAACAGAGGAGGCGCAGGCAGATGTCGCTAACCTAGGTAGTGACGTGGGGTTGTGGGGATGTCCTTAAGTGTGCCCCAACGACCGTACCAGTTACGGGATGACCTGACCTGATATTCCTTATAATTGTAGTTGAGCGTCTTGATAATTGTGTAAACTAGTAACTCGTTCATGTTATGGATGCAGTTTCTGTTTGTGCCTCTCAGAATCGACGTCCCTGCACTCTGGGCAAACCTATAGGTGCTCAGTTTCTCTCAGAAAATGGCATAGGGTATGGATGATTATGGTCCATGTTCCTCACTGGTTGTACACTCTCCTTCGCCGTCCTCCCATGCGCCCCACTCCTCTCGAACCTCGTTTAATGTTGAAAAGTTGCAGCCAGTGGGTTGCTGCCTCATCTATTGCGATCTCTTCATCCATCAGGCGGTCATTGATTGATTTCAAATTGTCACTTCTATCCATCACTAATGTGGTCATGATGGGAGCTTGTGAAGCCATGATGTCAGCTCTTTCATTGATTGAACTTAGGCATGCGCCGTACAGTAGATTCATTGTCAACCCCTGGCGGTTTGAGGCATGAACAGCTGTTATCCACTCATACCTAAACCATCGCATCTGTAGCTTCTGAGGTACGGCTTTTGCGTCTGTCACAATGACTGCCCTTGTTATATAAGTCTCATGTGTCTATTTCAGGGCTGAGATCACTGCTTCCTTCTCCATTTTCATACTGGAGGTTGTTGACATGTATGCTCTACTGTGCTCAACAACGACCTCACCTCTCACTCTAGCCGAGAAACCCCAACCTGATGTCCCACTGCGCAAAACTGATCCGTCGGTGTATATGACGGCATCACTGTCCTGCGTGTTCTCAGTTATCAGCTGATTCATCTCGTTCTCTGCTCTCCCGCTGCTCCATTCTCTGCATTCCTTGCCGAAGGTTAAGATGACTCTCTGGGATGAAGTTGAGACGAAGAAAGACATACCAAGAACAACTTCCAGACGCACTATGAAAATGAGCTGTGATATGCATCTCTGAGATATGATACTGCACGAAAGGTTGTCCAAAACAGAAAGACACAAAGTCATTGTAGAGCCCAATATGTCACAAAGCATTTGATTAATTGATTAATTTGATTAACACTACATGTCTACAGTGGTGGTGGCAAATCTAATAAGCCCTACATAGATTAAAGGTTCATCAAAATCATCACATAACCAACGAATAGCAAACTAATAATAATACAGTGATAATAGCATTCGCTTCGCCATCAGTGGCCCGTTGCGTCCATCAACCACTCAACCACTCAACCACTCAACCACGTACTACAGCAAGAAAGGACACACCAAGCTGCAATCCTCATCGAACTTCCACTATCCGAAGGGGAAGTCCTGGGGCCTTGTGGTTTCATGGTAAGTGTGTCAACCTAGGTCCCTGCGGACTTCTTTAAGGGAGTACTCCACTACTTTGGACGGGGAACCGCGAGGATAGAAGACATCACTCAGCGTGTTAGAGATGTGTCTTGGTCATGAACGTTGAAAAATGACACACTTAGCTAAAATACTATTTAAAATAGCCGTTCACTTTGCTGTGATTATCGGAGAGGAAAACACCACAACATGAACTAATTATTCCAAATGAATCCACCACAACATGTTTCGGTGGACACAATTGTAAGTCGTCAACTAGCGAAGGAACCATGGCAGTAACATACTCTTCTTTATTTCTTTTCGCTTGTGTCCTGCGTTTGTCTTTCAGCGTCAGCTTATGAAGAGGTTTCTTGATCGGGCCCTAGTATGTGCTTGTGTCTTTCAGCGTCAGGTTATGAAGATGTTTCTTGACCGGGCCCCAGTATCTGCTTGTATCTTTCAGCGTCAGATTATGAAGAGGTTTCTTGACCGGGCCCTAGTATATTCTTATGCCTTTCAGCGTAAGGTTATGAAGAAGTTTCTTGACCGTATATGTACTTCATATACGGACAGTTTCACTGCTTCTGTTATTTCTGATGTCCATCTTCTGCGTAGCCGACCTTTGGTTCTGTATCCATTGTATCTGAATAGCATTGCTTTCTTTATACTATCTGGTGATTGTTGTATTACATAGACGAACTATTGGGTTTACTGTCGCTTGATGAAGTCTAACACTGGTGTTGTACCTACTTGTCTCCTAATCTCTTCGTTTATGATTTTATCCATTCGTGTTACCCCAATCATTCGTGCATCTATTTAATCTTTGTTTTTACGATGTTTTTTAAAATCTGTATTCGCCAATATCCAATTCTGGTATTGATTACACAATGGGCGTATACGCATCACCTGGCATACTGTTATTTTGGTTTCCATTGTCAGGTGTATGTGTTGAAATATCGACGCCATTTTTTACATAATTGAACAATATCCTGCAGATATTGCTTGACATGAGGACAATGACTGCCGACTGATATACATTCTATTACAACACAAACACGCAGACTCATTGATAAGGCATTGTCGTTGTATTTAAGAAAGATTAAAATCACCATAACAAAATGCACAACACATCATCATCATCATCATCAGTCTCGTAACATGAAAGGTCATTGGGGCACCAATACTGGATATTGTTGGACCAGTTCCCACCACTCGACTTATGCACTAGGACATTTGTTCTAGCTACGGACCTTCCGGTCCACTCTCTGGTTATGTCTTCGCATCTCTTTTTCTGCCTCTCTCTCTTACACTTCCCAGTCTTGGTCAACCCACACGATCTTAAAACATGTCCATACCACGTGAGCTTGCATGCACATACCATACCCAATAGGTCTTTATATTAGCCGACCTGTCTCTTAACGGTGTCCTGGACTGCATATTCGTGACGTGGTCTAGATACGAAATGCCGAAGATTCAATGCAGACATAGCATCGCCATTGCACACATTCTAGGAACTAAAACCGATATAAGAGTGCACGTTCCGCAGGCGTAAAAGTACTCGGAAGTGACTAGTGTATGAATTAATGGTTGATGCGTCTGTCCCTCTATATTGGCCTCAGTTTGATCAGAGCAGCCATGACCATCGCTGTTCTTGCCTGCATCTCAGCTGTTGAACCTACTTCATTCACCAGTGCTCTTAGCTGGGTAGATATATTTATGTTCAGAATAGCAATACTTAACTTAACTTAACTTAACGTCTTTATACTGGTTTAGAAGACCCTGCGGAGTCTGTTTACAACCAGTTACATTTACATCACCTTGCTCTAAAAGATATGCGAATCCAATCTATTCTTAAATGCATTAACTGTCCCTGCCTCCACTACCTCCCCTGGTATTGCATTCAAAGCAGACACCACTCTCTGACTAAAAAAAATATTTCCTAATATCTAATCTGGACCTCTCTTTAGTCAGCTTGTTTCTATGCCCTCGTGTTATTGTGGGTCGCTCAATTTAAAAAAAACTTGTTATAGTCTAATTTATCCATTCATCTAATCATCTTATAAGCCTGTATTAAGTCACCACAAATTCTTCTCTCTTCGAGACACTGTAGGCCAGTTTTTCTGAGCAGTTCCTCATAACTGTAATTCTGGAATAATACTATCATCTTTGTCGCTCTTTTTTGTATTCTTTCCAGCATGTTTATATCCTCTCTATGATAAGGACGTCACAACTGTACACAGTACTCCAATCTAAGTCTAACTAATGCTTTATACAGTTTTACGACCACTTCCTTGCTCCTATGTTTAATATTTCTTTGTATCATACCTAACATTACATTTGCCTTTTTCACTACTACCTTAACTTGCTCACTCACCTTTCCTGTATGATCTATTATAACCCCTAGGTCCCTTTCCTTATTTATCTTTCTAATATTGTTTTCTCCCATTCTGTAATTATGTTCCATATTGGATCTACCCATGTGGATGACTACATGTATCTACTTTAAAATCCATTTGCCAGCTTACAGACCATTCTCGAATTTTATCTAAATCCGACATCAATATATCCACTTCCGCTTTAGATGAGACACTACTGCATAGTTTTGTGTCATTAGAAAATTTTGCAATCATGATTCCCATATCAATGTCCAAATCATTTATATATATCAAGAACAAATTTGGTTCCAAAATCGATCCCTGTGGCACACCACTTTTCACTTCACACAACTCAGAGTACTCCTTATTTATGTCCACCCTCTGCCTTCTTCCCGTTAACCAATTTTCAATTCATTTGGCAACTTCCCCACCTATTCCATGTGATTTTAACTTTCGAAATAATCTTTGATGAGGTACTCTATCGAAGGCCTTTGCAAAGTCTAGATAAATAACGTCCACTGGCTCTCCTTTATCTATGATTTTAGTAACCTCCTCCATGAATTCTAATAGATTTGTTAAGCATGATCTCCATCTAGTAAATCCATGCTGACTATTTCTAATTAGATTTAATTTGTCTAAATGCATTACACTGTTTTCTTTTATTATTGACTGTAACAATTTACAGACTATGCTCGTTAAACTCACCGGTCTATAATTTGCTGGATCTGATGTTTTGCCTTTTTTGAATAAGGGGATTACTCCTGCATCTTTCCAATCCCGTGGAACAATCCCTTTTGTAAGTGATTGAGAACATAATATAGCCAATGGTTTTACTAGTTGGTCTCTAATTTCATACAGCAATTTTGGATGAATACCATCTTGACCTGTACATTTATTCACTTTCAACCCCTCCAATTTTTTTAAAAACCATTTCTTTTGTAATAAATATTGATCTTCATCCCGCTCTATCCATGTCTCTTTGAAAAATATATAGCTCTGGGATCTTGGAGCAGTCCTCTTTTGTGAAGACTGTGCCAAAGTACTGATTTGAGCAGATTAGCTGCCTCCCTATTCTAACTTATTATTTTCCCTGTACTGTCTATGAGAGGCCCTACTTTGTCGTTCGTTCTTTTTTTTATCTCTAACATAAGAGAAGAAGCTTTTACTGTCAGTCTTGATCCTCTGAACAAGTTTTTTTTCGAAGTCTATTTCTGCTGTTTTATTCGCTTTCTGAGAAATGCTCTTCTTGTCCAAATATTTGACATATGTTTCTTTTGATTTACCTGCCTCCATATAGTTTTTCCATGCTTTATTTTTCGATCTTCTACATTTCACTACAAATCTAGTTATCCACTTTTTACGTTTGGGGTTTACCTCCCTACATGGAACACATTCCTCTTTTAGCGTTTCTAGAACTGTTTTAAAACTATCCCACTCCTGTTCAACATCTGTTCCTACGACAATATCTTTCCAGATTTTGTGGTTCTCTGCCTCTTTCATCCTCTTAATATCTGCCTTAGAGTAGTCGTATGTTCGCGTGTTTATGTTTACTTCTTTCCCAGCAATAAGATCCCAACGGATGATTTGATGGTCACTTGAGCCAAACAGTTCCCCAACGGTTACTGTCTGTAACCATCCAACATTAGATCAGAGCAGCCATGACCATCGCTGTTCTTGCCTGCATCTCAGCTGTTGAACCTACTTCATTCACCAGTGGTCTTAGCTGGGTAGATATATTTATGTTTAGAAAAGCAATACTGTCTGTAACCATCCAACATTTGATCAGAGCCTCACTGTGTATTTCCATACTTAATTCATTATATTTTGTTGTATCATTCAGATAATCTTCATTTAAATTAGGAGACTCAACATTCTTTTTTAAATTGCCAATTTAACAAGTGGGTGTGTCAGTGGGTGTGTCATTTGACTATGAATTGACTATTGTCACTTCCAGAGATATGGTTTTCGCATTTGCCTGCAGTAACGAGATTCAATTCCGAATCGTTTTTTAATTATTTTTGGATGCTGATTGTGAAAAACTGTTAGCTTATTCGGTTGTCTGATACCTGTTTTCTTGTCAAACTTTTTTTAAAAAGGATATTTTTCAAAGTTCGATCAGGACATGGAATTTAAAAGATTATTTTAAAGACGATTAAGCTAAACCACACAGATTTTAGAATACCCATTATATTTGGGAATTATCATTGTTGTTCTCTGAGTTTAGGGAGAAGTTCATTATTTAGTAGACGTTGCGGAATGTAACTAGCAATGTCAGAACAATTACCAGTGATTTGGGATGTGGGAGGGAGTTGGTGGGTGAGGAGCGAGAGTGTTCACGAAGGAAGATTATACGGACATGACAAATATTCTATGATCGCATACATCTCCGGAAATATGGACAAGACTATAAATCGAACTTGGTGTGGATTGCAATAATGCTCAATCCTAAACATTACATCAAACACAGATTTGGAGGAGGGGTGGGGGGCGGTGGAGAGATAGGGATGTTATAGAGTTGGGAAGGATGACGCTTGCCGTATTTATTCAGGACATATGGTCAATATACATATGTTCAGGAAATATATATATATATATATATATATATATATATATATATATATATATATATATACATACATGTATATTCGAGGGGGGATTAAATTAAACTAGCAGTTTTTGTTATAGTTTTACCTGAATGAATTACTGGAACTACTATTATTAGTTAAGGGCACGGGTGTTATTTACTGCTAAGTGGTTCATTTGAGCCAATCACGTGACACATACATAAATATGGCGGATAGCACTGTTAGTGCTTGCATAGAACAGCGTGTTGTGATGACGATATTTATGAAAGAAGGAGAGAAACCAACCGAAATTAAAATTATACTGTAATCACAATACGTAGATAATACACGTTGCCGCAGTTAAGACATATGAATGGTGTAAACGTTTTAGAGAAGGCCGTACATCCATGAGTGATGACACCGGCCATTATGAGTCTCAACCCATCACAGCCATTCCTGTGAATATCCAGATTGTGAAACGCCTTATCCTGGAAAATCGACGCATAAAATATCGAAACATTCCCAAATAGACAAGTATTTCTCTGGGTAAAGACTATTATTCGTGAACATTTGCATTTGTGCATGGTTATTGCACGTTAGGTGCCATTTCATATTTCCGCTTTTGACAGGCAGAGAAGAGTTCAACTCTGCTCCACCTTATACGGCTCACCGAACTATATGCCATCTGCAGTAACTCGGTTGGGAAGTGTTCCACCTTACAGCCTATACCTTATCTTCAAGCGATTTACACCAGTTTAGAACCCTAGCAGAATTCGAGCGATTTCAGCATTTCAGCACGGATGACGAAAGGTGACAGGCTGTCAAATCATTCAACGTAGAAGATTCTCAAGCATTACTTCAACGTTGGCATAAATGCGTGATGGTTGGCATAAGTGTATGAAGGTTGGCATCAGTGCGTGAAGGTTGGCATACGTGTATGAAGGTTCGGATAAGTGCGTGAAGGTTGGGATAAGTGCGTGAATGTTGGGATACGTTCGTGAAGTTTGGGATAAGTACATGAACGTTGCAGAAAATTATATGAAATAAAAACAGTAAATTGACCACTTGAACAATTTTGATTTTCTTTCCAAAATCAGTTCCGATTTGACTTGAATGTCATTTGTGTTTGCGTGTGTGTGTGTGTGTATGTATATATATATATATATATATATATATATATATATATATATATATATATATATATATATGTATGTATGTATGTATGTTTAATATATATATATATATATATATATATATATATATACATATATATATATATATATATATATATATATATATATATATATATATATATATATATATATATATAATAAATATAAAATGTAGCCTACAAAGGAAAACAGTTGTATTTGCGTTAATCTCAGATTTCCCATTAACTCTACCTTGGCCAACATGACTTACTGATGAAGAGTCAATACAAGCCAGACTATCACTGCACGATCTTAGTGCTCTATCGTTGACAATTCCGTCTATTTAAGGGATGTGTTCTATTTATAACACATATGCACGTATCATGTAATATCCTGCTTTCCACGTCGCTATCGATTTCTTTTTAATCTATTTTTACCCTTCAATTATCACAAATATTCCTGCTTCGTGTATCTATCCATCTCACTGTTGTTGGACGTTCGACTCTCTGTTCCAGAGATACAAACAAAAGAATGTTTCGTTTATTATTAAAAGTCTCTTTCTCTTTTAACCGCGTGTTATTTCTTGAAAAGAGTTATTTGACCTTGTCCAAGCCAGCCATTGTATATTTGGTTAGCGCCGATTTGAGTTAGTTTCGTTACTCTGATCCTATCTGCTCATTAGATACTGGGCTTTGCAAGGCGAGCACCATCTTAGCCGCCTGAGGAAGACAGTCTGAGAAAACACCAATGTCCGGGTTTATCAGACCTGCGTTGTTGGCATTCCCATGTATGAAAGCGAGACTTCTATCATCATCATCAGTCCCGTAACCTAGAAGGTTGTTGAGGAACCGTCATAGCAGTTTGTCGAACCACTTCCGCCATACGATTTTTTGCCAGGGAATTAGTTTTAGCTTATAGACCTTCCCGTCCACTCTTTTATACTGTCTTCCAATCTCTTTGTTGGTCTTCCTCTCCCACGCTTCCCAGGCACAGAGCATTGCAGGACGGTCCTGGTCAGCCACACCGATGAGACTTAGAGTATTAACATTAATCAGGAGGAACGGTTCAGTACCTTTCACATTAAGTGCTCAAGGAGTATACAAAGGATTCAGAGATCCGAGAGAATGCGACATCGTGTACTCGCTGTTGAGTAAACGACGCCATCAATAGGTGGGGTGAATTTACCTGATGGAAGATGATAGGCTGCCAAAGGATATTCTCTGTAGACAGTTTGCAATTGGAGCTAGAGAAATCGGTTATTCTAAACTGTGTTTCAAAGACGTATGCAGGAGGGATATGAGTCAAGCCACATCTCTTTCGAGGGCTTGGAAACGATTGCGCATGGTCGAGCTGTTTGGAGACAGTCAGTTGGGATGGACATAGTGGCTGCCGACGCTGGAAGAGGCCTTCTGACAACAAAGACAAGAGAAAGACTTAAGAGGTCAAGGAACACCCCGGCATGCAAGCCTCCTCAGCATGGCTGCACGATCTGTGACAGGGACTTTTTATCGCAAATCGGCTCTTACATTCACAGCTGGACATAAGTCACAGCGTGCCACGAGCATGGCCTATATAGACTGAGACGACAATGATGATCTGCTTATTAAATAATGTTTATCCTGTGCTCTATCAGTTCAGTATTTGAAAACCCGACTGTGATTCTAAAGTTTTTTATGACGGTCTGAAACGCAATTTTTATCGTCGATTGTGACAGTTTCAGCAATGGCGACGCTCTTATTTGCGACGCCCAGGGCCGACTTTGTGTGTTCCGCCCTTCTCAAAACACATCAAAAATAATACTATTTACAAAGAAAGTCAAGACGATCATACTGGTAAACAAAGTAAGACACTGTTTTTTTCTAAATGGAAAAACATTTTTTTTTTTAAATTCCATAATGTAAATTGTTCTTGCCTGTCTGTTATAAAAATTGGTGATGTTATTGTTGACGTCTATTTGATCTATAGACAGTGTTATTATTATTAAAGACACTCATTGTAGATCTTAATTAATTCTTGATCAACTTTAATTTTTGTAAAACTCATATCACAGCTAACAACATTAAAAGCAATTGTGAGAGTAATTCGTGGTATATTTCCAATATCTGCAACTGAGTTCCGAAGGCTGTATTGTTGTAATAAATTTGAAAAGTTAAAGGTGGCCTTTCTTCTAATTCTATTTTAGTCTTGGGAGATGGAGATTCAGGGGTCTCGAGGTGGATGTCAGCCCTCCAGTCTCGGTGGTCGTGGGTTTGAATCACGGTGGGGACCGTGATTTTGTTCACGTAGATCTTCTGGTCAAAATGTCCCTGATCTCTTGGTAGTGAGATCGGGATCTCTGGGTAGTGAGGACGGGATCTCTTGGTAGTGAGGTCGTGATCTCTGGGTAGTGAGGTCGTGATCTCTGGGTAGTGAGGTCGGGATCTCTGGGTAGTGAGGTCGGGATCTCTGGGTAGTGAGGTCGGGATCTCTGGGTAGTGAGGTCGTGATCTCTGGGTAGTGAGGTCGTGATCTCTAGGTAGTGAGGTCGGGATCTCTGGGTAGTGAGGTCGACTTCTCTGGGTAGTGAGGTCGTGATCTCTGGGTTGTGAGGTCGTGATCTCTGGGTAGTGAGGTCGTGATCTCTGGGTAGTGAGGTCGGGATCTCTGGGTAGTGAGGTCGGGATCTCTGGGTAGTGAGGTCGTGATCTCTGGGTAGTGACGTCGGTATCTCTGGGTAATAAGGTCGGTATCTCTAGGTAATAAGGTTGGTATCTCTGGGTAATAAGGTCGGTATCTCTAGGTAATAAGTTTGGTATCTCTGGGTAATAAGGTCGGTATCTCTGGGTAATAAGGTCGGGATTTCTGGGTAATGAGATCGGGATCTCTGGGTAGTGAGGTCGGTATCTCTGGGTAATGAGATCGGTATCTCTGGGCAGTGAGGTCGGTATCTCTTGGTAGTGAGGTCGGTATATCTGTGTAGTGAGGTCGGTATCTCTGCGTAGTGAGATCGGGATTTCTGGGTAGTGAGATCGGGATCTCTGTGTAGTGAGATCGGGATCTCTGTGTAGTGAGATCGGACCTGCGTGTTCAGTGACGACCACGTTAAAAATACCTTGACTGTTAGAAATAAAACATTGTAGACATAACGGCCGCTGCATGGACAAAAATGTTTACTTAAAAACCTACCAAAAGTATGTGTATCTTCCCCCAGGAATAGTAAGCCTCATGAAGTTGTAAAATACTTTCTACGTAAAGCCAAAGCATTCGATACCTGGCAACAAACATACCATACCTGTTTGACTACCAGGATTCTACGTCTTGCTAGCCTTGGGAAAGTTACGATGTTTCGACTGTTGCAAGTTAAACACATATTGTTAGACTTATGTTCCCCAGTGTAGCGCTGTAAGTGATCATTCAATTAATAAACAATTTACATACTTTTTATTTTTAAGTGAAGTAGATCAAAGTTCGGCTTCCACAACTATCATTCGTGGCATCCGGTAAAGTAAAGTAACCCATATTATTACTGCCGTAGCGGTGTGAGTGTTAGCGGTCACACATTTCAAATGTTCGGCTATATGAGGGCGGTATCCATCTCCTCTCCCTCGCCGCTTTTAATTCTCGGACTGAACCGGTACCCATTTAAGGCTGGGTCGACATGGGTGCCGTTGCGGTCTGAAAAAACATGTCCGCGCCTCAACTGGGGAATGAAGCCAGGACCATTCAGATACGAAGCCAGCGCGCTAACCACTGCGCTACGTGGCTCCGTATATAAGTATATGTGTTTGTGTGTGTTTATCTATATATCTTTGTGTCTGTATGTCTTTCTCTCTGCTTGTATGCCTGTTTGTGTAACTGCCTGTCTGTCTATCTGTCTCAACTCCATGTGTCTATCTGTCTGACTGACTGCATGTCTAATTGACTGCCTGCTAGTCTGACTGATTGTCCTCTTATCTGATTACTTGTCTGTTTTTCTGCCTGTCTGACTGCTTGTCTGACTGGCTGTCTGTCTGTCCATATATATATATATATATATGTCTGTCGTCCTGGTTAATTAACCATATGCCTGTCTAACCATCTATCCATCCATTCCAGAGCCTGTTTGACAATTATTCTCATTGACTCCAACTCTTTTCACTTTGAACTCCTTTCCCGAAGCACGCACGTTTAACTAACTAATCGGTTTGGTGATATTAGGTCGAACCTTCAGCTTTAATTGTGCGACAGCCTGCCTGGGTTTAGCTTTCATCAATGTCCAATAACAAACCAGTCAGTATGGCCTGGACTGGCCCTGGTTTCCGTTGGCCTCGACTGTGATGGATTTTTTAGACATTGATTGATGCTTTTGTGTTGTTCCCTGCTGGTACGTCTCGCAATAAACGCATATGCTTTTAAAATGACACTTTCACAATGATGTCATCTAATGTGTGATTTCGTATATGTAGATTCGTCTCTGTTCCTTGCTTTATCATTGTTAGCAATATTTATGTGTTGTCGAGTTACAGCGTTTCTTCTAAGACCGTTGGTCGTGCTTGAAGATGGGCTGATGCATTCCTGGATTTAGTGTAATGTCGGGGTTTTCAAAGGGTAAACCACTATAAGTGCACATATGTTAACATGTTGTATTATCATTTACAATATGGTACGATGTGTTATTATTTTATAACGTGTTATATTATGTAATGTAATATAATGATGGTTTAATATATAATATAGTGTAAAGTAATAGTGTATAATATATAACGTAATGCAATGTTATAATATAAAAAGCACAATATAACATAACAATATAATACTAAGTTC
Source organism: Ariolimax columbianus (assembly GCA_036924085.1). NCBI lineage: Eukaryota > Metazoa > Mollusca > Gastropoda > Stylommatophora > Arionidae > Ariolimax > Ariolimax columbianus. The sequence goes on from JAVGWX010000019.1 coordinate 44,681,809, forward strand.
TTCAAAATAATGAAAAGTAATGTGTTTAACGTAAAATAATATCACATAAATAAAAATAATGTAGGGAAATGGAACGTAATATGGCGTGACGTAAATTGGCGTGTGGGAATTTTAGATGCTACTATGATGAACTGAATACAGTTAGGGAGAGATGCCAGACTCACTCATACGCTGAGTGTTGTCCGTACGACCTCTTGTGGTTATCGAAAAGGCACGACAAACTGCGTTAGATGCCTTCCCGCCTTTCTACCCTGCGGGTTACATGTTTACGGAAAGGCTTCGGTGGTAACCCTGGGGCAAAATCTGCATCCAATGCTATCTCCAGTCGTCTCGATGAATGTCTTGCCACTGGCAAAAGGTAGCTTAGGCTCTGTGAGTGAGGTTGACAAAAGGCGCATTTTCTTCCTCACTTTAATCCAAATCTCCGCGCAAGTCACCCATTTCAGCGGACACAGCAAGAGATACGACTGTCCACACGGCTGAACAAAGAAAGTGGTTTTCATCACTTGTGATGGACAAACAAACTATCAAATTGGCGTGACGTATCACGACGTGACGTGGCGTGACGTGACGTGGTGTAGTGTGAATTGGCGTGGCGTTACGTGGCGTAACATAGCGTAGCATAGCATACATATCATAGCCCAGCACATCATAACACAGCATAGCATAACATTATATGTAATGTAATGTAATTTAATGTAATCTAACGTACGTTAGGCTATGTTGCGAGGTGCGTTGCGTTGAGTTGCGTTGCACGGGTTCTCCAAATTTTCACTTGTGTTGGTTTTCTGATATTCTGTGCAGGTTGTGTAGCGTTTGCATTGTCATACTATCTATATATCTATCTATCTACAGTCCACTTATGTCGTTAGACGTCGTGGGGAGGTGCCATCTTCTTTGCTTCATACTTTTTGGACGGTGAAAATCAACTGGGGACTTGCAAGGTCAATCTCTGCATCTGTTAGCCCCTGTAATATACGATCGCCTATTTGTTTTAGACTGGTGTAGGTGGAAGCGTACATTTGCCGTACTAAAAAAACTATATTTTTTTTACATAATTTAATTATTCTGCTACACCGCCCCCCCCCCACCCCCTCTCACCCTCCTTCCCACCCACACCTCCCCCTTAAATCTCAAATCACCCAAATTGGACATTAGCGCCCATATTGAAGAACGGTTACCTTGTAATGCATACCTGGGCCACATTGATTGTTTCCCTTGATCCACAATGTTCATGTATCTATTAGTTTAAATCTGAGCGACTAGTTCAGTACTTGACAGAACAAAATCCATTTCTACTGGTAATACGACTCGACGCCCACGAGTTGAATATAATAGCACCACTGTCAACGTATAATCATCACCAGGTGCCGTGCCGTTTGGCGTTGACGATCATTGACATCCATCCATTTATATCACGTTTCTCGTTTACCAACTCTGTTGTTGATTGTCGCCCATGCGACAGGCCTCTCAGGCTGTCGAACATCTTCTATCGCTCAGCCTTCATCTATCTCTCTTTCCTGCTTTCTTTCCCGTTGTCACGACATGTTAAAAGCCTCCTCTTCTCATAACAAGCCGAGAAAAGGATGACTGCCTTGTTCTGATCCTTACAATAAGTTCTCACTGTTTTTGCGCCTCTTCGAGTACTGTATCATTAGTTGTCTTTGTGTTTGAGCCTCTTCGAGTACTGTATCATTAGTTGTCTTTGTGTTTGAGCCTCTTCGAGTACTGTATCATTAGTTGTCTTTGTGTTTGAGCCTCTTCGAGTACTGTATCATTAGTTGTCTTTGTGTTTGTGCCTCTTCGAGTACTGTATCATTAGTTGTCTTTGTGTTTGAGCCTCTTCGAGTACTGTATCATTAGTTGTCTTTGTGTTCGAGCCTCTTCGAGTACTGTATCATTAGTTGTCTTTGTGTTTGAGCCTCTTCGAGTACTGTATCATTAGTTGTCTTTGTGTTTGAGCCTCTTCGAGTACTGTATCATTAGTTGTCTTTGTGTTTGAGCCTCTTCGAGTACTGTATCATTAGTTGTCTTTGTGTTTGAGCCTCTTCGAGTACTGTATCATTAGTTGTCTTTGTGTTTGTGCCTCTTCGAGTACTGTATCATTAGTTGTCTTTGTGTTTGTGCCTCTTCGAGTACTGTATCATTAGTTGTCTTTGTGTTTGAGCCTCTTCGAGTACTGTATCATTAGTTGTCTTTGTGTTTGTGCCTCTTCGAGTACTGTATCATTAGTTGTCTTTGTGTTTGAGCCTCTTCGAGTACTGTATCATTAGTTGTCTTTGTGTTTGAGCCTCTTCGAGTACTGTATCATTAGTTGTCTTTGTGTTTGAGCCTCTTCGAGTACTGTATCATTAGTTGTCTTTGTGTTTGAGCCTCTTTGAGTACTGTATAATTAGTTGTCTTTGTGTTTGAGCCTCTTTGAGTACTGTATCAATAGTTGTCTTTGTGTTTGTGCCTCTTCGAGTACTGTATCATTAGTTGTCTTTGTGTTTGTGCCTCTTTGAGTACTGTATCATTAGTTGTCTTTGTGTTTGAGCTTCTTCGAGTACTGTATCATTAGTTGTCTTTGTGTTTGAGCCTCTTCGAGTACTGTATCATTAGTTGTCTTTGTGTTTGAGCTTCTTAGAGTACTGTATCATTAGTTGTCTTTGTGTTTGTGCCTCTTCGAGTACTGTATCATTAGTTGTCTTTGTGTTTGTGCCTCTTCGAGTACTGTATCATTATTTGTCTTTGTGTTTGTGCCTCTTCGAGTACTGTATCATTAGTTGTCTTTGTGTTTGTGCCTCTTCGAGTACTGTATCATTAGTTGTCTTTGTGTTTGTGCCTCTTCGAGTACTGTATCATTAGTTGTCTTTGTGTTTGTGCCTCTTCGAGTACTGTATCATTAGTTGTCTTTGTGTTTGTGCCTCTTCGAGTACTGTATCATTAGTTGTCTTTGTGTTTGTGCCTCTTCGAGTACTGTATCATTAGTCTTTCTTGCAGTCCATAGGATCCGCAGCATTTGTCTGTAAAACCACATATACGGTACATCCAACGATCTAAGCGTGTGTTTGCAAATTGTTCATGATTAACTGCCATATTTTAATACCAGTTCAGCGTAGCATCCAATGACTCTATTTCTCAGTTCCAGCGACAAGGTTTAATTGCACAATATCCCATTCATGGTCTGGAAAACTGAGTTTGCTTGAGTTATGCTGCTTTTTGTTTTCGTAATTGCATCTTCCATCTGATGTTATGTATGTGCCCTGGTTTTTTTTTTTTTGTATTTTTTTTTTTCTGCGTTCGCCTTATTTATCTATTCCCCAAGGCGTGTGTGCGTTACACTGTGGTTTTTATTTTGCGCCTGTCGGCCCAGTGCATCCGACTTCAGCATGCATTTTATGTAAGGGTTTGCTTCCTCCTGCATTTTCTAAGGGTTTGCTTCTCCGGGGTAACGGCCGGTGCTGTGATGGGGATCGCACCAAGCCAGCACCTTCGGGTTGTGAGCCATGCCACTTAACCACTAGGCCACGCCGTCCCCTTCCCTGGTATTTAAACGGGTTGATTTGTCTTTATTCGTTCCCTTTCGCTTTGACGCAACATTTTGGAGAGTCCGAAGTTCTCGTCACAACCATCACCTCCGATTTTTGTTTAACGTATACGCATTTCTCAACTAATAAAGAGGGCTGTGCATAGGGCTAGCAACCTAATCATACAATACCATTAATGTAAAACCACCATTCCAAATACGTGATACAGGCTTCCTGTAAGTGGGGACGTAACGCTTCACTTGGAGCATACTGTGTTGTTATTATACCTTCAGTTCAGATCATGGCGAGTTACATCACACAACTGATTGCAGTAACGTTTACCTGTGTGCTAATATGGCCACCTCATTCTGTTTTCGGTGAAAAACAGTTTCCTGGAAATGTGCCATCTACAAATCGTAAACAGCTAAAGGATACAGAATTTCTTGTAGGCACACCATTGAATTCTTGGGATAAAATAGTCATCAAAGTCGCAATCATTTTGCCTTTCAGCGAGACATTTTTATTCAGTTACCGGAAAGTCGTTCCCAGCATTACAGAGGCAGAAAGGTATTTGGCAAATCACAGCATCACTTCAGGATATACGCTGCAATTCTTCTATGGTGATTCCAAATGCAACTCAAAGAACGGTCCAATAGCAGCCTTCGAGTTCTACAGAACAGAGCGGGTCAACTGTTTCATAGGACCGGTTTGTGACTATGCATTGGCGCCTGTTTCCAGATACGCCCCTCATTGGGGGGTACCGGTTATTTCTCCAGGTGGATTGAGCCATTCATTTGGCGTTCATAAATTGGCGGATTTCAGTTACTTGACTAGAGTGGGGCCAACTTTTAATTCTATGAGTATGGGATTGATGAAGATCATGGACTATTTTGGATGGAAAAAGGTGAAAGTTTTATATGATCGACATGGAGATGTTGCCAGTCAGAACATTGAAGGATTCTGCTATCTGTGTGCCAGTGCCATGATCCACACCACTAACGCTTCCAACATTTTAGGCACTTTCTATATTCTAGTTGAAGGAAAATTTCAAGCTGCAGACGTTCTAAAGGATGAAGTGGGGACAGAAATCAGTGGTAAGTTTAGGATTGTTAAGTTTAAAGTTTTGGCTCTTCTTTCACACGCGCATCTTTTTCTTCTATTGCTCGAATGTCTTTGCCGGCGAGCACAGGCAGTCATGTCTCTTAAAAACGTGTATTTCAAGTTATACAAATGACGTTCAAGTCAAACTGGGATTTTTTTTTGGTAACGAAAACAAAATTACCTTTTATTTCAAGTAAGCAAAATACCATTTAGTTTTATATATAATCTCATGCAACGTTTATGCACTTATACCAGCGTTTAGGTAATGCTTGGAAAGTGATGTATCCGATGAAATGGGTAACTTGCGCTGTGATTTAAATTAAAGTGAAGAAGAAACTGCGCGATTTGTCAACTTCACTATCTCGCCCTGAGCTACATTTGGCCATTGACAAGACATTATCAAGACGACTCAAGATACCACAGGATGCAGATTTTTCCTCAGGGTTTATTCTCGAAGCCTTTCCCGTAAACATGTATCCCGCACTGCAGCAGACAGGGTTTGACATCTTTCATTATGGATATTGTTTTTCCCATAACCACAAGTGGATATAATGACATCGCTCAGCGTGTGTTTGACGTGTTGTTGATCACTCCCAGGCCACGTGTTCTAGTCCCTATAGTCCAGTCTATAAATTTCACACCCAAAAACAACACTAACTGCAGCTAGGGCGAAACGCGACAATCTCGAAAAGTTGAGCCGTGTGCACTAGACCGTGAAAATACGACACAGGCTTAACAGAAGTGCATTTAGTCGATGTCCACTCCAGGATAATCGAAGGGAAGACAACATCAACTTTCAACGAATTGATCAGTCCAAATTGGAAACAACGACACGTTTCCGTGAACACACATGTAAGTCGTCGACTAGTGTGAATTCCAGGCAAATTCATTAGCTAGAAGGAATCCACAATGAACTAAACCAGCAATGTTAGACCCGCAGCCGTTACGATGCCATTGTTATTGCTCGTTTAATGAAACAATAGGAAAGATGTGGAAAACATTACGGCGGGCTTTTTTTTGTTTACCATATTATTCTAGTACCTAATTTTTTTGAAAAATCCAGCATCAACTGAGGCCGGAACTCCGATCGTTCGACCTGGAAGTTACTGCCCTACCAACTGCGCTACCTCTACTCCAATATTTAACATTGATCCACAAAGAGTTTTCAAAAAAAAAGTAGAAAATAATTGAATTACCCAAGACGGAAATACACGTAATATTATTTATTAACATGTTTTGTGATTCAGTGGTTTCGAGGTAAGGTGGTTATCTCGGGTGGCGGAAGTCGCGTGTTCGATTCACGGTGGAAACTTGCATTATTTTAAAGTGGATCTTCTGGTAACAGATCCCCTGATCTCTGAGCAGTGAGATCAGACTCACGTGTTCAGTTTGGAGCACGTTAACAATTATTTAAATCGAAAAGAGTAGGCTTAACGGCCGCTGCTCGGACAAAATTCAAATTAAAAACCCACCCAAGTTATTTGTACTTTTGCTCAGGTAGTTTGTTAAGAGCAGCTATAGATGGCCCCTAACTGGCTGTGTGTATACGTAGCTCTAGTGTTTGGCTTGGCTAAGTTTATTCTCAATCTCCCACTACCAAACACTGAAAGGGCTTACGTAGCAGAATGTAGTCCAGAGAACGGAATGCGTTGTGTCGTAGTTTACAGCTTGACTGCGATATTTTCACCTTTCGGTCCAACACATCCGACTTCAGCAAGTATTTTTTTAGTACCGGGTTAGCATTCCCTCTTCGATCCCTTCTCCTTAGCCAGTCTGCCCTGCTTCAGCCTGTTATCCAGGATCACCGCGTCCAGGTGTAGAAATGTCTTGGTAGCTTTGATTCGCTGGCCCTGATACTAGCAGTCAGCTATGAGTCGCTGACCACTGCAGCTCATGCGATGCCTCTCTAGTGTTTGAGTCTATTAAGATGGACTCGCACATTGGTAAAAACCATCCTCCAATAAACTGTTTATGTACAGACTTTGTAGAGTCTTCTAAACCAGTATAAAGATGTTAAGTTAAATTAAGTTATAGCATATACAAGACTTGGATAAATCATGGATGATATACACAACAAATTACTCAATTGTGCACATATTTCGCAGCACATCAAATGACAAACAAAATCATAGGTTTCAGTCCGCGGCCCGCGCCTTATATGTGGCCTGCCAAGAACTCTACGCTGTCCCTAAGCATGCGTGATGTCATAATATGGGATACGATATAATGTATGTGTCATGATACGATTACTCTGGTCATATTAAAACGATTAACATTTTATTTAGTACACACGTCTTAATTCACGCCAAACAATAGTTTATTTTATTAACTACATACATTCTTTTTTAGCAACGGATTTTGGTGTAGTGACCTCACATAAAAATACATTTGTTAACTCTGGGTGTGTCAAACATCGCTCCAATAACTGGCCTGTCAATAAACCTAGATTTAATCATCAAACAGTAAATGACTCATCTTTGTTAACCGTAGCACATTTGCGCATACCAAATGCATCGAACGTTCTTGAACAACGGCAAAAAAGAGAAACAGGCGCCACAATAGCTCACAAAGACATATGCTTGATTCGTATATGTGCGACCTCATGCAGCCTCGATGTATCAGAGTGAGTGGCTTGGACATTTTCAGCACCTTTCTTGCCGACATTGTTCAACTCTCGCAAGCTCAAAAATTGGCATTGCTGTGTTTGTTCGTTCTATTTTTCATGAATGTCAATAAATTATCTTCTCCTTCCTTGTTGGCCCACCATTCTTCCAGAAAATTGTTCGCAAAACTGAAAATAACTATCTTTTTACACATCTGTATTTGTATAAGTTTGTATTTATTTATTTAAAATAACATGGTATCCACTTGTCATCCCCTTAACCCGAAATGTAATACATCGCTACAGTCACCAACCATGGCCATCTTTAGAGAAAGATGGCCATGCACCAGCCGTCACATACGTATGATGGAAACCAATGGAACTATGTTTGGGTTGAATTTAGACGCGTTACGGGCGTTAACCGTTAACAATGTTTGGGCTAACTAAAACCCAAGAGAATGGTAATGCTAACATGTAATCTGCATCACACTGTGACATACAAGGAAAAGAGAAAGCAGACATGTTAGCAAAGGAGTGGGCAACACAGGAACAAGAGGAACAAACATTCTTCCAAAGAAAAATACCGTTAATCAAGCAATACGGAAAGTCGACTGGACGAGACACAGTGTTAGACGGCGGATTTCAGTGGCTTTCCGCACATACCAAGCGCGCTGTTCAATGTGAAACAGGGATTGCCATACTTTTGTGTAATGCTTAGCTTCATCTGCGTATCGCTTACCACTACAGGGATTACGTCGATTGCCACCTGTGTAGCGAGATTTTCATGACACATCCTGTTTCTAGGGAGACCTGCGTAAACATGGTGGGGGTCTAGATCGGTATATTTCTCCTGACCCTGAATAACATGTATGATACTATATTTCACCTGTCCCTGACTAATATGTATGATCCCTATATTTCACCTGACCCTGACTAACATGTATGATCACTATAGTTTACTTGATCCTGACTAATATGTTCGATTATTATTTGTTACCTGACCTTGAGAACATGTCTGATCAGTATGTTTTACTTTACACTGACTTAGTCAGGGAGTGGTGAATGTTTGGAATGCATTGCCACTTGAAGCAGTGAAAGCAGGGGCAATTAATGCATTCAAACATGTATTTGATGCGCAAATCTTTTAAAGCAAAGGAAATGTAAATGAAACCAGCTGTATACAAACACTGCATAGTCTTCTAAACCAGTATAAAGAGGTTAAGTTAAGTTTTATGGAGCATCATCTTAAAAAAGCTCCATGAAGGTAAGAGACAGCGAATGTCAGAAATAGAGGCGATATGTCAATCAACTTTTAGATGACACCTCATCTGACATAAACATTGTGCTCCATAGAACAACATATTACCGCTCTATGGTTATTGTCGCTAGGACATTGTCTTCCTTCAATAACTAGCATTGAACTAAACAAAACGCAGACCCAGGGTTGACAAACTTATCTGATCATGACACCAGGGAACATTGAGACTCATGCTACAAGTGAAGAGTATTGCTACGTGTCGTTTTTGTTGTTTTCGTTTATCATCGTTTTTTTTTTTGTCATATAATTTTTCGTGTTTTAACATAAGCCAAATTATAAAAAAATCCAGGAATAGGCTGCTATTTGTGTATCTGTAAATGTGTGAAGGCAGGTTGTTGTTTCGAATTCCCATAATGAGTAGGTTCTCTATGTTGCGAACCCTGCATAGGACGTTAAGTAGCGTGTTACATCAGCTTTACTCACATCCCGAACGTGCGTATAAAGGTGGAGCCCGGTCCTCCAAGCGGTTGTGCTTTGGTTGGCTTAATCTGCATGACACTCACTACTACGGGGATCACGTCGATCCATATTTCGTCAGCCAAATTTGCCTTGAAAACAATCTGTTTCCAGGGAACCATACATGGAAGAGATATAGTGGTCTTGGTCAGTTAATTGTGCCTAACCTTCACGCCACGCCCTGGTCAGTTGATTGTGCCTAACCTTCACGCCACATTTTAGTCAGTTTATTGTGTGTAGCCGTCACGACACGTCTTGGTCAGTTTATTGTGCCTAACCTTCACGTTTTAGTCAGTTTATTGTGCCTAACCTTCACGCCACGTCTTGGCCAGTTTATTGTGCCTAACCTTCACGCCACGTCTTTGCAAGTTTATTGTGCCTAACCTTCACGCCACGTCTTGGCCAGTTTATTGTGCCTAACCTTCACGCCACGTCTTGGCAAGTTTATTGTGCCTAACCTTCACGCCACATCTTGGCCAGTTTATTGTGCCTAACCTTTACGCCATTTCATGGTCAGTTTATTGTTTCTAGCCTTTACGCCACGTCTTGGCCAGTTTATTGTGCCTAACATTCACGCCACGTATGGCCAGTTTATTGTGCCTAGCCTTCACGTCACGTCTTGGTCAGTATGTTCTGCATGACAGAACTAGCGTGATAGTCCCCCATGTAGGTAGTTAGTAAGGCAGTCAGTCACCTAAGGCGACAGGGCTGCCACGACAACCACCCATGAACAATATGAGGGATCGTGTCCCAGGCCGCATGCAATGAAAATTAAATGTTTCTGACTTGACCAAACCAGCTGGCGCATGAACGGCTGAAGGAATCGGTTTATGATGGAGAAGGACAGTTCCCACCATTAATGCATTGGCTCGCTTTAAGAGATGGTGTATCGGGACATCATCGACTAGGCGGGTCATTTGTTTAAATATGAATACAACGGCGACGGTTAAGCATGATAAGTGTGTTCGAAGCGTGTCCGTCGAAGGATTTCGTCGATTGAGATCCGGACATACCAATGAATTGTAAGAATTCGTCTCTACGAATGGGGAAAACGTTAGTTCGTCCAGCACAATAAACCAGGTTTCAAAACCGTACAACAGGATGGAGACGATACCGATTATGGAAATCGTACTGTACTTTGGTTTCCGGTGGTAACCTCTGCTGGCCCCACACTCTAACCAGAGTGTACATAGAGCCATGAGTCAGACTGGCTCTTCTAATAATGCAAGAGTGACTACGTACGTCCAAGTTTTGTTTACTGCCTCAGGTAAATTACATCCTCGGTGTAGCTGATATGGTTGGGATCGACAATAATTCCTAGTCGAGACAATGCCGAGTAAATGAATAATGGAGTGAATTGTTTATTCATGATCTTCTTCTTCAATCTATTTTTGTATTTAGACGCGGTGGGGATGTGTATTGTTATGTTATGAGCTAGGCTTAAGGTCGATATTGGTGTTACCCATCTGCCGAGAGACCGAACTAAATTGGGAAAACCCGAGGCTATGAAGTCGAGCCTCCTCTTAATTTTTTTTTGGTTTTTGTTGTAAAGTTATGTTATGTTTCTTTTGACATTAAGTTGTAAGTAGCATGCCCTTTGCATAACGTCGCTTCTTACAACCGCCACCTTTTTTGCTGTTATATGTTTCTTTTCCAAGTGTGCAGTACGGTCGGTGGACGTTACTTTCTGTTCTTGGAGGATTGATCGTACTGATAAACAACTCGTGACTGCCAAACTGGACAGAGTGGGATTCGAACCGGTTGCGTTGGGATTGTGAAACGGAAGCGTCACCCCTAGGCCACGCTGACCTCTTTTTCCACATTACTAATCGTCAGATTCTACTGAGGGCCTCCATTGTTTCATCGTTAACAGGCGCAAATGTACTGGTGGCTTGACGGGTCAATGCCCGTTGTTCTTAATGTAGCTTAGCTTAAAGTTGTTGTACTGGTTACACTATGCAGAGTCGGTAGACAACCAGTTTCTCATCCAGTCGTGTAGTGTCGTCATAAAGTGACCTACAGACAATTGGAATGTTCAAAACAAAGTCACTCTAGTGCAGTCATGCTGGCGCTGGAGGATCTGGGCTAGCGCATCTGGGGCTGACAATAACCATCTCTTCCCTGATCAGAGGGCAAGTACTCATCAGAGGGCAAGTACTGATCAGAGGACAAGTACTGATCAGAGGGCAAGTACTGATCAGAGGGCAAGTGCTGATAAGAGGGCAAGTACTGATCAGAGGGCAAGTACTGATCAGAGGGCAAGTGCTGATAAGAGGGCAAGTACTGATCAGAGGGCAAGTACTGATCAGAGGACAAGTACTGATCACGGTCTTTGGTCATTACTTCTGTCCAACTGCAACACCCCTTTCGCTACATCCACACCCCCTCCCCTCATCCACCCTGCCCCTCACCCATTATTCACATGTATATTAGCGAACCCTTGATAAGTGCACTAACAACAATATTGGGACATGGTTTTCATACATTTTCTCAGTGATACCTACAGGGTGGTCGCTGTAGTTAGGAGGTTTAGACACTCACCTCTCACATTGATGAACGAAAACGGTTGACTATCGATTCGCACATGTTTCAAGACCCCTGTTCTCTCGGGAGGTAAAACCAGGCTGCCTGAATCCCGAGTTTCATCCAGTCGTCTCGACCAATAGTCTTGCCACAGATCAAAGGCAAATGCAATGTTATGTATGATAAAGGGAAATACAAAACATAGGAGCAAGGAAGTGATCGTCAAACTGTATAAAGCTTTAGTTAGACCTAGATTGGAGTAATGTGTACAGGTGTGGAGTCCTTATCATAGCGGGGATATAAACATGCTATACAGAATACAAAAAAGAGCGACAAAGATGATAGTGGGATTCCAGAATTACAGTTATGAGGAACGACTCAGAAAAACCGGCCTATAGTGTCTCGAAGAGAGAAGAATTCGTGGTGACCTAATACAGGTTTATAAGATGATCAGAGGAATGGATAAATTAGACTATAACACGTTTTTTTTTAAATACAGCCACCTACAATAACACGAGGGCACAGTTACAAGCTGACTAAAGAGAGATCCAGACCAGATATTAGGAAAACTTTTTTTAGTCAGAGAGTGGTGTCTACTTGGAATGCATTACCACGGGAGGTAGTGGAGGCAAGTACAGTTAATGCATTTAAGAATAAACTGGATGCGCATAGCTTTTAGAGCAAGGTGATGTAAATGTAACTGGTTGTATACAGACTCTGCAGGGTCTTCTAAACCAGTATAAAGACGTTAAGTTAAGTTAAGTAACTCGGGATAAGAGTGAGATTCATGCCCAGCTTATATTCTTTGTCACAATAATCTAAATAAAGTGCATTTCACATCACATCACATCACATCACATCACATCACATCACATCACATCACATCACATCACATCACATCACATTACATCACATCACATCACATCACATCACATCACATCACATCACATCACATCACATCACATCACATCACATCACATCACATCACATCACATCACATCACATCACATCACATCACATCACATAAGACAACACCGACTGATGGTGTGGCTACCTTCGCTTCCAATGGGCACTAACTAATAACCACCTGCATTAGAACGGTCTGTGTATCGAAATGATAGTTACATTAAGGGCAAGGCTACTATAGTTGACAAAGTCTCAGTGGCCTCCAGTAATCAATTACGTAGACAACAAAAACATGCTTGAACGCATGGCGTGCACCGTTGGGCAGAATCAAATGTCAGGAAAGAAATAGCTACCACACCGCGTAATGAGCACAATCGTATCTAGTGAAAAGAAAAATTCAATGTATATGCATGTGGTGATATATAATGCATAGTTATTGTCTATAGCTGTGACGCTTTATTTTTTTTACTCCTTTTCTGATCTTCCTTTTATGTCTGTTTTTCTGTTTATAAATTATAATGTCTTTTTCGTGTATTACGTTCAAATCAAACAGGGACGTTTTGTTTTAGTTCTACATGAATAGGTTATAGCGTGCTGGAGTTACTATCATTCGTTAGGGACAAGTGTGTCCTAGTACTGCTAGGTGGCCCACTTGCAAAGGGCCAGTCACGTGATAGATACATACAAATGGCGGCCAGCACTGTTTGTAATTGCATGGAACAGCGTGGTGTGATGAAGTTTCTAGTAAAAGAAGGCGATAAACCTGCGGAAATGTTCAACATCGTTGTGCCACTATCAACACTAATGTACATAGGCATTTTGAGTGATGTGCATTACCGTCTGCGGGAAAAGACGGCCTGGATTGAACACAAAGAGTGTAGTGCTTTTGCAAGATAAACGCTGACCGCATACGGCTCAGCGCACTATATGCCGTCAGCAGCAGCTTGTCTGTGATGTATTGCCCCATCCACCTTACAGCGCAGACCTCGCTCCAAACGATTTCCACCTGTTTGGACATCTAATAGAAATCTTGAGAGGTCAGCATTTCTGCACTGATGATGAAGTGAAACAGGCTGTCCTGGATTGATTCAGACATATTGGCACACCCTTCTACGTCGAAGCTTTCCAAGCATTAGTGAGACGCACGGATAAGTGCATACACTTGTAGGAGATTATATCGAAAAATAAATAGCATTTTAACGACTTGAAAATATGTTCTTTTTTCTTTAAAAAAAAAGTCCCGGTTTGACTTAAACGTCTCTTGTAAGATGTCGGAGACGCATACCCTCTGACACGTTCATAAACTCTCTTTTATTACTAGTCTGCCCATATCCTTTCCTAGGTTGTCCTTGTCTAATTCAGAACATCATCATTCCTGCCTATCTTATGCTAGCAACTGTGCACCTAAGTGTCCTGTTATGTAGCTTGCTCAATACTGTTATGTAGCTTGCTCAATAGCATCACATTGCCATTTAACTGATGGCTGGGCGTTGCCACAACGAGATGTATTGATGTGGTCCGGACTTATGTTGGAGTCTACCACGTACATTGACATTTGTGAAGTAGTATATTTATATTATTCAAGTATATGTCTGGTGTAAGGTTCAGCTTCAAGGAAATACTTGATGTCTGGTATGAAGATAAATGTTCATGTACTAAGCTGCAGCCTGTGTAAGGTGCTATGACCAGTTTCTATCGTTGCCGTTTTTTATCTTCCCCAACTGATATGTCAGGTACCCATTTAAAGATGGGTCAACAGGCGGAGCGGTCGTACCAGACACGAACTACAGCCCGAAAACGTTTTTCTGTATGTATGTGAATTCGAGCACCGGCACGTTGTATTCACAGTCAAGTAAGCTAGTTAGGCTGCACGCTCAACTGAAGTATAGTGATCTTGGTGACCCGTCCCTCATCGCAGCTGAGGCTCCCAATGTTTATCTCCAGCGGACTTTGCCTTGTGCACGGAAGTCTAGTTCAGTGTAAATACTCTTTTAGAGGCATATCGGATGTTGCAGAGAACAGCAAGGTAGTGTGACTTAGGCATTGGGAGTCTTCCCCGCGGTCTCTTCACAGCTCATCGGTACCAGACTGCTGTCGCTGTGCTCCATCGACCATCTTATCGTCGTAACATGTTACCAGGCCATCTATGTTTTGCCTTCTCTTCATATATTACCGCCTCCTTCACCAGGGACAATCGTCTGATGTCGTAATTCTGGAGACCTTGCATACGTCGGTTCCGAAGAGTAATTCCGACCAAACGTGTCTCATCGGAGGCCTGGGTCACTCTAAAATGTATCCTCTAGTGATGTTGTTAGTGTCCATACCTCAGCACCGTAGCACATCGCATGGAGTATATTTGGGAGTATATCATGTTAATTACTTGCATTTTTTGTTGTATCTCATAATTAAATGTCCATGTTTGACGACCATATATAGGTGTGCATAATCATATAACCGTCTTGCTCCTATTGGAATATAGGGGCACAACAGCTGCCTTCATTATTTCGTGAACCGCCTCATTGAGCTCTGCCAACGAGCACCCGATTTAACTGCCTTCCTCATCAGTCGTACGCCCCTAAGTATTGTTTGGTCTTTCCACTCGTCCCTTTCCATGTGGGTTAAGTCTAGCGCATATCTAACTATAATAACAGTCATGCAGGGACTGCTAGAAATCTGCGGAAATCGATTGTCAATCATTTCTGGTTATCGCTTTCAGAAACGGGTGTCTAAGCTGTCAACCTAAGCGACAACCCCACGAAAAGAGGCCCACAAACACATTTCTTACACTTTAAACTCGGCAGCCAAGCCTACCTACCTCCTTACCTACATACCTGTCTATTTAACTACATATATAACTACCTACCCATCGTCATAACGTCATACCTGCCTACTCACCTACCTACATACTCATCTACCTATCATACAACCTACCTAAATACCTACCTAACTACCTACCTATCTATTTACATACTCATCTGTATATATTTCATTGGCAAATGTTATAGAAATGTCTTTAGAATACCGTGGACAAAACACAAAGAAGACTGCAAACATTCGACAAGAGCTGGGCATAGAGGAGATCTGATTCATTCATGGCATCATGAATATACAGTTGAAACACATTGGCCACATCCAAAGACACAACGGACTTGAAAGAACGGTAATATCATGTATCGCGTCCAGAACAATAGAGGCAGAGACATACCATGAAGTCGACAGCAGCAAGATGTCAAGGAATGTTTTGGAAATGACTGCAGCAGACTGGTGATTTGCCAACAGATCGAGTTTCTTTCAGACGGGCTATCGAGGAGGTGGTACATTGATGATAAAAACATCTAAAACACACAGACTCGGTGGGCGAACGCGGAATTTTCTTCAATTTAGATTTTAGTTGGCGGTAAAGAAATTGCACACTCACTAAATTTATAAAAATGGACGCGAGGTTTTAAAAGGTAGAAGATCATTGCACTACACGATATGATAATCACCTCGCGGTCACTCCAGTTAAAGACACTTTACATTTGTAGGCGTCTGAATTGTGTTGAAGAAGACTAGCCATGGCAATGCAGAGACTGAACAGCCTGAAGAAAGTATGGCAGAGCACCAACAAAATGATAACAGTAAAGGTCTTGAGAGCCTGTGTTTTTCCTGTGGCAGATTATGTCTGTGAGTCATGGACGATTACCAAAAATTCTAGACAAAGAATCGAATCCTTCGAGTCAAAATTTTACAGAAAGATTCTCAGAATACCCTGGACAGAGAAAAAAACAAATGTAGACATTCGGCAAGAGTTGAGCATAGAGGAGAACCGGTTTATCAATTCCATTTTGGCTAGAAATGCAAATACTTTGGTCACATCAAGAGACACGACGGTCTTGAGAGAACGGTGATGGAAGGTATGGTGCCAGGCAAAAGAGGAAGTGGTAGACGAAGAAGACGATGGCACCAAGATATCCAGGAATGACTGGGTATGACTGTGGCGGAGGGTGGAGTTTTGGCAAGAAAACGAGTTTCTTTCAGACATACTGTGATGGGAGTGACGTTCTACAAAGGCTATGCTACATGATGATGATGATGATTTGTGTAGAAATAGAGCACCAGCTTTTCAAGGCAAAGGTATGATTACCGGTGAACTCCCCCCAGCTGAATACCATTACATGACCGATTATTAGGGAATGAAAGACTGCGAGGAAGCTAACTGGTCACCCCACCTAACGCGACATATGGTTTAGTACAATACAGTCTCTAATACTTTATTCTCGAAGGCAGGTTCCTTGCTATAAGACTTATTTCCCTGGCATTCCATTGTTTAGTTCAATCAATGACATTCTCTTCTTAAGTTCAAGAAAAGCCATTCTCTTGTTTAGTTCAACCAAAGCAATTATATTGTTTAGTTCAATCATTGTCATTCTCATATTTTGTTCAATCATTGTCATTCTCTTGTATAGTTCAATTGATGATATTCTCCTGTTTAGTTTAATCAATGGATTATATTGTCTAGTTTAACCAATGCCATTATATTGTTTAGTTCAATCAATGATATTCCATTTAGTTCCATCAATGACATTTGTTTAGTTCTATGAATGACATTTGTGTAGTTCCATCACATTCTTTTTTATGATCACCAATCACATTCCAACTTTGTCGTTAGTCCTTGCATCAGTTCATTGTATGGAAGAAAATAGGAACTCCTTGTGTCTATTCTCGTGCGTTTTCCATTCCAGTTCCTGCTGGAATATTTAAAAAAAAATAATGCAATTATATTTCTGCCTTGCTCACAATTTGGGACTGGGTGCTTTGCGTTTTCTAATGGCTGAGAAAAAAATGCATTATTTTAATAAAGCTGAAGTCTAACTCCTCTTTCGTTATTAATGTTAACGTTCATAAAGTTGCTTTGGTATTCAATCTCCCTAACACATCGATTAACTGAATTCAAGAATAATCAAGATGCTGAGCACTGCATGCGCTGCACTAATCAACGACCTAAATCTGACTGCTAACGTCAGGGCCAGCGAACCAGGGATGTCAAGATCCTTTTACACCTCCACGCAGTGATCCGAAAATATAGTATACATCAGGGCAGACTGGCTAATTAGAAGCGATCGAAGAGGGAAGACTAAACCGGTACCCAAAACTGGCTACTGAAGTCGGATGTGTCTGACTGAAAGGTGCAAATATCGTAGTCAAGCTGTAAACTACATCACAACGCATTATGTTCTCCAGACAATATCCTTCTACTTGTAAAATT
This sequence comes from Ariolimax columbianus, assembly GCA_036924085.1. NCBI lineage: Eukaryota > Metazoa > Mollusca > Gastropoda > Stylommatophora > Arionidae > Ariolimax > Ariolimax columbianus. Next base: position 44,699,472 of record JAVGWX010000019.1, read on the forward strand.
CTTTTCAGGGCTTGGTAGCGGGAGTGTGAGGACGAACGTGATGATGCTTTCGAATTGAAGATACAAGTCACATACATTATGTGGCTACGCACAGGACATAGCAGACTGAAACGTTGTCTGTACAACAAGTTGGGGATCGACACTACGGACCTTTATGTCTGCACCACCGCCTCCATGATTGCAGAACACATATTGCAGTCCTGTCCACTGTATACCGACAAAAAAGAAGCATTTGGCAACATTTAATGTTCTTCCACGAGACGCTGTATGGAAGTGTACATAGCCTCAAGTCGACTGCTGGGTTCGTTAAAGTGATTGCATTCGAGGTCTGAATACGAACGAGGAAGACGTAGAAGAGTGTGTGCGTCTGGATTAATGAGCATGTCTTGTCTGTGACCCTATTACATCTTCAGGTACGTTTTATGAACACAGGCTGAATCTGTGCAGGCTGGCTAACAGACTAATGAACTATGATGTAAGACTAAACATGTTCCACAAATGCGTCTTGCTGAAACAGGATAAACCGGGCGGAATGGGGCAGCTATATATAAACAACCGGCCTTTTTTAAGGCCTGTCGACGACGACGACGAAGAAGGAAAAGAAGATCAAAACGGAGAAAAAGAGGTTTACCCAATTTCATTACAGCAAAGTACTTGAGCAACGCAGTTAATAGTAACACTTCATCCTTAAATGGAATATGGCTACTATACACAGAAAATGTCTGGTGCGAACCACGCCCCCGATCTAGTCATAACCAGATACACAGGGAATTACAAGCATATTTGGTAGTCCACCATTACGTAGTCGCCATTGTATGGATTTCTTCTTCCATTACATCTGTCGTGCCTCATTTCGTTATTCAAGGTTCGTGTAGATCCTCACATAGTTGCGTGTTCTCACGTAACACCGTAGAGTGAGACGAGTCCTGGGAGAGAGCTACTTACTGTGATAAAGTTACGATCGTCTGAGTGACTAGTTTAGGAAAGTGGGCATTTGTAACAGACTATCTTTTCGGTTTGGATATCTGTGTGTCTGTCTAACTGCTTGGATACCTGAATCGAAATATGTATTGTTTTATGTGAGCGTGTATATGTATATATAAATATATATATATATATATATATATATATATATATATATATATATATATATATATATATATGTAAATATAGATATATATCATCATCATCATCACGTAGCAGGTCCTTTATAGAACGTCGCCCCCATAACAGTCTGTCTGAAAAAAAATATTTCCCTTGCCAAAACTCCAGCCTCCGTCACAGTCACACCCAGGCACTCCTGGATATCATGGTACCATCGTCTTCTTGGTCAACTCCTGCCTTTTTTGCCTGGCACTATACCTTCTATCACTGTTCTCTCAAGACAGTTGTGTCTCTTAATGTGACCAAAGTATTTACATTTCAATTTCAATAATGGAATTTATAAACCAGTTCTCCCGTTTGCTCAACTCTTGCCGAATGTCTACATTTGTATTTTTCTCCGGGCAGTGTATTCTGAGAATCTTTCTGTAACATTTTGACTCGGTCGAAGGATTCCATTCTTTGTCTAGAATGACATGTATCTATATATAGCTATTAAGACTAACATCCGGTCAGGCACAATAATACTGAACAGACATGTTAGTCAGGGTCGGACAAAATATACTGGCCATGACCATCACCTCCCCTTTTTAGTAGCCCTCTCTGGAAACCGGCTGTTTTAATGGCATTCTGGCTAAATAGGTGAGGCATCGACGTGATCCCCGTAGCAGTGAGCGACACGCAGAAGAAGCCAATCAAAGGACAACCACCTGGAGGAGTGCGGTCCACCTTCATCAACACGTAGGGATGTGAGGAAAGCTACTAAAACCCGACCCTTAACGTCCTTTCAGGGCGCACAAAAGAGTAACCTACTGATTGTGGGCATTTCCAAACAACAACAATATATATGTATACATATAAAAGGTGTGTTCAAAAAGTATGTGGCTTTGATTTTGTCGCGAAAACAAAATGAGGCATGGGTGTTGTCCCTTGGCAGGACAGTATATTGGATCGTCATGCGTGTTGTCCCTTGGCAGGACAGTATATTGGATCGTCATGCGTGTTGTCCCTTGGCAGGACAGTATATTGGATCGTCATGCGTGTTGTCCCTTGGCAGGACAGTATATTGGATCGTCATGCGTGTTGTCCCTTGGCAGGAAAATATATTGGATCGTCATGCGTGTGTGTGTATTTTCTCGCACCTGCAAATTGCGACGGTCGCTGGTAGTCAGGCGTTCAGTGATAAGTCTAATGTACAACCATCGGGTTTTCATTCACCCCAGAATGACGAAAATAATTTTCTAGGGGTTTTGCATTGAATGTTGCCAAGAGCTGAGCTTTATCTAAGGGGAATCCAATCAGACGATTAAATACGTGTTTGGTGACGATGACATGGGCATCACACAAAATATGGAGGACTGTATTCGCTTCAAAGATTTCCGTACATCCGTGTGAACAGTTCACGTTCCTGTAGTCCTTTAACAAGCCGAATCGATGAAGGCATTGACCAAGTACGGTCTCTGGTCTTACATAACATTTCTGTCACCAAACGAAAACGCGGATCAGATGGGGATAAGCATTGATTCTGTAGACTCCATTTTGAGCAAGGATTTGACGATGCGGAGAGTGTCCACAAAAGTCGTGCCGAATCGGCTAACGATAGAGCAGAAGCAACTCAGCTTCGAAGTCTCACAGAACATTATGGACTGTACAAACGGCGACCCAGACTTACGGAACTCTGTGATTGCTAGTGATGAGTCGTGGATTTATGGGCACCACTCTAAAACCAAGCTGCAATCGTGACTTCGAAGTCTCACAGAACATTCTGGACTGTACAAACGGCGACCCAGACTTACGGAACTCTGTGATTGCTAGTGATGAGTCGTGGATTTATGGGCACCACTCTAAAACCAAGCTGCAATCGTGACTTCGAAGTCTCACAGAACATTCTGGACTGTACAAACGGCGACCCAGACTTACGGAACTCTGTGATTGCTAGTGATGAGTCGTGGATTTATGGGCACCACTCTAAAACCAAGCTGCAATCGTGACTTCGAAGTCTCACAGAACATTCTGGACTGTACAAACGGCGACCCAGACTTACGGAACTCTGTGATTGCTAGTGATGAGTCGTGGATTTATGGGCACCACTCTAAAACCAAGCTGCAATCGTGACTTCGAAGTCTCACAGAACATTCTGGACTGTACAAACGGCGACCCAGACTTACGGAACTCTGTGATTGCTAGTGATGAGTCGTGGATTTATGGGCACCACTCTAAAACCAAGCTGCAATCGTCACAATGGAAACAACCGCATATGCATTAGGGGATGAATGTATGTGTGCGTTAATGTTAGTCAATCGACCTTTCAATCTGCCACCTCTATTCATAAATTTACCGTTCATCCATTCAATCATACGTTAGGTAGTTTCTTTCTACTTGTACCGCTGAACGGCCTGTGTAGCTTAAGTCGTTTATCTTGCGTCAAGTGCGTTTCGTCGGTAAATATGATCCCGTGTCACTGCACAATCTTTATAATGGTATATAACAATCTGCCTCACGGCCGCCTCGCTGCCCTGTAGCCAGATCTACCAGCGTTGTAAGCCATCAGTGGAAGTTGATGAGGGGGCATTCACACGAGCTGACCAAACCAACGCATTTTCTGCTTGGAAATGTATTCGCCACGAGACGTTGTGCTGACCTTACAACGAATATCATCGTTCTCCATTCAATATTTCTAAGTACCACATATGACCTTCCTCAAACTCTTCATTTCACACGTCGAAATTCTGCTCTTACACCGCCAGGACATAGGTCATTTTTGGCACTGGTAGCACAGCGTCGGGTTAAAATACTTTTTATCAGCTGTTGCTTTGTTGCCAAACTAATATTCGGCTGCCTAAGCAGCGAGGACAGCTGATATCTTACATCAGATGCTTTCTGACATGTAACGGACGTGAGTTAACGAAAGATCTTCCGAGACCGGCCATTCGCATATTATCGCATTAACCTGTGTCCTTCTTCAAATATCGTTGTTCAGTTCTTCACTGTTGTATTTGACACACTTGCGTCACAATACACTGCCTGCATTCTGCGATGAATGTCAACTGGTCGACATTTTTCAGCTGTCAGAAACAGAATCACCGCTTGCTGATCAACTCTGGACGGATTCCATATGACAATCGCTTTTTTTTCAACGGTTTGCTGAAGAAACTTTTAGTCAGATAAAAAATAAATTTTGCAAAATGGACGGTTGGTATGTTCTGTTTACACCAGAAGTGCCGTCATCATACGCATCGTATTTTTGTTCACTTGTTGCAGTTTGGCCCGGTTTCATGTGGACACGCCTCGAATTTTATAAAATTATGTATGTACTGTAAGCATCGACTTGTTTCGATGGTGTCATGTATCACCAATTCATCATCACATTCACCTTTCATTTATGTCGCCGTGTGCCTTCCGGTACGTGTGCAGATGTAGCCGTCTTGTCTGTATCATCTTTGTGGACTTTCATATTTCAGAATATGGGATTTAGTATACAATGCTGCGTTTAAGCGAACTGGACCAAATTGAGACAAGTTAACCACTGATCACATAAATAACGTCAGCTGGATAATGACAAGTTAACCACTGATCACATACATAACGTTAGCTGGATAATGACAAGTTAGCCACTGATCACATAAATAACATTAGCTGGATAATGACAAGTTAGCCACTGATCACATAAATAACGTTAGCTGGATAATGACCCGTTAGCCACTGATCACATAAATAACGTTAGCTGAATAATGTAATTACGAAATAAAATGCAGAATAGCCCTAGCAACATCAGTCTCCCAGATCATGAAGGGGATATTGTGCAACAAAACCTTGTCGCTGAAACTAAGAAAGATAGTCCAATGATGTTACGTTGGACCAGTGCTGACATATGTGAGTAAATTATAGACAATCATCAAGCAAGTGCATAGCTTGTTGAAAGCAGCGGAGATGTGGATTTACAGAAGAATGTTGCGAATCCCATGGACTGCAAAGAAGACTAATGATACAGAAACCGAAGATATACACAAAAAAGTAAATTCATTGCAAGGATCAGAACAAGGCAGTCATCCTTCTTCGGGCATGTTATGCGGTTTATAGCACGTTGTGACAACGGGAAAGATATCAGGAAAAGAGAGACATAAGAAGGCAGAAAGAGATGACGGACAGCTTGAGCTTGGTAAACGACACACGCGATAGAAGCAGAAGGATATCCATACCCGCCACCGCTTATCAACAGGGCATCTTATACTGATCTACTGTGTTGCAATATTAAAATTCGATCGCGAGAACAGTCCTATCTTCTTTTTAAAGCTATTTGTATCGATCATCTGACGTAACCTCATACCGTACTTCGTCCACAGTCTGCTTGAATGGTTCTTACTGAAAAACAAGGTGACGGGATTGCCATTCGCAGTCCGTGGTGTCCCGTCGAAATAATCGCTTTAAAGTTGTTGTTATTCCCATATCTGCTGAGCAAGCTTACTCTTGGCAGCCCAATGCCATTCTTATATTTATCTTTTTCAGTTGCGTACAGCATGTTGGCAGTGCTTGTAAGAAATTTTTTCACACTTCTGCAACACTTTGCACTCAATGAGTAGGTGTCTAACTGTTTCGCTTTAAAGTGAAATTAACTAAAATGGAAAATGTATAGTAAGACCGTAAACGAATGAGAAAAATAAAGATCCTGAGAAGATACATCTTCCCATTACTAACGCGCGGAACTGAGACATGGACAACAACATACCACTAATGATGAAGAGCGACTAATTCGAGTTAAAATTATACAGGAAAGTGTTCAAAACAGCTTCTAAAACAAAACATAAAACACAGAAGTCCAAAAGAAGCTGGGTTTGCAAGAAATTAGGCTAGTAATTAATATTTCGTCTAGGAATCTAGAGACAATAAATAAAACATTAAAAACCCCCAGTGGTCCATAAAACGTGATACTGGAGAGTATAGCACATTGCAAGCAAGACAGATGCAGACAGAGGAGACGTCAGACACAGGACCTCCAACAATTTCTCAGAGTCATATCGTCAGAAACGTGAGAACTTGCGACATGCTTTGAGTCGTTCAGATTGGTTGTTAGCGACGTTCTGAAAAGGATGCGCTACCTGATGATGTCGAACAAGATCGTGCTTGATGCTTTTTTCTCAGTCCGCTCGGTAACAACCATGAACTATAAAACACTTTTATTTATCCACTGAATTCACAAACTCAGAACTGTCATGCACATCAAAATAACCAAATCAAGGAAATGCGCACACCATCTCTAATAAGGGCCAAAGGCCTGTGGCGATTAGAGCACCACTCTGAGGTTCAATGAAGACTTTAGAAATCGTACACATACGTATACAGCAGGGACAAAAAGAGTGAATAGATTTTATCCAAAGTGTAGCAGGATATTAATTTAATGAATGCATGCATTCGTTTGATGGGTCCAGTACAGTATGCAACATTGAAGAAGAAGAATATCCATAAATAATAATAATAATAATAGCTGTCCATCGTTGTCGATGAGGACCGCCGACATCATCCTTGTCACAGATTTCCCTGTTGGGTGTGGGTGCGCATGTAGCTGAACAGGCCAATGCGAGCACGAAAACATCTGCTACATATCGGGCACACGAGGTTTGTAGAAGGAGATGGTGTTCCCGCTGCTCGGGATTTCCGCGTCTCGCGTCTGTTCTGGGCTTTCACAACACGGTCATCTTCACCAGCAGCTACACCCGATTTGACTGCGCTTCTCCAGTCAGATCTGTTTTTCGCAAGACATTCCCAGGTGTCGATGTCTATCTGGCAACTTTTTAGTGAGTCCTTCAGACCGTCTTCAAAACGTTTCTTTGGGAGCGCCCTCTCTCGCGCCATCCCTCTCTCAGCTCGCCATAGAGAAGCTTCTTTGGGAGCCGCTCGTCTGACATACGGACGAGGTGTCCGGCCCATCATAGTCGTGCTTTTTCTAGCAGTGCATGGATGCTGGACATGTTAGCCCTTGAGAGAACCTCGATGTCAGTGACACGATCTTGCCATCGGATGTGGAATATACGCCTCAGGCAACCTGTTGGAAGTGGTTTAACCTCCTTTCATGTCCAGAGTATACAGTCCAGCTTTCGAAAGCGTACAGTAAGGTTGGAATGATGGTTGCACGGTAGACTTTGAATTTGGTCTTGACGCTGATGCCACGACGTGCCCAGACCATCGAGCGCATTCTACCAAAGGCTGTACTGGCCTTCGCTATTCTGCTTGCCACCTCATCGTCTAGGCTGACAGATCTCGACAGCGTGCTGCCCAGATATGTGAATTTGTCTACATAAATACAGCTTTGGAAAGACCTCCTTCAAAATGTTTCATATTTCTCCAGAATTAAAAATCTTATAGACACGTTACTTTGTATATGCGGTCTTATGTTTGTCATTACATTTATTAAAAGATAATTCGTTGGCTTGTTCCGTCTTGGCAGACGATCGTAATAGATAATTCGTTGGCTTGTTCCGTCTTGGCAGACGATAGTAATAGATAATTCGTTGGCTTGTTCCGTCTTGGCAGACGATAGTAATAGATAATTCGTTGGCTTGTTCCGTCTTGGCAGACGATAGTAATAGATAATTCGTTGGCTTGTTCCGTCTTGGCAGACGATAGTAATAGATAATTCGTTGGCTTGTTCCGTCTTGGCAAACGATAGTAATAGATAATTCGTTGGCTTGTTCCGTCTTGGCAGACGATAGTAATAGATAATTCGTTGGCTTGTTCCGTCTTGGCAGACGATAGTAATAGATAATTCGTTGGCTTGTTCCGTCTTGGCAGACGATAGTAATAGATATATCGTTGGCTTGTTCCGTCTTGGCAGACGATAGTAATAGATAATTCGTTGGCTTGTTCCGTCTTGGCAGACGATAGTAATAGATAATTCGTTGGCTTGTTCCGTCTTGGCAGACGATAGTAATAGATAATTCGTTGGCTTGTTCCGTCTTGGCAGACGATAGTAATAGATATATCGTTCGCTTGTTCCGTCTTGGCAGACGATAGTAATAGATATATCGTTGGCTTGTTCCGTCTTAACAGACGATAGTAATAGATATATCGTTGGCTTGTTCCGTCTTGGCAGACGATAGTAATAGATAATTCGTTGGCTTGTTCCGTCTTGGCAGACGATAGTAATAGATAATTCGTTGGCTTGTTCCGTCTTGGCAGACGATAGTAATAGATCATTCGTTGGCTTGTTCCGTCTTGGCAAACGATAGTAATAGATAATTCGTTGGCTTGTTCCGTCTTGGCAGACGATAGTAATAGATAATTCGTTGGCTTGTTCCGTCTTGGCAGACGATAGTAATAGATAATTCGTTGGCTTGTTCCGTCTTGGCAGACGATATTAATAGATAATTCGTTGACTTGTTCCGTCTTGGCAGACGATAGTAATAGATAATTCGTTGGCTTGTTCCGTCTTGGCAGACGATAGTAATAGATAATTCGTTGGCTTGTTCCGTCTTGGCAGACGATAGTAATAGATAATTCGTTGGCTTGTTCCGTCTTGGCAGACGATAGTAATAGATCATTCGTTGGCTTGTTCCGTCTTGGCAAACGATAGTAATAGATAATTCGTTGGCTTGTTCCGTCTTGGCAGACGATAGTAATAGATAATTCGTTGGCTTTTTCCGTCTTGGCAGACGATAGTAATAGATAATTCGTTGGCTTGTTCCGTCTTGGCAGACGATAGTAATATATAATTCGTTGGCTTGTTCCGTCTTGGCAGACGATAGTAATAGATAATTCGTTGGCTTGTTCCGTCTTGGCAGACGATAGTAATAGATAATTCGTTGGCTTGTTCCGTCTTGGCAGACGATAGTAATAGATAATTCGTTGGCTTGTTCCGTCTTGGCAGACGATAGTAATAGATAATTCGTTGGCTTGTTCCGTCTTGGCAGACGATAGTAATAGATAATTCGTTGGCTTGTTCCGTCTTGGCAGACGATAGTAATAGATAATTCGTTTGCTTGTTCCGTCTTGGCAGACGATAGTAATAGATAATTCGTTGGCTTGTTCCGTCTTGGCAGACGATAGTAATAGATAATTCGTTGGCTTGTTCCGTCTTGGCAGACGATAGTAATAGATAATTCGTTGGCTTGTTCCGTCTTGGCAGCCGATAGTAATATATAATTCGTTGGCTTGTTCCGTTTTGGCAGGCGATAGTAATAGATATATCGTTGGCTTGTTCCGTCTTGGCAGACGATAGTAATAGATATATCGTTGGCTTGTTCCGTCTTGGCAGACGATAGTAATAGATAATTCGTTGGCTTGTTCCGTCTTGGCACACGATATTAATAGATAATTCGTTGGCTTGTTCCGTCTTGGCAGACGATAGTAATAGATAATTCGTTGGCTTGTTCCGTCTTGGCAGACGATAGTAATAGATAATTCGTTGGCTTGTTCCGTCTTGGCAGACGATAGTAATAGATAATTCGTTGGCTTGTTCCGTCTTGGCAGACGATAGTAATAGATAATTCGTTGGCTTGTTCCGTCTTGGCAAACGATAGTAATAGATAATTCGTTGGCTTTTTCCGTCTTGGCAGACGATAGTAATAGATAATTCGTTGGCTTGTTCCGTCTTGGCAGACGATAGTAATAGATAATTCGTTGGCTTATTCCGTCTTGGCAGACGATAGTAATAGATAATTCGTTTGCTTGTTCCGTCTTGGCAGACGATAGTAATAGATAATTCGTTGGCTTGTTCCGTCTTGGCAGACGATAGTAATAGATCATTCGTTGGCTTGTTCCGTCTTGGCAAACGAAAGTAATAGATAATTCGTTGGCTTGTTCCGTCTTGGCAGACGATAGTAATAGATAATTCGTTGGCTTGTTCCGTCTTGGCAGACGACAGTAATAGATAATTCGTTGGCTTGTTCCGTCTTGGCAGACGATAGTAATAGATAATTCGTTGGCTTGTTCCGTCTTTGCAGACGATAGTAATAGATAATTTGTTGGCTTGTTCCGTCTTGGCAGACGATAGTAATAGATAATTCGTTTGCTTGTTCCGTCTTGGCAGACGATAGTAATAGATAATTCGTTGGCTTGTTCCGTCTTGGCAGACGATAGTAATAGATATATCGTTGGCTTGTTCCGTCTTAACAGACGATAGTAATAGATATATCGTTGGCTTGTTCCGTCTTGGCAGACGATAGTAATAGATATATCGTTGGCTTGTTCCGTCTTGGCAGACGATAGTAATAGATAATTCGTTGGCTTGTTCCGTCTTTGCAGACGATATTAATAGATAATTCGTTGGCTTGTTCCGTCTTGGCAGACGATAGTAATAGATAATTCGTTGGCTTGTTCCGTCTTGGCAGACGATAGTAATAGATAATTCGTTGGCTTGTTCCGTCTTGGCAGACGATAGTAATAGATAATTCGTTGGCTTGTTCCGTCTTGGCAGACGATAGTAATAGATCATTCGTTGGCTTGTTCCGTCTTGGCAAACGATAGTAATAGATAATTCGTTGGCTTGTTCCGTCTTGGCAGACGATAGTAATAGATAATTCGTTGGCTTGTTCCGTCTTGGCAGACGATAGTAATAGATAATTCGTTGGCTTGTTCCGTCTTGGCAGACGATAGTAATATATAATTCGTTGGCTTGTTCCGTCTTGGCAGACGATAGTAATAGATAATTCGTTGGCTTGTTCCGTCTTGGCAGACGATAGTAATAGATAATTCGTTGGCTTGTTCCGTCTTGGCAGACGATAGTAATAGATAATTCGTTGGCTTGTTCCGTCTTGGCAGACGATAGTAATAGATAATTCGTTGGCTTGTTCCGTCTTGGCAGACGATAGTAATAGATAATTCGTTGGCTTGTTCCGTCTTGGCAGACGATAGTAATAGATAATTCGTTGGCTTGTTCCGTCTTGGCAGACGATAGTAATAGATAATTCGTTGGCTTGTTCCGTCTTGGCAGACGATAGTAATAGATAATTCGTTGGCTTGTTCCGTCTTAGCAGACGATAGTAATAGATAATTCGTTGGCTTGTTCCGTCTTGGCAGACGATAGTAATAGATATATCGTTGGCTTGTTCCGTCTTGGCAGACGATAGTAATAGATATATCGTTGGCTTGTTCCGTCTTGGCAGACGATAGTAATAGATAATTCGTTGGCTTGTTCCGTCTTGGCAGACGATATTAATAGATAATTCGTTGGCTTGTTCCGTCTTGGCAGACGATAGTAATAGATAATTCGTTGGCTTGTTCCGTCTTGGCAGACGATAGTAATAGATAATTCGTTGGCTTGTTCCGTCTTGGCAGACGATAGTAATAGATAATTCGTTGGCTTGTTCCGTCTTGGCAGACGATAGTAATAGATAATTCGTTGGCTTGTTCCGTCTTGGCAAACGATAGTAATAGATAATTCGTTGGCTTTTTCCGTCTTGGCAGACGATAGTAATAGATAATTCGTTGGCTTGTTCCGTCTTGGCAGACGATAGTAATAGATAATTCGTTGGCTTGTTCCGTCTTGGCAGACGATAGTAATAGATAATTCGTTGGCTTGTTCCGTCTTGGCAGACGATAGTAATAGATAATTTGTTGGCTTGTTCCGTCTTGGCAGACGATAGTAATAGATAATTCGTTGGCTTGTTCCGTCTTGGCAGACTATAGTAATAGATAATTCGTTGGCTTGTTCCGTCTTGGCAGACGATAGTAATAGATAATTCGTTGGCTTGTTCAGTCTTGGCAGACGATAGTAATAGATAATTCGTTGGCTTGTTCCGTTTTGGCAGACGATAGTAATAGATAATTCGTTGGCTTGTTCCGTCTTAGCAGACGATAGTAATAGATAATTCGTTGGCTTGTTCCGTCTTGGCAGACGATAGTAATAGATAATTCGTTGGCTTGTTCCGTCTTGACAGACGATAGTAATAGATAATTCGTTTGCTTGTTCCGTCTTGGCAGACGATAGTAATAGATAATTCGTTGGCTTGTTCCGTCTTGGCAGACGATAGTAATAGATAATTCGTTGGCTTGTTCCGTCTTGGCAGACGATAGTAATAGATAATCCGTTGGCTTGTTCCGTCTTGGCAGACGATAGTAATAGATAATTCGTTGGCTTGTTCCGTCTTGGCAGACGATATTAATAGATAATTCGTTGGCTTGTTCCGTCTTGGCAGACGATATTAATAGATAATTCGTTGGCTTGTTCCGTCTTGGCAGACGATAGTAATAGATAATTCGTTGGCTTGTTCCGTCTTGGCAGACGATAGTAATAGATAATTCGTTGGCTTGTTCCGTCTTGGCAGACGATAGTAATAGATAATTCGTTGGCTTGTTCCGTCTTTGCAGACGATAGTAATAGATAATTCGTTGGCTTGTTCCGTCTTGGCAGACGATAGTAATTGATAATTCGTTGGCTTGTTCCGTCTTGGCAGACGATAGTAATAGATAATTCGTTGGCTTGTTCCGTCTTGGCAGACGATAGTAATAGATAATTCGTTGGCTTGTTCCGTCTTGGCAGACGATAGTAATAGATAATTCGTTGGCTTGTTCTGTCTTGGCAGACGATAGTAATAGATAATTCGTTGGCTTGTTCCGTCTTGGCAGACGATAGTAATAGCTAATTCGTTGGCTTGTTCTGTCTTGGCAGACGATAGTAATTAAGATTTGAAAAATTAAGGAATGCAAATGCAGTCCATGACGGTAACGAATCGTGAGACCAATCCGGGCAGAGAAGCGTCTTCCACGGTGTGTACAAAGAAACCAATCCGGGCAGAGAAGCGTCTTCCACGGTGTGTACAAAGAAACCAATCCGGGCAGAGAAGCGTCTTCCACGGTGTGTACAAAGAAACCAATCCGGGCAGAGAAGCGTCTTCCACGGTGTGTACAAAGAAACCAATCCGGGCAGAGAAGCGTCTTCCACGGCGTGTACAAAAAAAACAATCCGGGCAGAGAAGCGTCTTCCACAGTGTGTACAAAGAAACCAATCCGGGCAGAGAAGCGTCTTCCACGGTGTGTACAAAGAAACCAATCCGGGCAGAGAAGCGTCTTCCACGGTGTGTACAAAGAAACCAATCCGGGCAGAGAAGCGTCTTCCACGGTGTGTACAAAGAAACCAATCCGGGCAGAGAAGCGTCTTCCACGGTGTGTACAAAGAAACCAATCCGGGCAGAGAAGCGTCTTCCACGGTGTGTACAAAGAAAGTCATGTCCTTTGGTGGTATCACATGGTGTGGTGTGTCTTTTCAAACGTCGAGTCTTTGCCAATCAGGAAACAGTATATCATGTGTATGTATTCCATGCTTAATCCTGCCCTTCCATGTAAAACGGTATATGGTGTCCTGTCCCCATGATTCCATCTTGATTATAGTGTGTAGTTACATCATGCGAACGTTAATTATAGATATGAGTTAAATGCTAAAATCAATCAATGACCGTATGTTCGATGAGGACACGGAAATAGATGAATCAGCATCCCACAGACTGCCAAGTTTCGACATCAAACTAGGTTCAAGCGGAGTGGGGTTCATGCGAGGACGGATCAGAAGTGTGTACAACCAGCGAGTTACAGAAACCATCAAAATCCAGACCCTGCATAGAGAAACTAAACCCCTATTGTTTAGAAGACTATGTAGAGTCTGTGAACAATCAGTTGCATTTACATTTCCTTGCTCTAAAAACTATTTATATCGAATCTTGTAGTTGTTCAATGTTAGTCGTGCTGAGTTAAGTGTTGACGACCTTTCTGGAGTAGCTGGTTACAGTGGTTCTGGACACGTGCTTGAGAAGGTTAAGTGAGGTTTAGTCTTTTTGAGTATGTTTCACCCGAACTTGGAATAAGATGTAATATTGATCCGTATGTCAAGTACACACGGCATAACTTCCCGACGTTTGCGTCCTTCGCCATATTTGCACACAATGTCGCTTTTCCTGTGAATGTGAATCGTAAACACTTGACAATAATGGACTAAAACACATCGTCCAGTGGAGATTGGGTCCTGCCAAGTTAGCAAGATGCCCTAGACACATAACTCACACGCATAGTGATGTCTCTGCGATGTCTTCCGGTAACAGGCAAGAACAGACTATGCAGAATCTTCTAAACCAGTATAATGACGTTGTTAAGTTTCACCTGACCCTGATCACTCCTGTCATTCCCCATCCACATCTACATTAGTGACATTTTGTGATACTGACCCGTTTAAGCGAAACGAATATATGGTACGAGTTAATCGAAAAATGTAAATATGATATCGCCAATAAAGAAATGACATGCTGAATTTGATACTTGAATGTACACCGAAAATACAAAAGCTACGTCATTCAAACGTGATGTAACTATAATGCATTGGTACAGTAGATCGCATAATTTCATAAATACATTAATTATTGTGCCTGATAATGATTTATTTGTAGGAATGCAGTATAAACGAGGTGTGTTCAAAAGGTAACCGACCTTTTGGTCTGAAAAATGCAATTATTCACCTGGACCTTTGAAACCCTGAACCTTTTCAAAGCTTTCTCCGTGGGTTACAACACACTTCGCCCAATGGTACAACCATTGTTGGAAGTATTTTAGGAAGGTATCTTTGGGAATGGACTACAGCTGGTTCGACGCAATCCTCTTAATATCTACTCGTGAATCAAATCAGGCCCCTTTCAGCGGAATTGTCAGCTTGGAATAGAGCCAAAACTCGTAAGGAGTCATGTCGGGAGAATAAGGGGGCCTGAAGAAACCATATGAAGGTTGTGTTTGGCGAAGAAAGTCTGAATCAGATGCGAAGAATGGGTGGGCGCGTTGTCATAATGGATATATCGCGTTCCCGTTGTACCCAGATCTAATCGTTTGCGTCGAAAACAGCTTCACGAAGGAAGTACTCCAGGTAGTCTTCTTCTTCTTCTGCGTTCGTTCTCAACCTCCCGCTACCAAGCTCTGAACAGAGCTTTGCAACTAGCATGATGTAGTCAAAAGAACGGAATGCGTTGTGTCGCTAGTTTACAGCTTGACTGCGATATTTACCTTTGTGTCCGACACATCCGTCTTCGGCAGGGCTCCAGGTAGTACTCTTTAGTAATGTTTTGACCTTATGTTGCGAAGACGGTTAACTTGACTTTGACTTTCCGTCATTTCGTGGTGAATTAAAACCCGACGGGTGCTTACTACACTCAACACTGAAAGGCTGACTGCCAGCGTCTGACGCAATCTACGGGTGGAAAACATTCCATACATGCTCATGACGGTCCCTTATACCTCCATTTGGATAACTCCCAAGCTTCATTTGTTTCCTCAGGAAAAAAAATAATAATTAGTCTGATACTTTTCTGAACACACCTCGTGCACTGTAGAAGTACATTCACAGTCATCAAAGCGTTTGATATTTGTTTCATAATAGTTTTTTCTGGACAAAAAACAGTGCAGAGATTACGTGCCTTCCGTACAAAGTAAAATGGTGCCTTCCAAAGTCTACTGTTTCTTGTACTTATCATTGGTCTCGCTTCGTGTAATGGTTGCGGCTGTCGAAGCTGCAGATGGGATTTTTCAAAAACACAGCACTCCAGAAGAGCTTGACGATTATATGGATTTACTTCGAAGACGCAACTCTACAGGAGAACTGATTGCCAAAATCGGGGTTATTCTCCCATTTGACGATACTTATGAATACAGCATCTGGAAATTTGTTCCAACTATTGGCCTGTCGCAAAGGTATTTGTCTGAGAGATCGATCACCAATAGATTTAGTTTTCGTTTCTATTTTGGCGATTCCAATTCCAGTGAAACGTTAGGTCCTATATGGGCTTTTTACCTCTATGGGAGTAAGAACGTGAACTGCTTCATAGGTCCTGTATTTGACTACAGCCTATCGCCAGTGTCAACATATGCCTCTCACTGGGCGTTACCAATTCTCTCTCCTGGTGGACTCAGCCACACGTTTGGAAGAGACAAGAAGACGGATTATTCAACGCTCACGAGGGTTGGAATGAGTTTTGAGTCAGTGATCAAGAGCTTCATAGGGTTCATGAAGCACTTCGGTTGGAACAAGATGAAGAGCATGTATGAAGTGGACATGAGGAGGCAGATGAATTATTGTTTCGCCCTTAATGGGGCCCTAATTTATTCACAAAGTAAATACCATCTTAAAGGCAGCTATTTTAAGTTCAAAGACGAAAATCATCGCGAGGAAGATGTTGAAGACGCTCTAAGAAAGGAGGTTGGAACCAAAATAAGTGGTAAGTATAAGATATTCTTACGTAATATATTATGCTACCTTTTAACTATACTTCTCTTAATCACTCTTCTACCAATGCCTGTAGAACGCTAACAGTTTGAGAAATGTTGGGCATTTTATTATGAAGGAGTCAAGACATGTTTATAAGGGTCAAGAAAACATACTTGCCAATACCCCCTACCTCGAGTTCCTAGTAGCCCTCCATGGAAACGGACTGTTTTCATGTCAGCCTGTCAAACGAGGTGAGTGATCGACGTGATTCCCGTAGTAGTGAGTAACACGCAGATGAAGCTAAGCATAGCACAACCGCCTGAGGACCCCTGTTCATCTTCATCAAAACGTTCAGGATGGGAGGACCTACTACAACCCGCCACTGAACGACCTTTTCCCTGGCGCACAAAAGAGTCAACTGCTCATTGTGGACATTCGCACACAAAAACAACGACCAAGGCAGAACATCAACAAAAAAACTGATGGGTAAGAAATCATGATCCATCAACCACACTCACTGGACTTGGCACCAAGTGACTTTTGGCTGATCCAAAAAATTAAGAACAACCTTTTTGGACGTCGTTTCTCGGACGTCCAGGACTTGATTACTGAACTAGAAACCCAGTTCCGGGCCAAGACGGAGATGTTCTACAATCAGGGCATGAGGAAGGTGAAGAAGATATGGGAGAAGTATATCGCCTTGCAGGGTGAATACACACATGACTAAAATTCTCACCAATTTCCAGGTAAGTGCGTTGAATCCTTCATTCTAAAGTGAAAAACGTTTCGCTCATGACTCGTTTTTGCGATTTTTTTCTTCTTCTAATATCAAAGTGAACACCAATATCAAGCCTGCTCTGAAATCATTCAAAGTCGCAATCAAAACTATTCAATTCTCTGCACAGCATAGGTCCTCGATAAATAACCGCAAAGTCGCCCTCATTTCCCTTTAACAATCCCTTCTTACGTTTTCCCAGACTTTTAATTAGGTTTATTTCGACTTCATCTTTTCCGTAAGCGTTTAGATCTGCCACTACTTTTATTTCCTTTATGTTTCCAGAACAGTGACTCCTCCGTTTAGATCTGCCACTACTTTTATTCCCTTTATGTTTCCAGAACAGTGACTCCTCCGTTTAGATCTGCCACTACTTTTATTCCCTTTATGTTTCCAGAACAGTGACTCCTCCGTTTAGATCTGCCACTACTTCTATTTCCTTTGTGTTTCCAGAACAGTGACTCCTCCGTTTAGATCTGCCACTACTTTTATTCCCTTTATGTTTCCAGAACAGTGACTCCTCCGTTTAGATCTGCCACTACTTTTATTCCCTTTATGTTTCCAGAACAGTGACTCCTCCGTTTAGATCTGCCACTACTTCTATTTCCTTTATGTGTCCAGAACAGTGACTGCCTTGTAATGAAATCGAATGGTCTCCTTAATGTGTGCTCTATCCATTTCTAACGCCTTCTCTTCACGTCTAGTACCAGCGACATTTGTCCGGTTCGTTCCCACAGTTCTATATTAGTGATCTTACCATACTATTTTATTCCTACAATTCGCCACAGGCATCCATTGATGAAAGCTTGGCCCGTTTTAATTGTACAGTTCTTTGATTCCCGCCTCACAGAGCCGTATGACGTAATTGGCACTGGAGCTAAATATATTTATGTGTGTAGAGGACTGCTTTTGATGTACACAATTTTCATTAAGCAATAAAAGCCTCTCTCGTCTTTTGTATATTTACTGAGGACTTCTCAAAAATACAGTTCGATATTGAGAGTCAAAGGCTGAGACGTCGTGTTATTGAAGGTAATCGACCCTATTATTGCAATGAATCTAATATGAATTTAGCGATGTCAGATGCTTTCAAATCCAGATAATTGAACTATGTTGGTTATTACGAGGCGTGTTCAAATGAAACCGCTTCTAACTGCACCGAGTGATCATACATACGATGCGTATAATGACATCACTTCTGATGTAAATAGAACAAACCAACCGTCAAGTTTGCAAAATTGTATTATCCTCCGACTCATAGGTTACGTTGAAAACATGACGGGTGTGATACGGAATTTAGTGAAAGTTGACCAGCGAGCCGTGATTCGGTTTCTAACAACTGAAGGATGTCGATCAGTTGAAATTCTTCGCTTGAATGCAGACAGTGTATCGTACCAAAAGTCTGTCGAAGACAATAGTGACCAACTGGACAACGATGTTTAAAGAAGGACCCGAGTTAACGAAAGATCTTTCGAGACTTAGTCAGGCTCATATTGTTGCGTCAGAAAAGGCCATCACCAAAATGGATGCAGCAAACCGAGTGGACAGACGCAGGAGCTTATGTTTGTCACACGTTTGTCACCATACACTGCCTGCATTCTGCGATGGTTGACAGCTGGTCGGCATCCTTCAGCTGTTAGAAACCGAATCACCGCCTGCTGATCAACTCTGGACGGAATCCGTATCACACCGGCCATGTTTTCGAAGATCTGCTGAGGAAACTATGAGTCGGATGATAATGCAATTTTGCAAACTTGACGGTTGGTATGTGCTGTTTACGTCAGAAGTGACGTCATCATGCGCATTGAACGTATGTTCACTTGGTGCAGTTAGATCCGGTTTCATTTTCACATGCCTCGTAAGATATGAACACCTGACATACGCCAATATAAATCCTAAATGGTTTAGCGGAATTGATTTCATATGTTAATCGTTTACATTATCTTTATCTTCTTCGTCCTTTACTTCTCGCTCGTTTTTTGAGAAATATTTTATTTGCAGAATTTTCATTTTCTAAATAATTGTTGCATCTTGTTTATCACAAACGGTGCTTACTCCCTCACAGGACGCCTGTGTAAAACCAATGTTTTCATTTGACAACTGTCCCAATACACATTTTTAGCTGCACTCGATAACATACAAAACGAATGATAGAAACGACAGTGAAACAATGGGCAGCCAGACCTCCGGACTTTCAGATGACGGAAGAATTGTGCGTGAAGAGAGAATTGACTTAAGGCACTAGCCTAATAACACATCACAACAAATGTGTCACAGCTGAGCTAGGCTTTCGTCAATCTGTTTTTTTTTAAAATCGATTTAATTTTACGTGTTTGCCTCACTAGTTTCTACTGGCAGAGGCGCGGCTTTTCCACCCTAGATCGTAGTCAATTGGGCTATATTAAGACGCATACACTAGTGCTTGGATGTGTGTGTGCGTATGCTAGGCTTGTGCGCTCTTAAAAGCCAGCCCATCCAAAGTGAAATGGAAAGACCTCAGCCTGAGGGATCGACTGAAAGCTGTGCAAGAGTGTGGTTGTTGGACTGAGTAGAATTAAACGAGAGTGTGGTTGTTGGACTGACTAGAATTAAACGAGCGTGTGTGGAAAGAAGACAGCCAGAGTATGTGTCCAGTGTTTGCGGCTATGAAATATAGTCTTGAGTTCGTTCCACACAAAATCAGGTCAGGTCATCCCGTAACCAGTGAGGTCGTTAGGGCACACATGAAGACATCCTTACAATCCCCACTTCATCCATCTTTAAGAGCGGCCCGTACCTCTTCTAGTCGGAGATAGGTCCATTCTTTTTTGTTGTCCTCCCACCTCTTTTTGGGACGTCCTCTTCGTCGTCTGCCGTGCACCTTTCCGTGCAGGATCGTGTTTGCAAGACCGTTTGATATCGATATGTGACCGTACCAAGCGACAAATGACAACCGCCCAAGTTTTATCTATGAAGACAAATACATAGACTCAATCGTCATATTATCTTCTTTCTACTTGTGTTGTTAGACGCCTTTGGCAGGTGTAGTTTTATGTCGTTTTATGTTGTACCTGAACTGGAAGAGCTCACAAACATATGCAAATATCACATTATTATAGTAGGTCCTTAATTGGTTGGTATCTGTCGACGTTAACATGTTGTTGTTGTTGTTGAATGTACATGGCGTCATTATCATCGTAATCATTTCCTATCCACTTGTGTCGTACGACGGCGTGGGGAGGTATAGTTGTCTGCCGTGTTTCATCTTTATCTCCGATATTGCTGTCATTCCTTGTTTTTTCAGTCTCACACTAACACCATCTATCCATCTTTTTTTCGTGGTCTGCCTTTTGCTCTGCAACCCTGATCTCTGGTATTGTAGATACGAACAGCTGGTAATTGTGGTTGCATTCTTGTCAGGTGTCCAAACTATTGTATTGTTTCTCTTTCTTTGTATTCCATGCATGGTGTTGTACCCACCGTCTGTCTGATTACTTCGTTTCGTACTTTGTCCAACCTTGTGACCCGGGGGACCTTTCACAAACACTCCATTTCGCATACTATGGTTGTTTCTACTTGCGCCGTGGTGCATGCAGTTTATCTATCAGATAAGTTAGATGACATCATACTGTCGCTCTACTCTGCTGTCCGAGCGAATACACTTAGATGACATGTTCAGTTTGTTTCGTTGCATTTTTGACGATGAAGATGATGAAGAAAACGACTTCTGTCACCTTTCACTTGGTCACATCTTAGTTAAGTAAGTTGCCCATCGCAAGCGAAGATGGCGACATCATCAGACTGTCCTCGTCCTGAAAATGTAACTTGTGCTGAATTTGGATAATACTGAGAAATAAACTGCGTTGGACGTCAATCTCACTCTCTCGTCCTGAGTTACCGGTAACCAGTGGCAAGACATACAACCAAGACGACTGGAAGTAGCTCAAGATACAGACATTCAGGTCGTACAATCCATGAGACCAGGAGTCGCTTGAAACTTGTGGGAGTCGATCGTCCACCGTTTCCTTTACGATTTGAGAGGCGAATGTCGTACCTCTCGACAGCAGTAGCCCGCACCGAGTAGACTAGAGGAAGCTGCTGCTGACCAGCACCCACATCTGTAGGTCCAGGTGAGGGACCATTAACCCATGGCTGAGGGGAGATTCCGGTCGTGGCATGCAATGCACATGGACGCAATTTCCAAGTAGGTCGTGCACACCAACCAAGGACGGTGCGCAATCTTTAGTGACGTCCTATCTAGCAGCATGTATTAACACATGAAGAACAGATCGTGTTTTCTCCGATTTCCGAAGATAATTTCATACATACTTCCTGTGATTTGCGTAGGACGTGCTAGAAAATGATCGACGCACAACACTGCACTCCATACAGTGTACTACATACACTCCAAAGATATATAGCCTCAGCATTGCTATTTGATATCTTCTTTGAAAAGAGAGATGAATGCTTCTGTTATTCCGGATTTCGGAGTTCTCTTTGACATGTCTATGCAGTTTCTGAGCCTGTGTTTGATTGACAGCTTTCAGAACTGTCCTTGCACGCAACATTGTTACTTTTCATCACGTCTGTGACATGCGTTGCGACTTGTCACATTTGACAGTGCCCACAAAGGAGGAGCAGCAATGTGTCATATTAAACGTGTTCTTGTTCTTGTAGGATTTGTTCCTGATGGTGCCTTTCAGCGTCATGTTTTGAAGATGTTTCTTGTTCGGATCCAGGTATGTACTTCGCACACCGGGAGCTTTACTGCTTATGTTGGTATCGCTGTCCATCTTTTGCGTGGTCGACCCTTAACTTAACTTAACGTCTTTGTACTGGTTTAGAAGACTATGCAGAGTATGTTTACAACCAGTTTCATTTACATTATCTTGCTCTAAAAGCTATGCGCATACAATGTATTTTTTAATGCGTTAATTGCCCCTGACTCCACTGCCTCATGTGGCAGTACATTCCAAGCATTCACCATTCTTACATTCCAAGCATTCACCATTCTTACATTCCAAGCATTCACCATTCTTACATTCCAAGCATTCACCATTCTTACATTCCAAGCATTCACCATTCTTACATTCCAAGCATTCACCATTCTTACATTCCAAGCATTCACCATTCTTACATTCCAAGCATTCATCATTCTTACATTCCAAGCATTCACCATTCTTACATTCCAAGCATTCACCATTCTTACATTCCAAGCATTCACCATTCTTACATTCCAAGCATTCACCATTCTTACATTCCAAGCATTCACCATTCTTACATTCCAAGCATTCACCATTCTTACATTCCAAGCATTCACCATTCTTACATTCCAAGCATTCACCATTCTTACATTCCAAGCATTCACCATTCTCTTGACAAACAAATTACCAAATATCTTTTCTGGACCTCTCTTTAGTTAATTTGTAGCTATGCCCTCTTGTTCATGTGGGTGGCTGTATTTTGAAAAAAAAACTTTCTATAGTAACATGTATATCCGTTCATCTGATCATCTTATAAACCTGTATTAAATCACTTCGAATTGTTCTCTTTTCTAGACACTGTAGGCCGCTTTTTCTGAGTCTTTCATCATAACTGTAATTCTGGAATCCCACTATCAGCTTTTATATTCTTTCCAGCATGTTTATATTCCATCTATGATAAGGACTCCACACCTGTACACAGTACTCCAATCTAGGTCTAACTAATGTTTTATACAGTTTGACTTTCACTTCCTTGCTCCTTTGTTTAATATTTCTTTTTATCAAACCTAACATTGCATTTTCCTGTATAACTGCTACCTGAACTTGCTGACTCACCTTACCTGTTTGATCTATTATAACCCCTAGGCCCTGTATTCATTGCATCTGTACATCTTTGTTTTCTGAGGGATAATATCTGGTGTGTCGTGTTACGTGCCCGATCCATTTAGTTCGCTCTCTTTTGATGAAGTCTAGCACTGCCCACTTTTCTATTAATTTCTTCTTTTCTGACTCTATTGATTCGTGTTATTCCTATCATTTGTCGCACGCATTTCATCTTTGTTGTTAAGATGTTTCTTTTATCTCTCTTTGTTAATCTGAATTAAACATTGCGCACGTAAATTGTGCGAGTCTAAGATAGGGATTAAAGTGCTCGTTTATCACTTGAGAGGAGCAGGGCTAGCGGTACAACACATGCACGTCTTAAATCCTAGATTGATCACTTAATAAGCAGCCAGGTACCGTCACAACTTACAGCGTTTTTCAGGACAGCATCAAACACATCCCACTTTTCTTTGTCTGCATTCATCATCTTGTGCTGTGCACCGGCTTCTGATTAAAACGTCGATTTGAACGTATCCGATGTTATGATTGTCCATTGTCATTCACAATCACCAGAAGTGGGTTGGAGAGCTTCATGTTCTTTATGTCCGTGCAGCTTAAACAGATGTGTATTACTTGCAGTTTATGTTACATAATTGACGTTAAAATAGACAGGGTTGAATTTGCTGTTTTTTAGTGTTAGCCTTATTTTTTAGAAGACAGGGTTGTACGTACTTTCTAATAGACATGGTTCCATGTCCTTTTTAATTGGCAGGGTTCCATGTCCTTTTTAATTGGCAGGGTTCCAGGTCCTTTTTAATTGGCAGGGTTCCAGGTCCTTTTTAATAGGCAGGGTTCCAGGTCCTTTTTAATTGGCAGGGTTCCAGGTCCTTTTTAATTGGCAGGGTTCCAGGTCCTTTTTAATTGGCAGGGTTCCAGGTCCTTTTTAATAGGCATGGTGTCATTTCCTTTTTAATAGACATGATTCCAGGTCGTTTTTAATAGACAGGGTTCCAGGTCCTTTTTAATAGGCAGAATTTCAGGTCCTTTTTAATTGGCAGGGTTCCAGGTCCTTTTTAATAGGCATGGTGTCATTTCCTTTTTAATAGACATGATTCCAGGTCGTTTTTAATAGACAGGGTTCCAGGTCCTTTTTAATAGGCAGAATTTCAGGTCTTTTTTAATTGACATGGTTGCACGTACCTTTTATTAGGCATGATTGTACGTCATTTTAAATAATGAGGGATGTACGTCATTTTCAATAGATATGATTGCACGTCATTTTAAATAATGAGGGATGTACGTCATTTTCAATAGATATGATTGCACGTCATTTTAAATAATGAGGGACGTTTGTCATTTTCAATAGACATGACTGTACGTCCTTTTCAATAGACATGGCTGTTCGTCATTTTCAATAGACATGGAAGTACGTTATTTTCAATAGACATGGTTGTATGTCATGTTCAATAGAAATGGTTGTACATCATTTTCAATAGACATGGTTGTACGTCATTTTCAATAGACATAATCGTACGTCATTTTCAATAGACATCGTTGTACGTCATTTTCAATTGACATGATTGCAGGTCCTTTTTATGGCTGTGATCGTCTCGTAAAAAGAAACATATGTTTAGTGCACACGAAAATGTGACACTCCTTTGCTAACATTATTTCACCGGCTTCCGACAAACAACATATTTCCACCCAATGCGCTAACAGTATTTCCTGTCTCAGTCCTTCAAAAACGATATTTGATAGATAGGGTTATATTTCCGGTTTCATTTCCATCTTTCAAATTAAAAACATGTGAATATGGTGCAGTTTGAAAATCCAACATTGATTTCTAGAACTCTCATCCGGTGTAACATGTCATTTGTGAATGACTGCAATCTAATTTAATATTTCGCAATATTCTAATGTCTGCAGACATTTATATGTTTATCCAGTCCACTTATGTCGTTAGCCGTCGTGGGGAGGTGTGACCTCCTTTGTTTCATTTTTATTGGCAGGTGAAAATCTACTTGTGACTTGCCAGGTCAATCCCAGTATGTTAGCCCATGGAATATACGATCGCCTCTGTTTGGGACTGGTGGAGATGGAAGTGTAAATTAGAGCAAAGTAGACACGTAGCCTGTTAGGCTCCCATCTAGTCCGCTCCGCTAACCACATAACCAAAACCTGCTGTTATAGCTACATAGTCCATATTTGCCGACCTACTCTTTGTGAGGCCAGAATATCCCAATAATGTTTTGCAGACATCTAGAAGGTAAGCTTATTCGATAGAGAGGAACAACAATATATCGAATAGGAATAGAAGCCACGTAACGCAGTGGTTAGCGTGCTGGTTTCGCATCTGAGAGGTCCTATTCCTCAGTTGAGGCGGAATTAATTTTTTTCAGACCGCAAAGGCTCCCGGTTCGATCCAGCCTTAAATGGGTACCAGTTCAATCCGGGAATTGAGGCGCAGGCGTGATGGTGACCATACCATCCACTAAGTGCCAGGGTTACCAAATAAAATGGGCCTATGATCGCATTGCGTGACGGGATCTTTACTTTACTTATATTAAATAAACTGCTCATCCTCTGGTCCAGTCGGGCCCGTGAACACAATGAGTAGAAACGGTTAGGCCTGGCACAAAGCCAGCCATCTTGTTGAGTATTAGGGTCGGCACAAAGCCAGCCATCTTATTGCGTATTAGGATCGGCACAAAGCCAGCCATCTTGTTGAGTATTAGGGTCGGCACAAAGCCAGCCATCTTGTTGAGTAGATATTAGATTTAGATTAAGATTAAGAATTTCAAGTTCTGTTCAGTTCATCCCGTAACCGATCAAGTCGTTCGGGCACACTTGAGGACACTCCCACAAACCCACGCCATTTCTGCTGCCGTCAATCGTGCCTCACCGGGAGGAAGGTTTGACCACTAAGTGATGTTGTCTGTCTATCTATTCTTTGGAGGTCACAGCCGTTTCTTTCTTAGTGCAGAACCAAGCAGTATATACTACAAAGTGAATATACGCAAGGGTAAGTCTGTAAGTTGGTTGTTACACACTGAGATGGGATATATGGGAGAAATAGTTGATAATTTCGGAAGATGTCGTTAGGGGACAGCAACATCCATCTCTATGGTTGCTGTGGGAAACAGACGCCAAGTGTCACATTCACGTGCGCAGTACAAATACATAATGGTGTCCGTTTCATATCTCTCTATCACACGTATCACCATGTACACTTAAATCTTCCTATGTTTATATTTATCCATTTCCCCATCACACAAACACACGTATCACCACATACACTAAACTCCTCCTTCCTTTCCCTATTTCTCTCTCTCTCTCTCTCTCTCTCTCTCTCTCACACACACACACACACACACACATACACGTATCAACGCATTCACTAAAATCATCATTCCTCTCTCTCTCTTTCTCTCTCAATCTCTCTTTCTCTCTGCCACACACACACATACACATACGTATCACCACATACACTAAAATCATCCTTCCTTTCCCCCTCTCTCTCTCTCTCTCTCTCTCAGACACACACACGTATCACCACATACACTAAAATCACTCTTCCTCTCTCTCTATCATTATCTCTCTCTTTCTCTCTCTATCTGTCTCTCCCACGTATCACTACCTACACTCAAATCACCCTTCCTGTTTCTATCATTCTCTCTCTCACACGTAACAACAACAGAAACAATAATCTCTGTCAGCTACCCTCCTCCACCAATCCCTCAACTCCTCATGCAGTACCTATATGTACCCTACCCATATCATCGTACCACATACATGACAAACCAGTACTGCGTCTGCCAGTCCGTTTAACAAATTTTCCCTCCAAAACAGAATTTTACAATATTTCAATCACTCTCTCTCTTTAGTGCCATATTGAAGAGTTTGAATCCCCTAAAGAGTTCCTGGTGATTTATTCTGATCACAACCGTCGTACTCTTGTCAGGGAGGCATTAGCAGAGCAATGAGTGACAGGTGTGGAGGACGGTGAGAGAGTAGAAGAAATAGGAAGAAAAGATTTGTTTGAAAGAAATGGGATACAATTATTCGGGGGAAATGCAAAACATGAAGAGGTTGGGGAGGATGATGAAAAAAAGGATCAAATAAAGAAAGTATGAGGAATAATGTGAAGGACATTGAGAAGATCGAGGGAGTCAAAAAGAGGACGATAAAAAATGGGATCAAGATGCAGCAGTGAATGAGCTGACAGCAGCCAGCAACTCGTAGCTGGCGTCTTGCATCGGGGTCAGTGCGCCACGGCAGACCAAGACCATATTCCGTCTCTAAGTGGCGGCCCTGTATACTGACTGCAACCATGTTGCATGACTAACAAATTATGAAAGGTAACCAAATGGAAAAAATGGGATGCTGAAATCGGATGTCTCGGATGGAAAGGCGCATATTTCGCAGTCTAGATGTAAACTTCGGCTCAGCGTCAGAAACGATGTTTGCGGGAGGAACAATTAACAATAACAAAAGTAAGTGAAATACGAAGTGGGTGAGGAGGAAGAAGAAAACGATGAGAGGGAAGATAATAACCATGAAGAAAATGAGGAAGAGGATGAAGAAGAGGAAGAAAAGAAAGAATATGAAAAATATGGTAAAAAAGAACATTAAGAAGAGTAAGAAGGAAAGTGTAAAGGGAAAGCGTGAAGTGAAGATAAAGAGAAAGTGACAAGGTAGAATAACGTGAACATGAAGAGTAAGATGAAGAGGAAGATGGTGAAGAGGAAGGTGGAAAGGAAGATAAAGGTGAAAAGGATAGTGAAGAAGGAGAAGCTGAAGAGGAAGAGGAAATAGTAGGGGAGCAGACAGGTGAAGACGAAGAAAACGTGAAGAGGAAGAGAAATTTGAAGAGGAAGTGAAATGTGAAGAGGAAAGGAAAGGTGAAGAGAAAAGTGAAAATAAAAAGAAAATTGAAGAGGAAGGTGAAGAGGAAGAGAACGGTGAAGAAGAAGACTACGTGGAAGACGAAGGTGAAGAGAAAGATAAAGAAATGGACCAAAATAAAGAAAGGTGACGTAAGAGAAATGCAGACTAGGCTACGATGAGGATACATGAGAGGAGAGTGAAAACGAGATGAAGACGTCAACGAGGTAGAAGAAATGATCTATAACACTCACACTCGGTAACTGGAGCTGGCGAAAAGGAATGAAGACGATAAGAGATGACGTGAAGAGGGGAAAGCAGGTACAGATAAGCAGCAGCAGTGATGGACGGAATAAGATTGGCGGGAAAGGGAGACATGAGGATGGATCGAGCTCCAGATGTTCGAAGAGAGCAGGTCGTGGTCTTCAGACTTTGCACTGGCCACAATCGACTGAGGTACCAGCTATTCAACAAATTGAAGATAGGGGGCACTGACGAATGCCCGTGTGGTACCGGGAAAATGACCGCTGAACATTTGCTGCAAAACTGCCCGACATACGAGGATCAGAGAGAGCAGATGTGGCCATCACCAGTGGCAACACTAGACAAGCTCTGTGGCAGTGTCGACAACCTCAGGATGACGGCTGCTTTTTTCGAAAAAATAAAGGTTGATGTCTGACTGCGTACGATGAAGAAGAAGAAGAAGAACTCCAGATGTTCAATGCTGCTCCTGGTGGCGTTTCTTTTACACTTCGAGGGGTTTGTGAGATGATAGGCCGGGTTCGCTTCCGTTGTAATACAATGCGTTAGGGTTCATCATGTAAGCTCGTCATAAAATGGATTGCTGGGTGACACCCCACCTCGTTGACTAGTCTGCTGGGACACATGGTGTTTCCAGAAACACTAATGAGGATGTATGTTTCTTCCTTCTTTCTCTCCCTCTTTCCACTCCTTTGTTTTCCTTTTCCTTTTGTTCTTTTCCTTATTTCCTTTGGTTGCTTTGCTTCTGTCTTCTTCCGTTCTTCTTCTTCTATCTTCCTTCATTATCCTTCTGTCTTATTCCTTCTTTCTTTTTCCTTCTGTCTCTTTCTTCTGACTGTGTTGCCTTCTTCATTTGTCCTTATTTCTTCTGTCTTCTTCCCTTTGTTTCTTCCCTTTTCTTTTTCATTATGTCTTCTTCCTTCCTCTTTTTTTCATTCGTTCTTCTTTCTTCTTTCTACATCCTTCCTTTTTCCTTCAGTGTTCCTGTCGTCTTCCTTTTTCCTTATGCCATTTTCTTCCTTTTCTTTTTCCTTATGTCGTCTTTCTTCTTTCCTTAGTCCTCGTGTCTTCTTCATCTTTTCTTTTTGTTTCTATTTTCTTTCTTATTTATTTTTCTTCTGTCTTCTTCTTCCTTCTCTTTTATCTACTTTCTCCGTCTTTCTTCCATTTTCCTAATCCTCCTTCCGTTTTCCACCTTCCTTCTTCTCTTATTCATCCTTCCTTATTCCTCTTCCATAATCAGGTTTCCCCTTTTCTCCTTTCTTCTTCATCCTTCCTTCTTCCCTAATCCTCATTCCTTCTATCTCCACAACAATCTTCCTTCCTTCTTCTTCTTTCCACATCCATCCTTATTTGTTTTCCTCTTCCCCTTCCTTCTTTCTCACTCCATATTCATCGTTCCTTCTTTCTACTTCAGCCTTTCATTTTCTTCATTTTCCTCTTCTCCTTCTATTTAATTCGCTTCCCTTTGCGATTCGTTATTGATAATTCTAGATGTTTTTTTGTTTTTGTTTTTTGTTTTTTTTGCTGCGTTCGCCTTATTTTATTTATTCCCCAAGGCGTGTGTGCGTTACACTGTGGTTTTTATTTTGCGCCTGTCGGCCCAGTGCATCCGACTTCAGCACGCATTTTATGTAAGGGTCTGCTTCCTCCTGCATTTTCTAAGGGTTTGCTTCCCCGGGGTAACGGCCGGTGCTGTGATGGGGATCAAACCCAGGACCTTCTGGTTGTGAGCCGTGCCACTTAACCACTAGGCCATGCCGTCCCCTATAATTCTAGATAATAGTGATGGAGGTATTGTGAATAACCCTTCTAATCCAGTGCAGAAAGACGAAATGTGTCGGTCTCCATCTCGTTCACATGAGATTCGTGATGCAGCCGGCCCTGTGCACCGTCTAGTTCAGATCTAAACAATAGTGAAGATCACTGTCGGGTTTACGATTTCTACCGGGTTAACGTTTTTAACAACAACAAAGGGTTGGTTAAATATATGTAGGACAAACAACGAACGTAATGCCAGCAGCAGAGAACTACAGAGATGAATGTACCTACAGCAGGAACGATACCTCAAATCGTTACCTGGGATATGTGCTGCTTGTTAGTGTTGTGTGTCTGTTGATGTAGATACGTTGTAAGGATACTGTGGTCGAGAGGTAAGGCACTCGCCTCTCAAAGCGATGAATGGAAACGGCGTGGGTTCGAGCCCTGCGTATTTCAAGCGAACCCCTGGTCTCAAAGATGTGGGACCAGATTGCCTGTATCCTGAATTACCTCTAATGGATTTGACGTCAGTCTTGCCATTGGCACAATATAGTTCGACACTAGATAGTCAGGTTGACGACAAGCGCAGCTTCTTTCTCATTCTATAATCCAAATACATAAAAAACCGTCTGATGTCGCGAACATGGCTTGTGGTGGATAACTAACTTGGTATAGATACGTTACCGCCTTAACGCGAGACGCTTGTATATAAGGAAACGAAAAAGAATCAGTAGAGTATCGATTCAAGCAAGTTTCAAGCGTCTACAGGTCTCAAGCGAGATGTGATCAGTGTCTAGTCGAATATAGGAGATGGACGTAAAAACACTGAGATCCAGTGTACACGATGTGCAAATAAAAGAACGTTTGGCTGTTGAAAATTGATAAGAGTAAGCTGTTAGTCGCCGACAAGAAAACATTATAAAAGTGATGACATGTCTACCCAACATTCAATCTTCCTTCCACCAGGCCTAGCAAATCACTGGAAGTAAACATTGCAAAAGCAAAGAACGTACCTTACAGCAGGTATAATCTGCATGTTTGAACAGCATAATTCCAATGTTTTGAAAATAAACGTTCCTTCCATCCACATATTCTGTTTAGTTATTTCAAAGGGATTCAAACGTCTAGAAAAAGAATCGAGTCTTTCAAGTAAAAATATTACAGACAGTTTTTTTTCAAAATTCCGTGGGCGGAGAAAAAGACAAATGTAGACATTCGGAAAGAGTTAAACACACATGATAACTGGTTTATCAATTCCATTTTGGCCAGAAAATGTAAATACTTTGGTCAGATGAAGGAACGCAGCGGTCTTGAGAGAACAGTGATGGAAGGCATGGTGCCAGGAATGACCGTGGGCGGAGAAAAAGACAAATGTAGACATTCGGAAAGAGTTAAACACACATGATAACTGGTTTATCAATTCCATTTTGGCCAGAAAATGTAAATACTTTGGTCAGATGAAGGAACACAGCGGTCTTGAGAGAACAGTGATGGAAGGCATGGTGCCAGGAATGACCGTGGGCGGAGAAAAAGACAAATGTAGACATTCGGAAAGAGTTAAACACACATGATAACTGGTTTATCAATTCCATTTTGGCCAGAAAATGTAAATACTTTGGTCAGATGAAGGAACGCAGCGGTCTTGAGAGAACAGTGATGGAAGGCATGGTGCCAGGAATGACCGAGAAGACGACGGCACCACGATATACATGAACGCCTGAGTATGACTGGCGGAGGCTGGAGTTTTGGCAAGAGAACGTGTTTCCTTCAGACAGACTGTGATTGGAGCGACGTTCTATAAAGGACATGCAACATTAAAACGATGATTTCAGAGTACCAGCTGTAACAACATTCAGGGTTTAAGGACTCTACTCTTGTGCAGCGACACAAAGCACTATATACAATTTGCTGCATTTGATTCAAGCCACTGAAGTGAAGGAAAGTATGATATATAGAATAATGTTCACTTAAGTATAAATGTCCTAGCATGGCCACGTTCTACAGTAAAATAAAACACTCTTAAGTTGTATTTGCGATTAAACCTATACAATTCCTAAGATGAAGCCTTACCCCCTTGTGTTTTCATTATGTGTGTGTCAACTCAGGTGTCTACGGACTGTTTGAGGGGAACCAAGTACTTCGCTGCCATCGGGCAAGTTAGCGAAGATTTAAGAAATTTCTCAGCGTCTGCGAGGATTGAAGCCATTACTAAGTGTCTGAGAGGATTGAACCATTACTAAGCGCCTGCGAGGATTGAAGCCATTACTAAGTGTCTGCGAGGATTGAATCCATTACTAAGTGTCTGAGAGGATTGAACCATTACTAAGCGCCTGCGAGGATTGAAGCCATTATTAAGTGTCTGCGAGGATTGAAGTCATTACTAAGCGCCTGCCAGGATTGAAGCCATTACTAAGTGTCTGCGAGGATTGAACTATTACTAAGCGCCTGCGAGGATTGAAGCCATTACTAAGTGTCTGCGAGGATTGAAGTCATTACTAAGCGCCTGCGAGGATTGAATCCATTACTAAGTGTCTGCGAGGATTGAACAATTACTAAGTGTCTGCGAGGATTGAACCATTACTAAGCGTCTTCGAGGATTGAACCATTACTAAGTGTCTGCGAGTATTGAACCATTACTCAGCGTCTGCGAGGATTGAAGCCATTACTAAGCGTCTGCGAGGATTGAAGCCAATACTAAGCGTCTGCGAAGAATAAAGCTATTACACAGCGTGTGAGCAATGTCTCTTTGGCATGCTGCTAACCCAGCAGAGCCTAATCTCACCAGGACGAAGTCAGTTATTGGCCCACGAGTTGCCAGCAAACAGTACGAAGGGCAACAATCTCGTGCAGTTTATTTACCTAAACTTAATCTTGCAAATTCGACTCAGGATTACCGAAATACTATTTTTAAAAGCCAATTACTTTGCGAGAATAATCGGAGGGGAAAACATCACATAATCAATGAACTAACTAATCCAAAATCGAAAACCACAATTCGTATACATGGATACAAGTGCAATTCGTTAACTTTTGGACATCCCAGCCAAATACAATACCTGCCGGCATGCATAGTGGTTGGCTTCCATAAAACTTAGACCTGCAGCCTGTTATGTGTCATATATGTTGCTCTCTGTGAGATATATGTTAAATCAAAACTTTCCAAAGTGGCGATCCACGAACTTGTACTGCTTCGTGAATTTTTTTGAGTTACGAAACTGGATAATAATATCACAAATAATTATAGTATTTGAAAATATTAAGAGTAATTATTTTCAAGTTTATCATTTACTGCCTTACGGATAGTATGGTAGCCGCGAAGCGCAGTGATTAGCGCGCTGGCTTCGCATCTGAGTGGTCCTGGGTTCATTCCCCAGTTGAGGCGGACATGTTTTTCAGGCCGCAACGGCACTCGGGTCGACCCAGTCTTAAATGGGTACCGATTCAGTCAGGGAATTAAAAGCGGATAGGGAGAGGAGATGGCCTCCGCCATCATATAGATGAGCCTTTGAAAAGTTATATCGCTAACACCTCACACCCCTACGGCAGTAATGCTATGGGTTACTTTACTGTACTTTTTAAATCCAGAAATCCTTAGATTGCATTGTCTGGAAATCAAACCATCTTCATTAGTTCAGTTTCTTCTCCTTCGTTTGCAGCGCATGTTTAAATTTCCACGCTATATCTGCGTCTTTAGACCAAACAAATCCGCTTTTAACATAATCATTTGGGGTTAACTCTCCCTAGCCTGTGGCTGTCCTTAGTCTTCCTGCAAGGTAGCATGTTATTTTGGGGTCAGAGTCTTCCATCTCATAGACGAACTACGTTCCAAGCTAACGAATCTCATCTACCCATTTTGTCTTGGTTTCCGCCGGTATCCTTTGATCCGCCAGTTACTCACCTGTGAGTAATCAGGTGGTTTTGAAATTGTAATGTGTCCTTCTCTAGACGAGCTGCCGTCATAGGCTTCGAATCTTATCTACCAGAAGATTTATCAGTGAGAAGAGCCGTAGAGGACGGAGAATGAGTGTGTAAAATTAGCGAGCTACGGTTATCATCAGTATCTACCCCCGTTACCATTTGCTGGAAAGCACTGATCATTTATAAGGACTGCAGTGACTTCGATTTTTTATAAAAGCGATCAGCATCTCGACGCACAACACAGGACGATACTAACGGTACACTGTGTGACCACAGACGGTATCGGCCCTAGGACAATAAATCGATTACACCCACTATTGCAAAACTATTACAGAAATGAGGAAAGACTCAGAAAAACCGGCCTACAGTGTCTAGAAAAGATTATAATCCGAGGTGACTTAATACAGGTTTATAAGACGATCAGATGAACGGATAAACTATCTACAAGAACAAGAAGGCATAGCTTCAAAATTAACTAAAGAAATGTCCAGAGTAGTTATTATAAAATATTTGTTTAGTCAGAGAGTGGTGAATGCGTGGAATGCATTGCCACATAAAGTAGTTGAGACAGTGACAGTTAATGCATTTAAGAATACATTAGATGCGCATAGCTTTTAGAGCAAGGTAATGTAAATGAAACTGGTTGTATACTGACTCTGTAGAGTCTTCTAAACCAGTATAAAGACGTTAAGTTAAGTTATGACAGGATCGACTAGAATGCCAAAGTTACTGGGTACAATCATCGTTGTCGACATGCCTCAATCGATCAAGTTGTAAATGACAGAAATATGTGGATGTCTGATATGTATCAACCAAATTTCATCAAAAGCAAAATTATAATACATGACGCCTCATATGAGATAACCTTTGCATGTCCCCACAGTTGCGCCGCACGGTATCGGGACAATACATATGAGGTATTTGGACTTTTCATTATTCCGAAGGCTATAGGTGGTAGGTTATGTTTCCAACTTTATTCGTACAGATTAGGGAAACAAGAAATGGGGACAATTATTATTTCAAAACATCGAGAGACTAATAATGCATTAGCTTAAAACAAATAAGTATGAAACAAGGTCAGGTCAGGTCATCCCGTAACCGGTGAGGTCGTTGGGGCACACACGAAGACATCCTCACAACTCCACGCCACCCCTCTCTGTCAGATGCCGCTGCCCCTGACTCTTCTGGTCGGAGACTGGTCCATTATTTTATGTTTTCCTCCCATCTCTTTTTGGGCCGGATTCTCCGTCGTCTGCCATGCACCTTTCCATGGAGGATTGTATTCGCAAGACCATTTGATCTAGATATGTGACCGTACCAAGTGAGTTTCCTTCTTTTGACAGTTGCCAAGAGGTCTTCGAAAGGCCCTATTGCTGTTGTAATTATATCTCGTATTTCCTCATTTGTAACTCGATCTTTGTACGTGACGTTTAAATGTTTTCGGAAACATCTCATCTCGAAGGCCTGTATCGTTAGTTGAAGGTCAGCTATAACTGTCCATGTCTCACACGCATAG
Organism: Ariolimax columbianus; assembly: GCA_036924085.1. Taxonomy (NCBI): domain Eukaryota; kingdom Metazoa; phylum Mollusca; class Gastropoda; order Stylommatophora; family Arionidae; genus Ariolimax; species Ariolimax columbianus. The sequence goes on from JAVGWX010000019.1 coordinate 44,734,643, forward strand.
AGGAATATTGTCAGGACCAGTGTACACATGAATCTGATTTTCGTGCGTAGTGCTAACCGTTTATCATGCCAGATTTTGTTAAACCGTGCGAGAGCCGCTATTGTATGTGCTATTCTGGCCAACACCTCACATTTTGATCCTTCATCACTGACAATCGACCAAAGATATGTAAAACGGTCAACCACTTCGAGTTCCCGATCGTTAGCTTTTATCCTGATGTTGAAGCCCGTGGCGTTGTTGGTCATTAATTTTGTCTTCCCAGCGTTTATCTCTATACCATAGACAATATCTGTTTCATCGAGCCTTATGACCCATTCCTGGAGTTCTGCTTCTGAACCCGCCAACCCGTCGATATCATCTGCAAAACGAAGGTTGGTAATCGTTCGGCCACCTATCTCATCAGTACTAACGTGACCTCCAAGTCCCTCACTATAAAACTTTAAGTTAGCAGTAAAACTTTAAGTTAGCAGTAAAACATTGTTAGCTGTAAAACATTAAGTTAGCTGTAAAACATTAAGTTAGCAGTAAAACATTAAGTTAGTAGTAAAGCATTAAGATAGCTGTAAAACATTAAGTTAGCAGTAACACATTAAGATAGCTGAAAACCTGTTCAGGCCGAAGCATTCAGCTACCTGGCAGCATGTCTGTTTGGGTACCAGGATTCCAAGTATATGACCACATTTGAAGTACCACATAATATAATCGGATTCAAAGAAATAATCCATCTCGATAGATGGCCACAAATAAAACATTAATAATTCATGCTAGCAGTGGCTATGCTCATGGGTTGATGCTAATTGAACTATTGCATGCACCTTAACTCCCAACACGACTTGTGGCACTGCCACACCAGTTACATTTGAACAAAATTAAGTGAATTTTGAAGTGTATGTTATTCACGTTTCTTGAATGCGGACTTAGTTTGTTCACAGCTAACTTAATGCGGCCTAATTATGTTTACAGCTAACTTAATGCGGTCTAATTATGTTTACAGCTAACTTAATGCGGCCTAATTATGTTTACAGCTAACTTAATGTGACCTAATTATGTTTACATCTAATTTAATGCGACCTAATTATGTTTACAGCTAACTTAATGCGACCTAATTATGTTTACATCTAACTTAATGCGACATAATTATGTTTACATCTAATTTAATGCGACCTTATTATGTTTACAGCTAACTTATTGATGTCTTTCAACATCACACGATCCCCTACACCTGTTCTAAGGTATTGACTTATGATGACTCTCCTTTGATGTTGTGCAACCCAGCGCTACTCATCAAACGCAACACGACGGGTTTCACAGTGTATATCCCAACCTCGTAGGCTACGCTGCTGTACCACGGTTTCTTACCAATTGCACGCCGTGGATTTTACATATGGTCTTCATCGGTTTGTTGAACGTTGCCGGTCTAGAGTGAACGTTCTGGCACTAATTTTTTACATTTACGGGTCTTTCCTCAGACTAGCCATCCTAATCTTCTAAGGTTAAGAACCACTTCTTTAAACCACAACAGAATCTTGATTTCGAAAACTCCTAGAGCGCTAGCCGTCTAGCTTCTACTAGTAATCGAAACTCATTTTGAGTTGGACAATCACTCAGAGCCAGGCCAGGGTAGTGTCAATGGGTCCACACGCTTTTTTTTAAAAAAAAAGGAATCTGATCATCTTCATCGCAGTTGTTTTCCTAGAATTTCCTGGCTCTGGTAACTTGTAGGAATCAGCGACACGTTGGATAAATATATAATTAAAAAGCTAATTTAACAACATTGGAACGTGCGAAACGGTTGCATGAGACGTAAACGTGTATGTATCCTGTTTGCCGATGTTTTCTGTAGCGGATTACGGGACCCCTTACTTATGCAGAATGCATAGGGCCACTGTCATTCCCTGCATGTCGTAAAAAGTGACTAATTAGAGTCGTGTATGTTTCTTGCAAACAAATGACTTCAAAAACATAATTGCAAGAATATGTAAAGCGCACGGTTTCCTGGGGGAGGCAAACTATACCTGTAACTGTAGCCCTATAATGCGACAGGAGCGAACTCTGTGTGCCTCCTTGCTGTTGGTTTTCTTCTTCATCTTCTCATTCGTTTCTTCGCTTCCCCACTTCTTGTTTCACTTCAAATATATTGTTTCTCTCGAGTTTCTTCGCATGATCTTCGTTTTCGTGTTACGTGACATCTTAATCTTCTTCTTACGTTGCATTTTCTTCTTTCGGTTCTCCTTCTAGATTTTTCGTGTCGTCTTTTTATTGTGTTTTATTTCATCAGAGTCTTTCTTGTTTGAGGCATGAGATGGCTTGGAGTACACTTCTTGAATGTGTAAGAATGACCATTTTCCTTGTAGTTATGTTTATATTTCTGCATCTGCTTCTTTCTTTTCTCATTGTTAGTATCCTTCTTCTCTTTCTTTTTCTTCTAGTTTTTCATTTTCATATTTCTTGCTCTATTTCGTTTCCTTTTTCTTCTTCTTTTACTTCTCTTTATTCTAGTTTATTCCGTCACATTTATCTTTTTCATCTTCGATTGTTTTCTGTTGTTCATTTTATTTGTGTTTTTCTTGTTTGGATTCTTTTCTTTCTTTCTCTCTCTCTCTCTCTCCTTCGCTCTCTCTCTCTCTCTCTCTCTCTCTCTATATATATATATATATATATATATATATATATATATATATCTATATATATATATATATATATATAAATAGAGAGAGAGAGAGGGAGAGAGAAAGAACGAGAGAGAGTAAGATAAAGAGCAAGTGCGAGAGAGATTTGGATAATGAGAAAGATTGAGAGAACGAGAGATATAAGTAATTGTTTTTATGTGCACAGAGATACAAATAGATAGATAAATACAAAGAGAGACATATACACAGTTTTAGTGATAGCCACAAAGCGTCAGACAAATGTAAATATACAAAAAATAGTGAGACAAAAAGAGCGATTGAGCTAGAGAGAAAGCAAGATAAAGTTGTATTCTTCTACTGGTACACATTTCGTTCACTTGATCCGGAAAATGGCCATCCTGGAAAATTAGAACACAGAATAAAAAGTAAAGTAACCCATAGCATTACTGCCGTAGGGGTGTGAGGTGTTAGCCATCTAACATTCCAACGGATCGGCTATATAAGGGCGGTAGCCATCTTCTATCCCTCTTCGCTTTTACTTCCTGGACTGAACCGGTACCCATTTAAGGATGGGTCGACCCGGAAGCCGTTGGGAACTGACAAAAAAATGTCCGCCTCAACTGGATAATGAACTCAAGACCACTCAGATGTGAAGCCAGCGCGCTAACCACTATAGAATAGCAGCCCCAATTAGACACCCCAGCATTTCCCTCATCTATTTACTTGAGTAAATAGTAAACAGTTGTAAATCACTATTGTCTTGCTGGTCATGTCGTTGGATCACTTTGGCACTATTTGGAGGCCATGTATACCTTACATTGCAACTGGCTCTCTGTGCATACGACAGAATAGACACGATTCAGTCAGGAAATACAAGCATGATTTGTATACGCCGCCATCTTGACCGCAACTAACGAGCTGTTAGATGTGATGTCGGGAATTCTAGCCTGAAATGACAATCCGTGACCGAAATGGCAAGGCCACACTAAAGAAGACAGTAGAGACAAACCCAGGTAGTGCCAACATTAACGCTCCAATTAACCAAGTGTTTTGGTCATTTAGTTAGAATGGATTATGACCAGCCTGCAGCGAGAACATACCGTATGCAGGTCTCAGGTTAACATGCAATGACCTGGGCGTCTGTTAATGATGATGACTCTGATACTCTCAGGAAGTTACACCTTATCACAAAACACGCTACCCCTGTCAAGTGTATTGTGTATGGGTTGTAGCTTGACTCTTGACAGGTGTACTGTGTCTGGGTTGTAGCTTGAACATGTCAGCTGTACTGTGTATGGGTTGTAGCTCTCTCTCTCTCTCTCTCTCTCTCTCTCTCTCTCTCTCTCTCTCTGGTCAAACATATCACAGTATTTATCTCATTCTTCTTATTATTATTGTTCTTCTTCTTCTTCTTATTATTATTCTTACTCTTCTTATTATAATTATTGTTCGTCTTCTTATTAGCATTATTGTTCCTCTTATTCTTTTTATTATTGTTGTTCCTCTTCTTATTAGCATTATTGTTCCTCTTCTTATTATTATTGTTGTTCCTCTTCTTATTATTATTATTGTTCCTCTTCTGCTTCTTCTCCGTTCGTTCTCAAACTCCCACTACCAAGCCATAAAAAGGGCAAGTAGCAGGATATAGTCCATAGAACGAAATGAATTGTGTCGTAGTGTACATCTTGACTGTGATATTTATAGATTTCAGACCGCATCCGACTTCAGCAGCCATTATTATGTACTGGGATAGTCTTCACTCTTCAATACCATCTCCTTTTCCAGTCTGCTCTGATGCAGCCTCTTGTCGAGGATCACAACGTGTAGGTGTAGATTGGTCTTGGTAGCTCTGGGTTTCTGGCTGGTCCTGACGCTAGCAGTCACAACTGCGTAGTTGATTATCACAGCTCATGCACTGTTCAGTAAATTCATCCGCACAAAAAATTACATTCCTGTTTTGTACAGGGGATAGAACTCTAACAAAACAATTTAAATGAAATATATTTCGAAGGTTATTTCCCCTACCACGACCTGACGCGATTTGCGAATATTTTGTATGTAAAACTTCATTTGTATTTATTTCAATCAATGCTAGCAAATCTGACTACACGATCGCTGTTTTTCTTCAAGTGGTAAAATTAATATTGACAAACTATGACATCATTGATAAAAATATCATGTTGTTCTTTTTATAATGTTTGACTCTTCTTTCTTGAAAATGTTGCATGAACTGAAGTGAGAGTTCACATTGTGTGAGCAAATATGTACATCTCTCTCGAGCGAATTCTGTGACAGAGTCAAGCATATGTTGAGAACATGTCGTTAGATGAGTCTAACAGCCTGGTATAACTCCTGCAAGGAGATTGACAGGCTATCAACATTCGTTAGTGTACTACATGTCTTACTGTTAACAGACTGACAGAGAGCTTTAACGTCCTACATGTTCTCTTACAGTCCACAAGTCAACAGACTGACACAGATCTTAAACGTCGTACATGTTATCTAACTGTCCACAAGTTAACAGACTGAAACTGACAAGTTATCTCAAGTAAAGGACGACTTTTATCAAGTTACCTCAAGTAAAGGACGACTTTTATCAAGACATTACCAATTCTACTGCCTCAGTTCCTGCTAATCACGAACTAATCCTGCTGCCCCAGTTCCCTCTCATTATGAACTAATCCTGCTGTCACAGTTCCCTCCCATGATGAACGAATCCTGCTGTCACAGTTCCCTCTCGTGATGAACTAATACTACTGCCACAGTTCCCTCTCATGATGAACTAATACTACTGCCACAGTTCCCTCTCGTGATGAGCTAATACTACTGCCACAGTTCCCTCTCGTGATGAACTAATACTACTGCCACAGATCCCTCTCATGATGAACTAATACTACTGCCACAGTTCCTGCTCATGATGAACTAATACTGCTGCCACATTTCTTTCTCATGATGAACGTATCCTATTGGGCGATCGCATCGCTGGATCTCAGGATCCAGTCGCGGTTGTTTCAAGTCTGTCCTGGGCCCATTTGGTAGCGGTTTCGTGAATGACAACTCAGAAACGTTCCTGTATTTCTGCGTTACTTTGGACCTGTAGATTACCGGGTCGTTGTACCGTCGTTTAAATATCCACCGACACATGGATTTCATATCCACCGATACACATGGATTTCATATCCACCGATACACATGGATTGTATATCCACCGATACACATGGATTTCATATCCACCGATACATATGGATTTCCAACGACTAAAAAATCGGGAAGGAAATTAGTCAAATCCTGGTGAGAAGCCTCGACCGAGTGATCTCCTACCGCGTCCTTCAATGCGCACATGGCCCAGCAGACACTGACCACCTCCAGTGATGTTCTCCATCAGCCCATATGCCTATTTTAAACCGGCGTGGCCCCACACTATTATTGTCCAGCTTCTTAAACTCCATCCGAGTACTGATGAAAAATGCATCTATGCTGCCAGGTGTCACTTCGCCGCTGCTGGTCCCCTCTCAGATGACCCGGAGGCAGCAAGGACTTCCAAAACGACGCCATACGCGATGCGGCCAAGTTTATCAAGGGATCACAACCAAAACGTCAACCTTGGCTCTCTGACACCACTTACGACATAATACTTCAAAAGAAAGCTGCCAGGCTCTGCAGTGACCTTGCCGAATGCCGATAGCAACAAAGAGGCTTCCGCGCGGAGGCAAGAGTCGACAGGGAACGTTTCTTCAGAATCATTGCTGATACGGTCGAAGTTTGGCCTCAGATCTAACCACCTAAAGCCTGCTTACCAGGCCATAACACTTCTCCGCACTAGAGGTCCGAAGAAGGCCCAAGATAGTGTCGAGTTTTTGAACACGTTAGATGGCTCACCCTGCACAACACATGAAGAAGTGGTGACTAAGTGGAGTGATCACTACACGCTTGCCTTGAACCATCCACCAGCCACGGCCTGCCTTGAACCATCCACCAGCCACGGCCTGCCTTGAACCATCCACCAGCCACGGCCTGCCTTGAACCATCCACCAGCCACGGCCTGCCTTGAACCATCCACCAGCCACGGCCTGCCTTGAACCATCCACCAGCCACGGCCTGCCTTGAACCATCCACCAGCCACGGCCTGCCTTGAACCATCCACCAGCCACTACCTGCCTTGAACCATCCACCAGGCACGGGCTGCCTTAACCTGTATGATGAATCTTTAACCCGTCCTCTCGTACCACAGACTAGCACTGTCCCTCCAACCTTGGATGAAGTCCAGTCAGCCATACCCAAGCTTAAAGATGAACGTGCCGCAGGCCCCAATCTCATTCCGCGGAACTGCTGAAATATGCATTTTTCTCCTTCTTCTTCTTCGTTCGCTCTCAATCTCCCGCTACCAAACCCTGAAAGGGCTTAAGCAGCAGAATGTAGTCCAGAGAACGGAATGCATTGTGTCGTAGTTTACAGCTTGACTGCGATATTTGCACCTTTCGGTCCACACATCCGACTTCAGCAAGCATTTTTTAAGTACCGGGTTAGCATTCCCTCTTCGATCCCTCCTCGTTAGCCAGTCTGCCCTGCTGCAGCCTGTTATCCAGGATCACCGCGTGGGGGTGTAGAGTGGAGTCCTACAGAGTATCTTACTATCCACATGTCAACAGAAGCAGACCAACATCCCATTTTAGTGTCCTACATAATATGTTACTATCCGCATATTATCATGCAGACACTAAGCTTTGCCTCTTAACATGTAGATAGTAGGATATTATTGTTAACAATAAAGCTTTGTGTCTGCCTCATAACATGCAGATAGTAGGATTTTATTTTTAACAATAAAGCTTTGTGTCTGGCTCATAACGTGTAGATAGTAAGATATTATTGTTAACAGTAGAAACCAAGCTTTATTGTTAACAATAATATCCTACTATCCACATGTTAACAGACAGACACAGAGCTGTACTCTTATATATAATATCTTCCAACAGTAAGTTCTAATGTAATACACAATATCGTACTGTCCCCATGTCATCAACCTGATGCTGAGCTTTGATGCCCCACATAATATCGGACTATCCACATGTTAAAACACCAATGGTGAGCTTTCATGTACTACATACTTTCTTAATATCCAAATGTTAGCAGACCAACACCAAGCAAAGTAGTTCTTCATACTTTCTTAATAACCATATGTTGGCAGGCTAACTGTGGGCGTTAAAGTCCTACATTTTACTAACCACATGTCAACACATGCAGATAAATGCTGAGCTTGAATGTCCTAAATAACCTCTTACTCTGCAGATGTTGACTGACAGTGATCTTAACACCAAAATGTTAACAGACAGACACTGATCGTTACTGTCCTACATAGTTTGTTTCCTTTTGCTTGTTAATGGAAATTCTCTCAAAATTGATGTTCTACAAAACATCTTGCTATTCCCATGTTAATTGACCGATCCCATATATAATGGCCTACATTATATTGTACTGTTAACATTTCGATCCCATTCATATTGGCCTACATTATAGTGTACTGTTAACAGACAATTCCCAATCATAATGTCCTACATTATATTGTACTGATAACAGACCACTTTTATTCATTATGTCCTACATTATATTCTACTGATAACAGACCACTCTTTTTCCATAATGTCCTACATTATGTTGTACTGATAACAGACCAATCTTATTCACAATGTCCTACATTATATTGTACTGATAACAGACCAATCTTATTCATAATGTCCTACATTATAGTGTACTATCTTCAAAATGTAATATCATACATAGTATTTTAAGTCTCCATGACAACAGACCAATACCGAGCTGTAATGTACTACATAGTATCTTAATATTCACCCGTCAACAGACTGCCACTGTTTGCTAATGTCCTACCTATTATCTTACTGTCACCATGCGAACAGACTGACACTGTTTGCTAATGTCCTACATATTATCTTACTGTCACCATGCCAACAGACTGACACTGTTTGCTAATGTCCTACATATTATCTTACTGTCACCATGCCAACAGAATTACACCAAGCTTCAATGCCGTATATATAATCTTAATATCCTCATGTTAACAAACCAATTTCGAAATGTAATGTCCTACACAGCATCTTCCTGACCACACATCAGTTAACTGACATCAATCTGTAATGCCCTACATATTACATTACTAATCTACTTGTTAATAGACCAACACTGAGCTTTCAGCATACCTACATGGTTTCTTACAGTACAACTATTGGAAGACAGACACATACTCTTATTTTTCTACGCAGTATTGAACCGTTACATGTTAACAACCCACCCCTATTTGTTAATGTCCTAAATGTTATCATAATGTCCACAAATTAACATACTGGCAATGAACTTAAATGTCCTACATGTTATCTTGCTGTCTGCAAATTAACAATCTGACACAGAGCTTTAATGCCCTACATATTATCTTACTGTCTGCAAGCTAACATACTGACATAGCGCTTAAATGACATACATGTTAACATACTGTCCGCAAGTTAACAGACTCCAACTCCGCTTTAATGTTCTACATTTGATCTTAATGTCTACAAGTTAATAGATAAACACTGAGCTTTACTGTCGTACGCAGTATCTTTCCTTTCGCATGTTAACGGATATTCCCTGAACATTGATGTCCTACATAATACCCTGCTAACATACTAATCCCATTCCTATTCGTGAATGTCCTACATAATATTGTAATATGTTTTATTGTCTAATATAGCATTTTACAGTCTGCATGTTAACAGACCGACATCAAGCTGTAATGTCCTATATATAATATTATTATATAAATGTTAGCACACTAATATCGAGCTGCAATATACTCTATATCATCTTATTATCCAGATGTTAACAAACTAACAACATACACTAATGTCCTACACACCATATTACTGACACCAAGCTTCAACGTCCTATATTATCTTTATTTCCTGATGTTACAAAATCAATTCAGAGATCTAATGTCATGCAAAGCATGTTACTGTCCACACGTCAGCAGATTGACATGGATCTTCACTGCCCTACATAGAATCTTAGTCTCCACATGCTAACAGATATGAACGGGCAAAGGCAAAGGCAGCCGTCATGATGGCATAATTAATTTTGCTAGCCCTATTTTTAGCAAGGATTAACTGCGCTACTTGTTATCCCAACTCTCTCGTCTCGAGCCGCTCGACCAGAGTAGCAAGTCAAGGACAAGACGACTGGGGGGTGACTATGAGATGCAGGGGACTCCGCATCAAGCACCCGTGAAAAAGACGTTGGAGTCCGGAGTCAACCCACACCACCTAATCACGAGGCCGACGGCTTAACCACTTTGCCACGGAACAGACACCAAGTTTTAATGTGCTGCATAGTATCTCACAATCTCTATGTTAACAAACCTACCCCAAAGTATTAGTGTCCAACATAATTTCTTACTGACCGCACTTTATCAGACGGAAACAGAGCATTAAGGTCCTATGTAGTATCTTATTGTCTGTATATTAACAGATGAACACCAAAATACTTGTCCTTCAAAGTATCATACTATTCTCATTTTATAAGACTGACACGTTTTGTATGTCCTACATACTACATTATTAATCCACATGTGGACATACCAACACCTAGCTTTTAGCTACATAATATCTTACTATACTATTGTTAGCAGCCAGATACAGAGTGTTATTGTCGTATCTAGTATTGAACTGTTTACATGTTAACAGACCATAGCCAATTGTTAATGTCCTTCATGTTATCTTACTGTTCACAAGTTAACATACTGTCACAGCATTTAATGTTATCTTGCTGTCAACAGCTTAACAGACTGACATAGAGCTTTAATGTCATACGTGTAATCTTACTGTCCAGAACGTAAATGACTGACAAATAGTGTAAAATGACCTACATATTATTTTACTGTCCGCAAGTTAACAGATCGACACAGAGCTTAAATGTCCTAAATGTTATCTTACCTTCAATAAGTTAACAGACTCCAACAACGCGTTAATGTCCTACATATTATTTTACTATCCACATGTTAACAGAACGACAACGGGCTTTACTTTATTACATAGAATCATACTATCTACTTGTTAAAACACAGTTAGCTTTCATGTCCTACATATTGTCTTAGTATTCAAATGTTATTACACAATAACCGAAATGTAATGTTGTATATATAATCTTACTATCCATATGAAAACAAAGCAACACCATGTATAGTTGCCATGCATAGTATCTTACTATCCCCAGACAAACAGAGCAAAACCCAGCAAGCAGTAATGTAATACATTAAAATGCAAAGCAAAGGCCGCCGTACATCGTGAACAATGATTGCATAATGTATTTTGCAAGCGCTATTTTTAGGAAGGATTAACTGCGCTACTTTTTGTCCTCACTCTCTCGTCTCGTTCCGCCCGACCCCGGTGAAAAAGATGGCAGAGTCCAGAGTCGAACCCACACGACTTGATCATGAAGCCGATTGCTTAACCACTTCGCCAAATAGTATATAACTGTCCCCAGATAACCAGACTAAAACCGAGCAATAATGTTACACGTAGTATCTAACTATCCACATGTAAGCAGACCAAAACCGGGCAATAATGTATCTTATTATCTGCATGTTAAAAGAATGACAGCATGCTTTACTTTCACACATAGCGTTGCACTATTCACTTGCTAGAACACCAACAATGAGCTTTCATGTCCTATATATTTTCTTAAGATTCAAATGTTAACAGATAACAAACAAAGTTTAATGTTGTATACAGTATCTAACTATCCCCTTGATAACGTATCAACACTGAGCTGTAATGTCATACATAATATCTTATTATCCTCTTGTTTGCATATCAACACAGAGATCATGTGTCCTACATAGTATCTTACAATTCATATGCTTTAACATACAAAAAAAAAGGCCAAGGCAAAGGCCGCCGTCCATTGTAGATGATGATGGCATAATTAATTTTGCTAGCGCTATTTTTAGTGAAGATTAACCGCTTTACTTGTTATCCTCACTCTCTCGTCTCGTGCTGCCCAACCCCAGTGGCCAGTCAAGGACAAGACGACTAGGGGGCGACTATGAGATACAGAGGACTCCGCATCAAGCACCCGTGAAAAAGACGACGGAGTCCAGAGTCGAACCCACACCACGTGATCACGAGGCCGACCTCTTAACCACTTTGCCACGGACTCCCACACCAATACTGCGCTTTACTGTCCTACATATCCTGTTACTTCCCAGATGTTAACAGGCAAATACCAAGCTTCAATGCCCTTTACAGTGTCTTACCGTCCATATATGTAAACAGACAGACACCAATAATGAATGTCTTACACATAATCCTGCTGTCTCCATGTTAACAGACAAACACTGAGCTGTAATGCCATAAATACATGTTTACTGTCAATACATTAACAGACCTACACTGACCCTTACTGACAAAAACATGTATCTTCCTTTCCACATATAAAGAGATGGACAATAGACTTAATTATCTTATTATCACGATGTAAACAAAATGATAAACAGATCCCAACATGCAATGCTTGAAAGGAACGATAGAGAGTGATACCGGGGTTTAATGTTGTATACATTATCTTGGTTTTCACATGGCAAAAGATGGAGACCAACAACAAGCTTTACTGTCCCACATAGTATCTTACTATTCATATGTTAACAAATTTACCCTATCCGTTAATGTGTTACATATTATCGCACTATATCACATGTTTAGAGATCCACACTGAGCTTGACTGTTCAGCATTTTATCTTCGAATCATCATGCCAGAAGAAGGAACACCGAGCTTTAATGTTGTACATATTATATTACTATCTACATGTTAACAGACAAACACTGAGATTTTATACAATAAATTGTATCTTACTATTCATGTGTTAACTGACCAACACCGAGATATGATACCCTAGATAGTATCTTAATATCCACATGAAAACAGACCAACATCAAAATGTGTGTTCTACACAGCATTTCACTGTCACCGTGTTCACTGTCACCATATTGTAGGGGAATGAGATACAAGAGGATCGTAGCAGAGACAAAAGCTGTAGTGCAGCAACTCCAACCTAGTAGACTGCAAACCTCATAATGGTGACTTGGTCCCATACGGCGATGAGGTATGAAACCATTTTTAGAAGACTTAGTTCTCGGTCGGGGTGCCCTAAGCAGTAGATCAGCTACCTCACTGCAAACTGCTGAGACTCAACCCTTGAACATAAGATATGTCCGCACACCAGGCGAACAACATCTCCGTGCAATGACCAGGCCTGTCCCCTGGTCAAATGCACTATTTCGAGAGGAATCACAGGTCGCTGACATTTGGTCCACGTGCTTGGCTGAAAAGATACCATCTGAGAGACTACGGCCGAACGCCTCTAAGCCAGAATCCCGCCCTAAATCTCAGCACCGCTGTGATGGGAGGCTACGACATGGCTGGGGCTTGCGTCTCAGCCCGGCCCGGTCGAGCCGCAGAAATGCACCTGGTAAAATGCACTCCTGCATCGCTCTTTACCTCTGTCTGCTATCAGTCATCCCAATGCACGCGCAAGAGATGCAGTCAAGCGGACATTGCACCTCCTGCCCTATTGTGACAACCTCCCGGGTGACGGGGAATGTTAGGCGCACCATCACTGCAGATGAGCCGAGAAAATAAAGGGAGCAAAGAGATACCTCACTCACATGCATATGCTACGTTTCTGGCAGGACGTGACGATCCTGGGACAAAGTCACACTGGACTGCCTCTCTTCCGGGATAGTACAAACTAGTACATCATCCATCATATCATTGTCAAACCCTATAGACACGAGTAGGGAAGACTCGTTAGTCCTGCAAGACAACTTCCTAAGAGAGACAACTCTGACCAAAAATAACTGCTGCCTTGCAGTTAGGCTGGGGACAGCCAAAGGCTAAGGAGGGCAACCCTACAGAAACGCCTGTTGAAATGGGATGCACTGAGCCACAGGCTTAACAAAATAAAACAGTGCAACGTAAATATCGCTGTAAACAGCGTACGAAGAAGAAGATAATGGTGACTTGGCCTGCAGATATAGCATGACCAAATGATCCTAAATGCAACGAGGGTAGAATAATTTTCACATGTTACAGGACCAAAATGTTAATGTCCTACATATTATCTCTTACTATGAAAATGTTTGCAGACCAACACCGAGCTTTGATCTTCTAAATAGTATTATAATAACTACATACTTGTCAGTAGACCCTCATGGAGTATGTTAATAGGGACATTGATCAAATGTATCGTGTGTAAAGAATGCCAGAAAGTTGCAATTTCATCAGTACCAATGCTGTAGTGTAGGAATGTGTTCTGTAACAGCTGTCTGTTTACATTCGTGAATATGAGAATGTATGCGTGTTGTGAAGTAAATAAATTAACAAGAAACAAACGCACACTGTAATACGGTTCTGTTTGATGGTTACGTATTTTAAATGTCAAGAATATTCTGTTTACATTTATTTAGTCAGCAGGTGGGCATGCACGATTCCATGTTACTAATGTTATAAAAATTATGGTAATATGTGTCCTGTTCTTAAAATTATGGTAATAGGTGTCCTGTTCTGAAAAATTTGAAGTTTGGAAATGCACAGCACAGTGAGATCAATAATCTACAGATACCATGAGATGGTATGTTCGAGAAAAGTATAATAAGAAAGCCTTCATACCGTTTCATAAATCTAATTATATCCAACGCTGGAACAAATCTACCTAATTGTGAACTGAATTTACATGGTCACAAGCGCAATGAATTCCAAACAAAAGGATGTAATAAATGCATCACAATAATATACATTAATTAATATTTATATGAAAAAAGCAAATGTTTCTAATAGTTAAGTGTGTGTTTCATGCAGCATCCAGTTCAAACTTTACTTTTGGGGGAATTTAGAACATTTAGTTGCAGTTTATGGATATGATACAATTAATTTTACAATAAATTATGCAAGCTGCTGTTACCACAACAGAGCTAGCTTAAATATACATCAACATATATGTTAACTGTAACTTCACTTGTCTAGTTCGCTCCATGACTTCGACGCCGGGGTCGCGAGCTGCTCCTCCCAATATTTCGTCTACGAGGACGACAACAAGCGTGAGAAATTTGGTCCGGTGGATAATTAACACCTATCGCCTTCAGTGTACCGATGCCAATGTACAGGTCCATGTGATTCTGGTGTAGGGCCATAACTCACTCGTTCTAGGTTGTACCTGGACAAAGAGGGGAGACGCCCAAGCCAGAATTTCTCACGATTTTTTTATGATGGAATAACTCTAATTTTAAGTTGTTTTACAATTTATTTGGTTGCGTCCCTTGCATGGAAATCATGAAATAAATCTGTAAACTAACTCTCACAAATACATAAGTGTTCCACAAGCGAAGTAGAAGAAAAAAATATGGTTCCCATGTAGGCACGCGATAGCTATAGCTCAAATATCAATGGGAACCATTATAAGACATGTATATAGAGATCGCAATGTGTAATGTTGTTAGAGCGGTTGGTTTTCACACGAAGGCACAAGAGTTGCTTTTCAGTCGAGACATGTTCTAATCAATTCAGCTGTTAATTTGAACCTGCTTTGATGTTAGGAGTGGCATGACAAAGGGACAAGGGAATGGTTCTTCGAAACGTTGATGTCTCGAACAATGAAGCCTGTAGTACCTTATCCCTGACGGCAGTTACTGACATTGGACTAGATGTACTTCTTTCTGATATGTAAGACTCGACATCGAGAAAGAAAACTGTTCACATCGCTTGACAAAAGCTGAGACGTCTTACAGTGAAGTTTCTACCACTGCATCCGCGACTGTAATGTTTCTTTATTTTGATTAATCCATGAGCAGAAACAGCCAGTTGATCAAGCTTAAATGTAACAATTGTTGTTTGTTTAGTCGTTAGTCGTTACGGTTGGTAGTCTGTCAGGCCACGCTGTTCGTGAGCTTTGCTCGTCTCTGCGTGTATGTTGACCCTTAACTAGCAGTGAACGGCGAGTATTGGAGTTTTTAAAATGACCACATCAATTCAATTGCGTTTGTATTATAGACTAACTGTTGAGAGTATATGGAAATACGAACAATAAGAGAGAGAGAGAGAGAGAGAGAGGGGGGGGGGGAGGGAGAGGTGATGTACGCTGTTATAAATGGTAATTGGTGCAGGGATTAAAGATGTAGTACATAAATAATTGTTTGAGTAAAGCTGAAGGTAATCCAATGAGCAGTCCCTGCCATCAAGGATGAAGTGTTAGGAATCCACTGTAATAGCTTTCATATTTTTATCAGCTGAGCTGATCAGTTCCAGTAGTCGCATCCTTTCCGTCGCTGACAGTAAGCCAGGTACCAATGTACAACTCGATAGATTTACCAATTGGAAAACAATGCCGTTTCCTTTACAACGAAGGGCTAGAACTATAGCTATGCAACTGCAATACTTGAAGATAAAAAGGAGAATAGCACACCTGTGACTGCTGGAAGACTGCACACAAGCAGGGATAATAACGGAGATAGGGAGATAGAGAGAGAGAGATAGAGAGAGAGAGATATATGTATATAGTACACTAAACATGTAATGAAACAATCTGCACAACTTCCCCACATAATGGCATTTTAACACACTCAGACATGCAACAATTTACGGGGTAACACAGTGGGTGGGTGTTCACTTCTCAAAGCAAGAAAACCAGGTTCGATTCCCATTTTCCCTACACTCCAGTGGACCTAACTGTAAATATGTATCTCGCTTTCTTTCATTGGCGGAATGGCTTGTAGGAAAACTACTATCCACCACACGTGTATAAACTTGAGTTATTGCTCAGTGAAGTCTTCATCACTTCCTTTTCGACAGCGAAGTTCTGCTCCTGGACTACTTTCACCTTTTTATTACTCATTTACAACTGGATGATCTGGAATTAGCCTCGGGAACGGGAGAGAGCAGAGACGTTTAATCTAAGCTAAGATGTTAGGTCTGTTATGATATTAAAGAGATGATATGTTGCCCTCTATTCACATTTGGATACCCATCATTTACTCTATAAAAGAGATGCTATGTTGCCCTCTATTCACAGTTTGTATACCTGTTATTTACTCTATAAAAAGATGATATGTTGCCCTCTATACACAGTTTTTATACCTGTTATTTACTCTATAAAAAGATGATATGTTGCCCTCTATACACAGTTTGTATACATATCATATACTCTTATAAAAAGATGATATGTTTCCCTCTATTCACAGTTTGTATACCCATCATATACTCTTATAAAAATGATATGTTGCCCTCTATATACAGTTTGTATACCTATCATTTACTCTATACGTGACGTAGTGCCCGTTAAGGCTTCTTTATGTACCCATGTCCTATTTATGGACATTCCATTTCCTATCTTGGGAGGATCCACTTCGTTTTTGAACGTATCACCACCAGTAGCCACTTCAGTCATGGCTAACAATAGACTGATACGCTCTTTGAGTAGAGTCTGCGGGGGAATTCATTTTCAGAGCGCTGTTATCTCAGTGTTCGTCCAACACGTTTGATGATGACCATTCTCTCTGTTAAACCGTTTTGAAAATCGTTTCTCCTTTGCTCTGTCTGGTGACATTTTTGAGGGAATGACTTCTGCGGTGATCTGGATTAAAGTGAGGAAGATTGTTGTGTAATTGGTCAACATCACTCTTTCGTCCTTACTATTACATTTGGCCAGTGGCAAGACATTATCGAGACGACACCAGATGATGACCTGTTCCAACATCCGGTAAACATGTAACAGGTAGAACATGCTGGAGGCATATGGCACGACAATTCGTGTTGCATGTCGCATTGATTCGACACATAAAGTCAGTGTGTCTGTCATTCAGGCAGTCAGTCAAGCAGTCAGTCAGACAGTCAGTTAGTCAAATAGTCAGTCAGGCAGGCAGTGAGGCGGTCAAGCTGTCAGACAGTCAGGCAGACAAACAGTTAGACAGTCAATCAGTCAATCAGTCGGGCAGTCAGTAAGGCAGTCAGTCAGGCAGTCAGTCAGGCAGCCAAGCAGGCAGTCAGTCAGGCAGTCAGTCAGTCAGGCAGTCATTCAGGCAGTCAGTTAGTCGTGCAGTCAATCAGTCAGGCTGTCAGGCAGACAGACAGTCAAGCAGCCAAACAGTCGGGCAGTCAGGCAGTCAGTCAAATAGGCAATCAGTCTTGAGACGATTGAATATAGCACATGATGCTAATTTTTTTCTCAGGGTTTACTTCCGAAGCCTTCCAAAATCAGGTATTGCCGCAAGACAGTGGGACTGTGGCATCCAATAGTTTGGGAATGTATGATGGCAACGGCTATATCTCTCTCTTGATTCATAACAAATAGTACAGGGAACTGTAATTACCAAACTTTGTTCCAGATATTCACAAAGTGTTGTGACAAAGTGACAGCCAAAGCCGCCCACATAGTGACAGTCAAAGTCACCCACATTGTGACAAACGCATTATTATAATCTGGCTTGCCTGAAAGTCATAGGTGGTAGCGGGTGTAACCCGGCTACATTGTGATGATGTGCGTGAACCAAATACACAAATCACAAACAAATGTCATCAATGACAACTGGATAACTTGCTGGTAATCCAGGATTATGAAATGTCAAATGTCAAATGACATAATGACAAGTTTGATAAACAACGTAAACCAAGCTGCAGTAAACAACATAAACCCCGCTACAGTAAACAGCCGTCAAATAAACACAATCACCTGCCGAAGACGGATGTGTCGGACCGAAAGGTGGAAACATCGCAGTCAAACTGTAAACTATCGACACAAAGCATTCTATTCTCTGGACTATATCTTGCTACTTGCAAAGCCCTGTTCAGGGCTTGGTAGCAGGAGATTCAGAACCAACGCAGAAGAAAAAGAACATACAATCAAAATGTCACACGAAAATAGTGACAACCATATGTATCCGCCTTGCCTCTAGATGACAAAATATACAGCAACTGGTTGTAACACGTATGATGACTGTCCTCTAATCATGTCTCCGACTCTCAACTCTTCTCGTGCTGTCGTGGCACCGCAGAATGAATCTAGATTGGCCACTCCAAAGCAATATTCATCGAAGTTGTAGAACGACTGGTTGTGACTGTGTTGGGGATGTAGTCTCATAGTGAGATCGACAATTGTCCACGCTCCATCGTCCTCAAAAACGTATACCCTACCTTATTTTTCCTTTTTGAATTTTGGACATGGTGGGATTGAAGCTGAACAATATTGAGTCATCTTGAGGTATTTCGTGGGATTTCCTGGACCAAGTACAATATGATCGTAGTTACGTCTTCTCAGGGGCAGAACGTGTTCAAGATGTACTGGGAATTGCGTCTATCTATTTCTAACCAACTGCCCTACCAGCGACGCATGCTTGAAGTAACATGAATGAATGTAATCATAAACTAGGACACTATGAGACAAATAAGTACAACACCAGTGCTAGACCTGATCAATAGACAGCAAAACAAATGGTTCTGTCATGTAGCACGTCAAACACCAGAAAGTATCCCTGCTATACCCTGAAATCAATGCTATCAACATACAATGGATCCAAAACTAAGGGCCGACCACACACAAGATGGACACCAGAAATAACAGTAACAATACAGCCCCCTCCCCCAATATATGGAAAAAATCAGGGCGTGGACAAGAAACATCTTTATAAGCTGACGCTGAAAGGCTAAAGGAGGGTACACGCGAACAGAAAAAGAATAGCTATCATTTATTTTGAATAGCTATCATTTATTTTGAAATTGTGCGTCTCTCTGTATTTTTACTGTTTGCAAGGGATATTTCTTCGGCTTATCGAATCACGCGATGACATGCATTGTTTGTGCTGCCTTTTA
Source organism: Ariolimax columbianus (assembly GCA_036924085.1). NCBI lineage: Eukaryota > Metazoa > Mollusca > Gastropoda > Stylommatophora > Arionidae > Ariolimax > Ariolimax columbianus. Next base: position 44,754,169 of record JAVGWX010000019.1, read on the forward strand.
ATATCTTTGCACCAACATTTATGGTTCTGTATCCTTCCGAAATACTATGATGGGTCCAAATATGAGTTTGTGATTTTGCGATGAAATCCTTGCAAATGATAATTCGGAGGCCGAGGTTATAAAAACAGCAGATATGATTTACCACAGCTTGGCTTTAGCGAATTGATACCGATAGAAACTGTGATTTATAGTGACTCAAAGTCAGTACTGACGGCGCTGACGCACATCCCAAACAACAAAAATGAAATGGTCTTGTTGAGGTAGGCAATCAACAAAAGTATCCGTGCCCACAGGATTAATGCCACCGTGCAATGGATCCCAAGACATAGCGGGCTACCAGGAACTGAGATGATTGACAGATCCAAACAAACAGGAGCTCCCAAACAACAATGGCATAGACCTTGCAGTAACCACACAGTAATCGTGTACTGATTATTATAATGTTACACATATATAGTAAATCTGATTAATGCGTACACTGGTACTGTCTATATTCATCTATGCTAGTGATACATGGACAGTTACAGCTGACCTTCAGGGAAGGATACAGGCCTTGGAGATGAGATGTTTCCGAATACTTTTAAACGTCACGTACACAGATCAAGTTATAAATGAGGAAATACGACATAAAATTACAACAACTATAGGGCCTTTTGAAGACCTCGTGTCAACTGCCAAAAGAAGGAAATTCGCTTGGCACGGTCACATATGATTTTGCAAATACGATTCTCCACGGAAAGGTGCAAGGCAGACTACGAAGAGGTTGTCCCAAGAAGCGGTGGGACGACAACATAAAAGAATGGACCGATCTCCCACCAGAAGAGGCACAGGCAGCGGCCGCTGACAGAGAAGTGGGGCGTGATATTGTGAGGATGTTTTCATGTGTGTCCTATCGACCTAACCGGTTACGGGATGACCTGACCTGACCTGATAAGTCTGGTTAGTTGTCCTGTGTCTGGTGACATCCATGTTGCTTGTGTGTAAATATGATGCCAACATTGACCAGTTGTTTGAATGCTCAGAAAGTCAAACAGTAACTCCATTTGCATTAAAAGCCTCGGCGATGTATATTCTATGAGTCAGTCCGAATTTCATTAATGTTGATTCTTGACAGTTGACGGAACAGTTTATATTGTTTATGTATTAATCCCGTACATTAATTTGATACTTAATTATCTTCTTCTTTCTCTTATTCTTTTTTCAAGTCCTTCTTCCTCCTACTGTTCGGTTTCTTCTTCTTCTATTCTTCTTCTTCCTCCTTCTTTTCCTTTTCTTATTCCTCTTCTTCACCCTAGTTCCTCGGCCTTTCATTATGTATTTGAGTTTGCTTTATTTTCCCAATCATTCTTTGTTCTGTTCACATTTACTTCCTTTACATTGAGCAATCCATTTAGGCATGTTTCCTTCTCTATTTTATCCTAAACTTTCAGTAAAGTTCCTTCTCTTTACCTTTCAGCAAACTAGCCGAGTAAGTCTCTCACTCATTCTCTCTCTCTTTCTATCTCTCTCTCTCTCTTTACTCTCTCTCACTCTCTCACACACTCCTTTCTGTAAGGGTCTGCTTCCTCCTGCATCTTCTAAGGGTTTGCTTCATCGGGCTAACGGCTTGTGCAGTGATTCGGGAGCGAACCCAGGACTTTCGGGTTGTAAGACATATCACCTAACCACTAGCCGACGCATCCCCTGTTTAGTGCATGGTTCGTGTGATTTCTGCTGACTTAGACTATTTACAATCGTACGTGACACTGGCCATGTATGTATAGAAAGAAAAACATACCTGATTGATGAAGACCGGTTTCATTTCCCTGATGCCGATGTTTTGTAAAAAATCTCCCACCCGAATTCCCAATGCAGTGCCCACGTCGACTAGCTCTCTACCCTTGTAAACTTGCTTAGCCAAGCAACCCTTTATCTGGCCAGGTAACTCGCTCCATTACCCGTGAACCGGCAACACAAAACGAGATTAGCGTTTGCCATTCGAGAGTGGAGTTAGTAAACTATTGAATGTCGGAGAAAACACTTTGGGAGTTTTCTTTTATCTTTGTTAAGTTATTCGTATAACACAATGGCGCAGAGATTAAAGCCGTTCCCATTGTTAAACTCGCATGAAAATAGTAGAATGGTTCTCAGTTCAGTTTACATATACGAGTAAATATAATTGAAATGGGTGCAGTGGGAATCACCTTGGTGCGTTGGGATTGTGAAAACCGAGCAAGTTTCATCCCTAGGCCACGCAGACTCTCTTCTCTCTCTCTCTCTCTCTCTCTCTCTCTCTCTCTATCTCTCTATCTCTCTCTTTCGCTCTCTCTCTCTATATATATATATATTATTGCTTACGTATTTTCCGTGTCCAAGCACCACGTCATGTGGCGTTCTTACTGTGCTTAGTGACTTGAATTGGCATGTCATTCGCCTTCAGCGTGTGTCAGGCATATTGGAACAAATCATCAGATGACCTGGGTCTTGTACCCCGCCGCAGTCACATGTATTGCTGTCTAGGAGACCCTATTTTCTTATAGTCCTCCTACTTCGTGATACGTTTGTTCGAAGTCTGTTTATTGTCTTCACAAGGGAGTAGGGCAAGTGATGTCAACGGCCAGGCTCCTACTGAAGCTGGGTCTCTGAGTCTGTATCTTCTTTTTCTTTTTCTTCTTATTCGTTAGTTCTCAATCTTCCTCTACCAAACCCCGATAGGGTAAGTAGCAGAATGTAGTCCAGAGAACGGAATGCGTTGTGTTGTAGTTTACAGCTTGGCTTCGATATTTTCACCTGTCGGCCCAACACATCCGACTTCAGCAAGCATTTTTTGAGTACCGGGTTAGCATTCCCTCTTTGATCCCTTCTCCTTAGCCAGTCTACCCTGCTGCAGCCTGTTATTCAGGATCACCGCGTGGAGGTCTAGAAGGGTCTTGGCAGCTCTGGTTCGCTGTCCCTGACGCTAGCAGTCAGATATGGGTCGCTGACCACTGCAGCTCATGCGCTGCTCAGCATCTTGATCCCTCTGAGTCTGTACGATACACACTCAATTGCAGATCGTGTCTCATAACCATACCCTTTTACTGATTACATGCCCAATGTCCGTTTGCGTGGACTTATATTTGTCTTACTTTAACCAACTTCCACATAATCTTACTTACTTAGTCCCTCCTTTTCTACCATGAGGTGAAGATGTTCCCCATAACCCAGCGAGCTGAACTTGTGTACACAGCCTCTACTAGTGAGACCTGTTAATCTGTCACATATTGAATGATCCTCTAGTGGTCATTGAAAAGATTTTAACGAAAAACCTAGTTTAAAAGAAATATATATATATATTGGACTCCATCAACATGAAGATCATCAATTTCAAATTGTATTGGACTCCATCAAAAGCAAGATCAGCAATTTCAAATCGCATTAAAATAGGCACACTTGTTCGTTGAGTGATAAATGACGAATCATAGGAAATAAAAATTGAATATGACGGTAATGAAAAAATCAAAATGAACGATTACCATTTTTAAGATTTAAGTCGGCAACGAATGTTGACCAGCACCAATAACAAACACAAAATAACTACACACACACGTACACCAATTCACCAAACAGACACCAACAATAATGTTTTTTAATGCATTCATTAAATTCATACAAATTGTAAAACAAACATAAACCAAGAACTTGTTTTTAAATTACACTAACATACATATGTACCAATTTACAACAGGATACACTGCAGCGTTACGTAATCATATTCATCAAAAAATGTTAGCCAAAACAAGAGAAATACATTTTCAGCTACATTGTGAAGCCCGTTCTGTTGTATGGTTATCAATTATGGAGAGAAGCAATAGCAACAACGAAAAATACAAGTCTTTCGTAATTGGATTCCTGTGTGAAATAGAGAGATTAAGATGATGTGATGAGGTTCTTGAGAGGACGACACAGATTTCGGCGCAACATGCTGTTAGTGGAGTGCCAATGCGGTTGGATAAAACACACTTTAAGAATACCAGATAATAGCATTAAAGGAGGGTCTCTGTTCTAGGTTCCTCAGGGCAAATAAGGCGCCGGAGAGATGGGCAGACCAAGATACAGATGGAAATGGACGTTCGTGGAACAGTGATAAAGGAAACAGCAAAGATATGTATTGTGATGGGAAGTCTGGCCCTGTACAGGAGGGTCTGGCGTGTATGTGTGTAAGACATGTTCTTCACAGAGATATGAAGTATATTGATATACTAATTCAATACTGAGGAGTAAAGGATATGCCTTCAGTAATTTTCCCTATCGATGATATAAACGCGATAACCAATCACGTTCTAGAATGGAACTGTTACGTGCAGTGAGTTGTTGTTGATATGGTTGCTGTCGCTACTGTCGATGTTGCTGCTGTTGCTGTGTTTTTTGAGTGGTCACAATGTGTTTGTTTACTTGCATCTGCTCTCTGAATATAGTGTTAAGTAGCGGGTTGTAGTAACCTTGTTTCACTCCCCGAGCGTGCCGATGAAAGTCGTCTACACTGAATTAGGTGTGACGTTATCTGCTTGACGCTCACTACGACTGGAATTATGTTGATTGACATCTTGTCTGCCAGACTGCTTTGAAAACAGTATGTTTCCAGGGTACGCTAGATGGCAGAGGGATTGTGGTCTCCATCAGTGTATTGGGCCTGACACTGAAACGATGTTCTGATCAGTAATTGTGCCTGACCCTAACGCGACGTCCTGGTCAGTATATTGTGCATGACCCTGACAAGACGTCCTGGTCAGTATATTGTGCATGCCCTTGAAAAGACGTCCTGGTCAGTATATTGTGCATGCCCCTGACAAGACGTCCTGGTCAGTATATTGTGCTTGACCCTGACACGACGTTCTGGTCAGTGTATTGTGCATGACCCTGACAAGACGTCCTGGTCAGCATATTGTGCATGACCCTGACAAGACGTTCTGGTCAGTGTATTGTGCATGAGCCTGACAAGACGTCCTGGTCAGTATATTGTGCATGCCCCTGACAAGACGTCCTGGTCAGTATATTGTGCTTGACCCTGACACGACGTTCTGGTCAGTGTATTGTGCATGACCCTGACAAGACGTCCTGGTCAGCATATTGTGCATGACCCTGACAAGACGTTCTGGTCAGTGTATTGTGCATGACCCTGACAAGACTAGTGTCTCAGTTCCCTAGACACAGAGTGGAGTAAACTAACATCTGGTCAGAACAAAAATACTGAACAGACCAGTTTGTCAAGGTGAGGCAAAATTGACTGAGCAGGACTCCTGCCACACGTTCAAGCAGTTCTCCCCGGGAACAGACTGTTCCATGGCAGTCTAGCTAACGAGGCGGGGAATCGACATGAGCAACGCACATTTGCAGCCAATAATAGCACAGCCACCTTGAGATCCCCACCTTCATCAGCACGCTCCGTATGGCAGGAGACCTACTACAACCCGACACTTAACGCCGTTTTGAGGGCACACAAAAGAGTACACATGCTCAATGGGAGGGTACGGCGTAGGCTTGTGGTTAAGTGACACGACTCACAGCCATAAGGTGTTCGGTTCGATCCCCATCACAGTACCGGCGGTTACACCGGGGAAGAAAACCCTTAGAAAACACAAGGAGAAGCAGACACTTACATAAAATCCACGCTGAAGTCGGATGCACTGGGACGACTGGGGCACAATGAAAACCATAGTGCAACGAACACCGCCTTGGGGAATAGAGGACATAAGGCAAACGCAAAAAAAAAAAATTCTTAATGGGGGCATTCAGCAACGACAATAATAACAACCCAGGGAAAGAGACCAATTTGAAAGCCAAATACCGCCCTCTAATAACAACGATTAACGATTATTTATAAGTATTCGATTTCCTGTTGTCCATGACGTTGCAGCCCAACCGTGGATTGTGTTTTGCTTGTGGCCTGGCACTGTCCCATGAGTTCTTCATATTTAATGCTCTGATTCTAATTTTGACCATCATTACTGTCACAGCATCGTTCAATAATACAAAGTAGGCATACTTCCCCTTATCAAAAAAACATCCTGTAACAATGTTGAATGCTTGGAACTGGCCACGTAGAGCTCAAACATCATCTGTTGAACACATTTAAAATTAGATTTCAAGTCATGTGCCATTGTAGAGAATACATAGAAACAATAGAACATGTTCATTAAGTATACTGACATAAGGATTTGGACAGAACACCAGCGTGACATATTGTCAGGTCCATATTTGTCTTGACCAACTGCACTCTAGTGGTGACGTGGTTACCATCCCGCAGGCTGCCTTTTCTTTCCTTAATTTATTATTGCACCAAATGTTTCTGATCTTTTTCAAGGCATCTCCTCCCTTCCTTACTGCATTATATTTTCTGTGTCCCTACAAGTGTCCGCTATGTTCATTTCTGTGTCTTTTCTTATTTATCTTCTAACTTTTCATGCGCAGTTTTTATTTGCTGTGTTGGTCTCATCACGCCCCATTTGTTGTAAATGTTTCCTTTCTTCCAAACGCGTTATCAACATCAATTCACAGTGGGTAGTGAGGAAATAGATCAGGCCGTGCATATTGAATAAGTGGGCTCCAGAATTGGCAAAAATGGCGACTGATCAATAGAAAACAGAAGACGATTAGCCACGGTAATGCAGATACTTGAATAGCCTGAAGAGATGATGACAGAACCCATCCAAAACGACAGTAGGAATGTCTTGAGAATTTGTGTTTAATTTTGTGGCAGCATGTGGCTGCGAATCGTAGACTATTACCAATACTTCTAGAAAAATAATCACATTTTTCGAACCAAAATGTTACAGAAAGATCCTCAGATTAGCATGGACAGTGATAAAAGTCAAAAATAAAAAAAATTACATTCGGTATCAGTTGAATATAAAGGAGAACTGGTTTATCAATTCCATTATGGCAAGAAAATAAACATACTTTGGTCACATCAAGAGACACAAAGGTTTTGAGAGAACAGTGATGGAACGTATGGTGCCTGGTAAAAGAGGAAGGGGTAGACCAAGAAGACGATGGCACAAAGATATCCAGGAATGCTTGAGTATGACAGTGGCAGAGGCTGGAGTTTTGGCAATGGAACGAGTTTCCTTCAGACAGACTGTGATGGGAGCGACGTTCTATAAAAGACATGCTACATGATGATGATGATATATATATATATATATATATATACATATATATATATATATATATAAATATATATATATGAGTATATTGATATATATGTATATGAGTATATTTATATATTGTTGTTGTTGTTGTTGTTGTTGATGCCCACCATAATGTAGGATTACTCTTTTGTGCGCCCTGGAATCGAGTGGTGGGTTGTTGTAGCTTTCCTCATATCTCGAGCGTGCTGATGAAGGTGAGTTTCTTTCAGACAGAAGTTTTAAAAACGATATGCTACATGATGATGGTGATGGCCACATTTTATAGGCTGGTGCGACCCTGGTCGGAAAAATTCCCCAACAATGGGATCGAACTTCTATCGCTCGGCTGGGAAACCTATGCACTAACCACTGCGTAACATCAGCTGCATAAGAGAAACATAATGACAGCATGACCATTAAAGTCATCATCATTAGGTGCCCTGTCGGTTGACGATCATGGACCTACCTCCATTTCTATCACGTGTGTCGTTTACCAGCTTGGCTGTTCATTGTCGTCCATGACATTATATCAGGCTGTCCAGTATCTGCTCTCTCGGCCTTCCTCTGTCTCTCAGGCTGTCCAACATCTTCTCTCTCGGCCTTCCTCTGTCTCTCAGGCTGTCCAGTATCTGCTCTCTCGGCCTTCTTCTGTCTCTCAGGCTGTCCAGTATCTGCTCTCTCGGCCTTCATCTGTCTCTCAGGCTGTTCAGTATCTGCTCTCTCGGCCTTCCTCTGTCTCTCAGGCTGTCCAGTATCTGCTCTCTCCGCCTTCCTCTGTCTCTCAGGCTGTCCAGTATCTGCTCTCTCGGCCTTCCTCTGTCTCTCAGGCTGTCCAGTATCTGCTCTCTCCGCCTTCCTCTGTGTCTCAGGCTGTCCAGTATCTGCTCTCTCGGCCTTCCTCTGTCTCCCAGGCTGTCCAGTATCTGCTCTCTCCGCCTTCCTCTGTCTCTCAGGCTGTCCAGTATCTTCTCTCTCGGCCTTCCTCTGTCTCTCAGGCTGTCCAGTATCTTCTCTCTCGGCCTTCCTCTGTCTCCCAGGCTGTCCAGTATCTTCTCTCTCGGCCTTCCTCTGTCTCCCAGGCTGTCCAGTATCTGCTCTCTCGGCCTTCATCTGTCTCCCAGGCTGTCCAGTATCTGCTCTCTCGGCCTTCATCTGTCTCCCAGGCTGTCCAGTATCTGCTCTCTCGGCCTTCATCTGTCTCCCAGGCTGTCCAGTATCTGCTCTCTCGGCCTTCATCTGTCTCCCAGGCTGTCCAGTATCTGCTCTCTCGGCCTTCCTCTGTCTCTCTTTCCTGATATATTTCCCGTTGTCACGATGTGCTCCAAGCAACCTCTTCTCATAACATGCCCCCACCCCCGCCCCCCCCCCCGCCCCCCCCCCCCCCCATAAAAAAAAGATTCCAGTCCTGTTCTGATCCTTGCAATAAGCTGTCTTCCTGTTTGTGCCTTCTCGAGTACTGTACAATTAGTCTTCATTGTAGTTCATGTTATCCGCAGTATCCTTCTGTAAAACCACATCTCCGTTGGTCCCAAAGATCTTAACGCGTTTTGTTAATTGCCCATGATTCACTGCTGCATGTCAATACTGGTTCCATGTAAAGGTAGTTGATGGATAAGCTATACGGTTACCGGAGACGTTTCACACATGCCTTTAAGTGTATGAGACAAAAAGAGGGGATTATTTGTTGGCGAGAAAGGAGGAAGTCGATGTGCAAGTCAGTGTGTATATCTTTCCTTGCTCTCTTCTGTCATTCTTTCATCCGATTAACCTTGCTGAAATCAACTACAAAACAGGAACATGTGCGGCCTTAGCATAAGGTGATTACCTCTTCAACTGCAAGCAAAATCCCTCTGGTGATCCAAGTAAAACCATCAATGGCGCGCGTAAAGCCGCTCACTTCTATGTGTGCCACACGTTCTCTTATTCTCTTATCTGTGTATCTTTCTATTTTCTCTTTCTCTCGCGCGCTTTCTCTCTCTGATTTTATCTATCTATCTATCTATCTATCTATCTATCTATCTATCTATCTATCTATCTATCTATATATCTATCTATCTATCTATCTATCTATCTATCTACCTACCTACCTACCTACCTACCTACCTACCTACCTACCTACCTACCTACCTACCTACCTACCTACCTACCTATCTATCTATCTATATATCTATATATTTATCTATATATATGTGTATCTATCTATTTGTCTATCTATCTATTTGTCTATCTATCTATTTATCTATCTATCTATCTATCTATCTATGTATTTATCTATATATCTATATATTTATCGGTCTGTCTGTCTGTATAATGTAATCCAGTCCAATCCCTTCCAGTCCCGCCCAGTCCCGTCACACTATCCCATTCAGTCCATTCCAATCTAGTCTAGTCTATTCTTTGTCTGTGCCTTTGTCCTTGTCCTTGGTCTCGTCTCGTGTAGTCTCGTCTCGCGTCTCGTCTCGCCTCGCCCTGCCTTGCCTTATCTTATTTTATCTTATCGTATCGTATCTCATCTTATCTTATCTTATCTATCTTGTCTTGTTTTGTTTTATCTTATCTTTTCTTTTCTTTTCTTGTTTTATCTTATCTTGCTGGCGTTGGCCCTGGTCTTTTCTTGTCTATCTATCTATACAACGTTCTCTCTATCCCTCTCTCTCTTTCTCTCTGTCTCTCTCTCATATATATATATATATATGTGTGTGTGTTTGTGTGTGTTTGTGTGTGTGTTTGTATAATCTTTCTATCTTAGTAATCTTCAAACAAAAGTGTGTATTTGTCATCACGCATCCTCTTTAATGTTGTCCCTGCTTGTAATCTAAACGGTCATATTGCCATCAAAGTTTAATTTTAATTATACCATGACCACCATAATATATCATCAACCTTTCTCTGTTGCAACAATTCGGTACGAGAGATCAATCATTTGATTTGTTTCAGTACCTACATTAATAATGAAGAGGCAATTAGTTGAAGCAAACAAGGACTAAGAGATACGGTTTCATTAAGATATTATTACCACACAATTGCTGGTTTTCACCGCGTCACTTATACATATGCTGATAGAATGATGGACACAGTTGTTTTTCGGAACTGTAATAGTAGAAGGGTTGGGGAAGGGAGGGGTAGGGTGTCATAGTCAATGACATAAAAGTTAATGACATCAAGTTTGAGGAAGATCAATCCATAGTGTGAACAGCAACGTTGTAAAGTATATTTGGCAAAGATGAGATGCACATTAAGGCAAATAAAGGCATCCAGGGAGAAACACATTGATAACTTTCAAGATTACCAGGATAGAGCTGAAGGCAAGAATACTCACTACTGATATATGGCCAAATGCACTGTATGTGGCTGAAAGAGGGACTAGCATATAATAGGACATACGGCGTGGACGACTTTGAAATATGGTGAAACAGTTCAATAGAAAAAGTGGATTGTGCAGAAAGTAGATCCAGTGACAAAGAGAAGCCAAAGTGGACGACGAAGCCTCATATCTACGTATAGGGCAGGCAGATACATTAACGTACGGACCTATGCTGGACTGAATATAACTACAGATGTTAGGGTCAAATGGAAGGACATACTAAACCAACCGTACAACCACTCTTAGGACTGATCAACCAGAGGATAGTGTCAAATGGAGAGACATGCTCAGTCAACCTTACAACCACTCTTAGGACTGATCAACCAGAGGATAGTGTCAAATGGAGAAACATGCTCAGTCAACCTTACAACCACTCTTAGAACTGATGAACCAGATAATAAGGATAAAAAACAGTATTTTCATTGCCATGCTTATTTAATTTTCCTCTCTCTGTCTTTCTTCCTCCCTATCTCTCTCCATATATCTCTCCCTCTCTCTCTCGCCATCTCTCTCCCTTTCTCTCTTTCTGCATATCTCTCTCTCCATTTCTCTCTCTCTCTCTCTCTCTCTCTCTCTGTCTATCTGTCCCTAAAAGAGAAGACACATATATCCCACTAAAGATTGAAGACCTCGTAACTCAGTGTAATACAGTTTCCCAGATACGCGGTTTTCACCAGAACGTTGTTGATATTTCATCAACTAATCAAGCTGTTCTTCAATCCGAACGGTCCTTCTCTGGTGGTTGGGGCTCTTATTGAATTCGCGGGTCCTCCTGATTAAGACAGAAATGGGTTCTCCTCTTTTAAACGTATTTAGAGGCCATTCAATGTGGACACCACTGTAAAGATAACGTTTCCTGGAATATATAGAAGTGTTGATAAGAGAGTATTCGAACTTAGCATTTCAAAACACGACACTTACTTATTCAGTTCAAAAACCTGATACCCTTCTTAGTAGAACCTTTCTGAGTTGACAAATTTCACACAGCAGTGTTTCTACTGGTAATGAAGAAATTAAACACGTGAATTACTTTGAGTACCTTGGTTCTATAATAACGCAAGACGGGGACTGTACAACGGAAATGTAACGATTGTCAAAAGCGATGTAGAAACGGAAAGTATGCAAAATTTGTTGCACAATAGTAACAAGGAATTAAAATGGATAACTCTCAGAACATGCGCATCACCAGGAGCAGTCTACTGATGCGCGACATGGACAATGGTACAGATGTTAAGGAAGAGGATCGAGGATTTCGAAATAAAATTCTACAGGAGAATTCTAAAATACTATGGCTAAAGAAAATAACAAATAAGGCCATCGTGCAAGATGTGAGTGTCGAAGAGAACTGGCTTATGAACTAAGTAATGTCTCGAAAACTGAGGTTGTTCGGTCACATCAAGCGCATGGCGGACTGGGACAAACGGATCTGGAGGACATTGCTCCAGGAAGACGAGGCCGAGGTCAACCAAGGCGTAGATGGACACACGACACCAATGATACCCTAAACATGACCATGGTGCAGGCGGGTAGACTGATCGAGAATCCTAGCGAATGGATGTGATTAGAGCGACGTTTTATCGGACATACCATATGATTTTTCAATTCTTTTTTTAATTTGCGTTCGCCTTATTTCTCGAATCCCTAAGGCGGTGGGCGCTGTACCCCCTGGTTTTTGATTTGCGCCTGTCGGCCCAGTACATCCGACATCAGCAAGCATTTTATGTAAGGGTTTGTTTCCACATGCATTTTCTAAGGGTTTGCTTCCCCGGAGTAACGGATGTGATGGGGATCGAACCCAGCACATTCTAATTGTGAGCCATATCACTTAACCACTAGCCCACGCCGTTCCCACATGCCATATGATGACCATGATAGTATTTCCACTGCTGGAACCATTTTTGAACGTCATTTGTGAAGATCTTTCTGGCACTTCGTTCAATGTATCTTCCGTTTTTCGACATCCTGCATTCTCATCCTTTTGAGTAGCATCGTTAGGTCTTGGAAAGAGCTAACATTCGTATGCAGTCATGTTTAGAGAGTAATGGGGTGGGTTTAAACTACCAATTGCCCTGGTTCAAGCAAACGAATGCATGACTGTGACTTGTTTCATTCAAACTTGCTATCTTAACACTGTCTTCAGTTATAGTTGCCTTGATTATATGTGTGACTAACCTTCCAGAAGGGAATTTATGTGAGATTGTGTTCTGTAAAGAGTCGACGTCAATTCACTCTGGGCAGACTCATAGGGGCACAGCTGTTTTCAGCAAATGGTAGAATGTGTATATACTGATGCCTCATGTAACTCGTGGCTTTTTTTTTTTCCCTAGTTTATTTCCTTTCGCGAACGGTGCGCTTAGAATAGCAACACTGTATCCTGCCAGGCGTATCGTACGAGTTTAGTAAGGAGATATGAGCAGTGGATCGAGTACACTATTGAAACTGAAAACCATATGAAAAACAAATGAAAAACTCGAAAAGCACATAGAAAATACGTGAAAAGCACATGAAAGACATTAAATGCACATAAAAAGACAACTCATGGAAGAAGAGGAGCGATTTAGCATAATTATAACGAGTTTAAAAAATGACATCGAAGTTTAGAACAGAAAAACGGATTTAGTGTATTTCCTATTCGTATGCCAGCCCAGTCTACCCAACCGTCAATCATTACCCCCCGCTATAGAATTAAATTCAATAGAATCAGGAAATAGCAATTGGCTATTCCGGTTCATAAAAAAGAAGTATTTCAATGGGTTCGCTAGCCTTATATTGTATGTCGGAGCCCTGCGAAACGAAGTTCTTATTTACATGGGTCACAACACAACCTTTCATATTCTCAAACCCATTAACATGCGTACTTGTATCGAATGCAGTGGACTGTAAGGCGCAAAAAACAGTACACCACAACCATTCATATTCTCAAACCCATTAACATGCGTACTTGTATCGAATGCAGTAGACTGTAAGACGCAAAAAATAGTTCAACGCAATCAGTCTTAAAGAACAAGACAAAAGGAAAGAAAATATTAGGTGTAGCAGATGGATAGAGCGATCGCTTCTCACGTCAACGGGACCAGGTTTGTGCTCCGATTTCAATACGATCCATTCGACCCAGCTGTAAATTGGCGCCAGTCTAATTGAAGGAATGAACGGCCGCTCGTAGGGAGCTGACCATATTACCTCATTGAGAGCTAAGGCATGGTGCAGCGATGTATATAGCATCTGACCGGCTAAAGTTGGCTCCATCGGCAATGTGTATGTGCGGGCTGGCAGCACATACATCTGAACATATCATATAAGACTATTATATGCTTAGCCAATTGCGTAGTGAGCACTGGCTCACTGGGATGAATATCCACACAAAGCTGTTTGGAAGCCCCGTAGAACTATCTACTACGGCAACCTTAATCCAGAGAACTGGGCTTCACGTGTAGATATAACAGGAAAAAACATGGCGAACGAGAAGAAGAAGAAGAGGAAGAACGAGGAAGAGATGGATGAAAGGAAGGAGGAAGGGAGGGAGGAAGGGAGGGGAGAGAGGGATGGAGGGAGGGAGGGAGGGAGGAAGGGACGGATGATGGAAAGAAGATGGAAAAAAGATGGAAAGAAGAAGGAGGCAGGAATGAAGAAGGAAGGAGGGAATAAGGAAGGAGGGAAGAAGAAAGGATGGACGAAGAAAGGAGGGAAGAAGAAATGAGGGAAGTAGGAGGGAGGGAAGAATGAAGGAGAGAAGAAAAACGGAAGTAAGAAAAATGGAGGGAAGAAGAAATGAGCGAAGTGGAACGGAGGGCAGAAGGTAGGAGGGAAGAATAAAGAAGGGAAGAAGGAAGAATGGAAGAATGAAGGAAGGGAGGAGGATGGGAGAGAAGATGGAAAGAAGGTTGAAAGAAAAAGGAAGGAGGGAAGAAGGAATGAGAAAATAAGAACTGAGGGAAGATGGAAGGAGGGAAGCAGGACGGATAAAGAAACAATTCCAGATACGAGTTGCTACAACAAGGCGACCATTAGCTTTTGTTTTGATAGTATGACAATTAACCAGTAGAGAAGATTCAACCAATCAAAGCTCGTCGCTCCTCAACATGCGTAGACCAATGACAACATCCCACCAGCATACACAGTTCTGAGCCGCTCTGTCTGCCTACTTTATTCGTAATCGTTTAACCGGAGCTCATTCTCCCATTATCTGCTCTTATGTTTTTATGGTCTACCTCTTTTTTACTATATTTCATAGAGAGCCTGTCTGACTATGTTGAGCAATGTCTTCCACAGCGTATGTCTCATCCAGTCCCGTTTTCTTGGCGTACTATGTTATTTTAGTCGTTCCTTATACCTAAAATTAGAATGCACATTTTGTTTATATTCCACTAACCATATTGCATTCTCAGTGGTCGTAGTGTAAAGTGTCTGCCTCGTGTGCCGGAGGTCGGGGGTTTGAATCACGGGGAGAGGGATTATTTTCACGTGGATCTTCTAGTAAAAAAATCATCTGATCTCTGAGTAGTGAGATCGGACCCCCGTGTACAGTTCCGAGCACGTTCAAAATCCCTTAGCAGTTAAAAATCGAAAAGTGCAGGTTTAATGGCCCCACAATTCGAGTTTAAAAAATCAACCCACATTTTGTGTATCTTCACCCAGGCCTAGCAAGCCGCATGAAGTTTAAAATGCATAGCCTTGCGCTTGTGCGTGGCAACATACATTAACATGTAGATTGGATGACCAGTGGTCATCATCGCACGTGATGGACCAACATCATCATCAGATTCTTGCTCACCTTCAAGATGTATACCAGAAAAAAACAGCTTGGAAAAAGAAACATCCGTCTGAGTTCTGGGCTATCAGGGAACTCTTTAACAAGTGCTGGAATCGTAGGATACGCTCAATCAAGACTTCTAATTGTGCATGAAAGCATATTAAGGCATCAGTGAGTAACAGTGGTAGAAGTTCAAAATCTCCATAGGTTGGTATGTATCTATTTTCTTGAACGTGGTGGAGGTTCAGCGCAATGAAAGCACTTGCATTCTGGCTTTATGATATCATTATTGGCACATTCGGGTGCCAATTTGAAGTCTAACAAAAACTAAATAACATTCAGAGAGAGTGGCGAGCAGGAAAAGACGAAAGCAGGAGTGTGTACAACCACTAAGCTACAGGAACTATTACTATCCACACGTTTCGCCTTTGCTGAGAGAGACTAAATGCGATTGACCTTATCTGCAACGCAGTTAAATCGATTTCAAGTAATACAACTTGGAACGTACTTGTATTTAAGTCATTATAAATGTGTCTCCTATTATATATATAAATATATATATATATATATATATATATATATATATATATGGAAAGAAAGACTAACGTCTGGACAGACAAAATACACTGATCAGACATGTTAGTCGGGTTCAGGTAAAACCTTCTGGAAAAGATGCTCATCTTGGCTTACTCTGAGACCGTCCTGATAACGGGCTGTTTTCATGTTAGCCAGTCTAATAAGTTGGGAGAGCGAATTGAACTTCGTAGTAGTGAGTGACAGGCAGATAAAGTCAAGAAAAGCAAACCCGCCTGGAGGACCCCGGTTCACCATCGTCAGCACGCTGGAGATGTGAGAAAAGCTACGACAACCCGCCGCTCTTTTTTAAGGTGCACAAAAGAGTAATCCTACTTATAGTGGTCATTCAATAACAGCGACAACAATGTATATATATGCTCTTATACATATATATATATATATATATATATATATATATCATATCATCATCATCATGTAGCATCTCATTTATAGAACGTCGCTCCCATCACAGTCTGTCTGAAAGAAACTCGTTCCTTTGTCAAAATTCAAGCCCCCGCCACAATCATACCGCATTCCTGGATATTGTGGTGCCATCGTCTTCTTGGTCTACCCCTTCATCTTATACTTTGCACCATACCTTCCATCACTGTTTGCTCGAGACCGTTGTATCTCTTGATGTGGCAAAATAATTTTCCATTTTGTAGCCGAAATGGAATTGATAAACCAGTTCTCATCTATGCTCTACTCTTGCCGAATGTCTACATTTGTCTTTTTGTCTGTCCAGGGTATTCTGAGGATCTTTATGTAACATTTTGACATATATATATATATATATATATATATATATATATATATATATTATATATATTTCAAAATGTGTAGTCTTTCACATACCTTGGAAGCCCTATAAACATATTAGGAGGTGCAGAAAACAGCGATGTTGAGTTAAGAATAAAGAATGCGAGAATAGCTTTCGTTGGATTGAGGAATGTATGGAATGTATGGAATGTATG
The DNA here is from genome assembly GCA_036924085.1 of Ariolimax columbianus. Classification (NCBI taxonomy): domain Eukaryota; kingdom Metazoa; phylum Mollusca; class Gastropoda; order Stylommatophora; family Arionidae; genus Ariolimax; species Ariolimax columbianus. Next base: position 44,770,981 of record JAVGWX010000019.1, read on the forward strand.
GAATGTGTGGAATGTATGGAATGTATGGAATGTGTGGAATGTGGGGAATGTATGGAATGTATGAAATGTGTGGAATGTATGGAATGTCTGGAATGTATGGAATGTATGGAATGTGTGGAATGTGTGGAATGTATGAAATGTGTGGAATGTATGGAATGTATGGAATGTGTGGAATGTTTGGAATGTCTGGAATGTATGGAATGTATGGAATGTATGGAATGTGTGGTATGTATGGAATGTGTGGAATGTATGGAATGTATGGAATTCAAAGGAAATCAAAACCACCACCAAAATAAAAATCGTCAACTCCAACGTAAAATCCGTTCTTTTATATGGCTCTGAAACAATGCGGATAACACAGGTACTTAGGAAACAGGTCCAGACTTTCGAAAATGGTTGTCTGCGCAAGATACAAGTATGGAAAAGTTAGGACAAGTTCACCAACGTGGAATTCATGGGGGAAACGGGACAAATATAAGTGGAGCATGAAATACGGAGGAGGCGATGGATGGTCAACACGAAAACCAGTAGATAATATTACCATACTAGCTCTATTCTGGTATCCACAGGGCAAGAGTAGTAGAGAAAGACCGAGACACTCAGGGGAGAGGGAACTGGAGGCAAATGAAAATCCAGCATCCAGGACGTGGACATAATTGGCCCAGATAGGAAAACTTGGCGAGTATTTATTGAAGGTGTATGCTCGCAGGGAGCTGACATATTTTGTATTGATTTATTGATATACATACATATATATCACTCCTGTTTTGCTGGCTGCAACCTGCTCCTTCATACGAGAATATGCATCCTTTACTGCAAATGTCAATGCTCTATCCTGCTCTACCCCTACCACGTTCAGATTCAAATAGGACTGTTAAAAAAACATGTTGATTTCCACTTTCGTTTGCGAACCACATCAGAGCTTAACGCTGTCGTTTGCAGGGCCAAGAAACTAGCCAGGCAGCAGAGAATAAGAAAAAGAAATCGGCAGAGAATAGCCGTTGGCTGGAATCATGCGAACAGTTTGGGGCGAAAAACAGGATATTCGGAACAAGAGTTGCGTATTGGAATTCCATACGTGTCTCCTGGTGGGGGAGGAGGATGTGGATGAGGGGGGGGGGGGAGAGCTAGAGAGGGGGGGGGGGGAGGTTCATGAATTGATTGAAGAAATGTCAAGACGCATGGAAATAAAATTTTTCGGGGAAATAATGTAAGTGTTCTTCGTTATTCTGATAAATTAGTTTTGTTTTTGCCGGTTGACTCTCCAGGCCTGGCATCTTGGTTTGAGATGGGTTCAAATAGCGATAATAGACTCCGCCACTGGTCATTGGATCTACGTAGAACGGGTGGGGTTCATTTACTTGGCTCTATGCCCCCTACCCAAGGAGTTAACTCAAATTAACATCTTTATACTGGCTTAGAAGACTCTGCAGGGTCTGTTTACAACCAGTTTCCTTCACATTACCTTGCTCTAAAAGTTGTGCGTATTCAATTTATTCTTAAATGGATTAATTGTTCCTGCCTCCACTACATCTCGTGGCCATGCATTTCAAGCATTCACCACTCCCTGAATAAAACAAATATTTACTAACATCTAATCTGGACCTCTCTTTGTAGTTATACCCTCTTTTTTTGTGAGTGGCTGTTTTTTGAAGAAAAAAAAACTTGTTATAGTCTACTTTATCCATTCCTCTGATCATCTTATAAACCTGTATTAATTCACGTCGATTTCTTCTCTCTTCTAGACAATGTAGGGCGGTTATTCTGAGTTTTTCCTCATAACTGTAATTCTGGAATCCCACTAGCATCTATGTGCTCTTTTTTGTATTCTATCCAGCATATTTATATCCTGGAACCGAAGAAAGCAGGTCGTGGTCTTCAGACTCCGCACCGGCCACAACAGACTGAAGATAGCTGGTACTGACGAATGCACCTGTGGTACAGGGAAAATGACAGCGGAACATCTGCTGCAAAATTGCCCGACATACGAGGACCAGAGAAAGCACATCTGGACATCGCCAGTGCCAACACTAGACAAGCTCTATGGCAGTGTCGACATCCTCAGTATGACAGCTGCTTTCTTCGAACAAATTCAAGTTGATGTCTGTTAGCGTACGAAGAAGAAGAAGAAGAAGATACCCCTTGTGAGTTGTAGATATACAAACTCAGGTAGGCATTGGTTGCTTCCATCAGAGTTGAAAATGCAACTTAATATGTACATTCTGATGCGACTGTATAAAAAAGCAGCCATTTTTCCTCAATCGTAGTCAAACAGGCAATTCCATGGAATCTTCAATGGAAGATACACACACACAGACACAGAGAGAAAGAGAGTGGGAGTAAGAGAGAGAGAGAGAGAGAGAGAGAGAGAGTGAGAGATAGAGAGAGAGAGACTGGCAGACTCAACAATTCGCAAAAAACAGAATGTGAGAAAGAATTAAGATTAAATTATTACACCTGGAGAGAGACATTAAAGAGCAGTCCATGACCGTGAATGTTGTTTGCGACCTATGCACGGAGAGGAGCGACGGAATTTGACAGATTGGATGATTGATTAATGTAAGTCTGCCCTGGAGTATCCCAGTAACGGAAATACAAGCTGGATGCTAATTTTGTTTCGTTGAATTTAGATTAAGGAAACAAAAACTTGATTTCACAGTTCATGTTTTCTTATTATTGAGTTGTCATATTTGTTTTAAATTCATCAATTCAATAGGATGAGCAGCAACGATGGCGCAAAACAGGCTGCATGAATAATTTTGCTATCGTGTTTTAGTCCACCATGGTACACCATACCGTAAATTAACATGTATGAGATCAAGATGCTGGGCAGCGCATGAGCTACAGTGGTCAGCGACCCATAGGTGACTGCTAGCGTCAGGACCAGCGAACCAGAGCTGCCAAGACCCTTCGACAACTCCACGCGGTGATCCTGGATAACAGGCTGCAGCAGGGCAGACTGGCTAAGGAGAAGGGATCTAACAGGGAATGCTAACCTGATACTCAAAAAATGGTTGCTGAAGTCGGATGTGTTGGTCCCAAAGGTGCAAATATCGCAGGTCAAGCTGTAAACTACGACACAACGCATTCCGTTCTCTGGACACATTCTGCTACTTAAGCCCTTTCAGGGTTTGGTATCGGGAGATTGAGAACGAAGCAAGCGAAGCCAAGCAAGTCCACCATGGATGCCGCCACGCCACGGATCTGGCAGAGATTCTCTTTAGTTAATGACGTACATAAGTGTTCACAGACACATGCTACAGTTGTCCATTAGTTCATTTATTTTGATGTATTGTGCCCTTCGATTACCCTGCCAGTCATCGGCTACTTCGGTTACACTGTGTAGCATTCCCGGGGTCCAGTTCACACGGTTTAATCTTTACGAGATCGATGTCCTTCGCCCTGTTTTGCTGACTAGAAAATGTTCGCATGGCCCCGAACATAGACTAACACATCCCCTGGGATTAACCTCATCCCGGCTAGCACCATGCCCAAAACACATCGCTGAATGATGGCCTACCACCTCTTGAAGTTATAGGAAAGACAATTCAGAATAATGAGTGAACAAAACGTGTTTTATACAGATTCTACAGTCTTATACACCGATATAAACAATTTAAGTTTACAGTCCCAAAGCGTTAAATGCCGTCGTTGATGAAGTGTTAGGGCTGCTTTTTTATACAAAGCTTTACCTATTTGTTAGGGCTTTTAATCACTTCCCTTCCTCGATGCCTTGACTTCCCAACTGAAAGCCACGTGCACATTTTAAGCGAGTTGAGCAGAAGTGTGTCTTGTCAGGTTAAAAACAACCAATAACAGACACAGTACAAACATGAATGACAGTTGGGTATAAACCCAAACGATCTTGTTCATCATCGTCACCATCATCTTCGAGGTTCTTATCAACATCCTCATCGTCCTTATCAACATCCTCATAGTCCTTGTCAACATCCTCATAGTCCTTATCAATATTTCTGTGATTGCTCCAAGCTCAATGCTATTAGGGAAATACTACATCCTTCCTAAAAAGTAAGTTAAATCAAACACCGTTCTGTGCCAAAAAGAAACAAGAACTAACCACGTGTAGCATTGCATTGGGTCGAAGAGCGAGAGACCGAATCCTGCCGGAACCGTAAAAGTCATTTTGTAAAATACGACAACAAACTTGATGCCCATATAATCAAGTCTCTCGGTCACATGCACATCACATACACTCTTACATTACACATATCAACGTTTAAGACTGGAGGGGTTAAGGAAATATGTTATGCTACACACAGTAATCGAATGTCCGGCCGGATCTAGTTTATTGCGTCAAGTGAAAAAACTATTCTAAAAACGTGGGATTATATTATTTAGGTACGTAATTTAGTAAAATGATGGCGTTAAAGAACAAACCACAGAGTATACAAATAATCAGCATTATCAGGATTATTATTAGTAGGATCTACATCATCATGTACCGTGCCGATTAGCGCTGGCAATCATGTACATTCAACCTCTTCTATCACGTGTGTCGTTTACCAACTCCGTTATTGTTTTTCGGCTATGCCCTTCTCTAAGTTAAACATCTTTTCTAAATGCCTTTCTCTGTATTTCTTGCCTGCTACCTGTCCCGTTGTCACAATCTGCTCTCCACCGTCTTTTCTCATAACATGCCCTAGGATGACTGCCTTGTTCTGATCTTTGCAATAGGTTGTCTTTCTGTTTTGACCTCTTCGAGTACTGTATCATTAGTCTTCATTGCAGTCCATGAAATCCGCAGCATTCTTCACTAAAACCACATCTCCAGTGCTTCCAAAGATGTATTCACTTGGTTGTTGATTGTCTTTGATTTTCTTCCAACTGGCAGTACTGGTTCCACGTAGCTTCCAAGGACTCATGTTTAGTTCTAGAGCCAAGGTTGTGTTGTACATATTTTCTTCATTGCATTCAAATGATATAAAGACATCGACGAAGAAGAAGAAAATAGAGAGGACGTAGAAGGAATTAAATTAGAGTAGGGAAGAAATATAAACTGAAGAATCCCCAACCCCAATCCACCCCACTAATGGCATTACATGTGTTATTTCGGTTGATCTGAAACACCCTTATGAGGACGTCAGTTTTCCTATAAAAATGGGCGTGTGTCACTGAATCGCAGGGGTCGGCACTATGCATCTGAATTGTAAACTGTGTGTAGCAAGATTATATTGAAAATTTCCTCTAATTATGTTATCACATAGCCTGTCCTTTGCAGAACGTCGCTCCCATCACAGCCTGTTTGAAGGAAACTCAATCTCCTGACAAATCACCAGCCTTCTCCAAAGTCGTGCCCAAGTATTCAATGACATATTGGTGCCATCACCTACTTGGTCTGTCTCTGCATCTCGTGCCTGGCACTACATTTTTATGTACAGTTGTTTGTTCGTAGCCATTATTATGTTATTATGTATCATATTAATATCGCATTATTTCTCCTCATTTTAATCATGGGTGATCTTTTTATGTTTTCTACAAATATATTTCCTATTGGTTCTTGAACTGATGCAAGCGGTGCATTCTTTGATGCAGTGTTCCTCTTAGTGATTTGTTGAATCTAGATTAACCATGTTTTAGCATTAACCTACTGTTCTGTAAGTGATTTTTTCTGTCTAGATTAACCATGTTTTATCATTAACCTACTGTTCTGTAAGTGATTTGTTATATCTAGATTAACCATGTTTTAGCATTAACCTACTGTTCTGTAAGTGATTTGTTCTGTCTAGATTAATCAAATTTCATCAACAGCCTACTACACCGTAGTTGTCCATGACTTGTACAGTTCCTTTCACCATGTTTTAGGTAGTGGATTGGACATGGTATACGCTTCAGAATGTTTTTGTTTTTTTTGCGTTCGCCTTATTTAAATATTCCCCAAAGCGGTGTGCGTTACAAAGTGGTTTTTATTTTGCTCCTGTCGGCCCAGTGCATTCCACTTCAGCGTGGATTGTATTTAAGAGTCTGCTTCCTCCTGCATTTTGTAAGGGTTTGCTTCCCCGGGGTAACGGTCGGCACTGTGATGGGGATCGAATCCAGCACCTTCGATTTTGAGCCGGGTCACTTAACCAATAGCCCACACCACCCCCCCCCCCCTTCTGACGCCGCAGATGATGCTTTGTGTTTCTAAAAGTTGGATGTGCACATTAAGGAAATCAGTTGATATCATTACACAATACGACCTATTCTGGAATTGACAGTGCAATATAACAAAGAGGCACAACACAGACATGGAGAAGAACGCGCGCCTGAAGAAGATAGGGAAGATGTGAACAGCTGAGGCAAATAGATCAGGACAGTGTGATTTTGGCTGATTTGTTGTTGAAGACATGTACTCTACATGTGATGTTCATTACAGCGATTATTATAATAATAATGACCTTTTTAGTACTGGATATATTTGGTGTCGCTGATACTGGTATCATTAATGGAGATCATATATTGATGATGATAGTGAAGGCGTATGCGATTGATTGATAGTGACGTTGAATCAGATACAGATTTTGATACACACATACATACACACACACACAAACATATATATATATATATATATACATACAAGGAATGTCCAAATGAAACCGGACTCAACTGCTATAAGTGAACACATGTAAAATGCTCACACTGACGTTGCTTATGGCGTAAACAGCAAATACCAAGCGTCAAGTTTCCTTAATTTCATTTTCATCCGACTCTGCGTTTCCTCAGCAGTTTCGATGAAAACATGGCGAGTAAGATACGGAATCCTTCGAGAGTTGATCAGCGAGCGGTGATTCTGTTACTAACAGCTGATGGATGTCGACCAGTTGACATTCATTGCAGAATGTAGGCATTGTATGAGGACAAAAGTGAGTCGAAGGCAACAGTGAAGAACTGGTGCAGTTAGGTCCGGTTTCATATAAACACGCATGGTCTATATATACATATAAATACATATACATGCATACATACATACATACATACAAACATATATATATACATATAAATCTTGCAGAGACGATGATAATGAATATGCGTTCTTTTCTATAATTTTCTAGAATAAATTTCACAAATAAATTATGCATGTTGTAAATAATTGGCCAGATTAGCCGAATTATCATGCCATTATGTAAGCATATTGAATAATAATGATGCGATTTGGTCGATTGAAACTTATCACAAAATAATATTTTCTCATTTCAAGACAAGTTTATGACAGCGTGAGACGTGTATTCAGGTGTAACCTTATGTGACTGTCAGTCTGATATAAGCGCGACAGATTGCTGGAATTGGTATACACGTGCACTTATTTAGTAACTGGGCCATTTTGTATTCTGCAGATCATTATTTTCTGCTATTTATTAATGGGTCTCTTCTCAGCGATGCGAGCACCGTGTATTATGGCAGCGCACCAGACTGAGGGGCGTCTAGCAAGTAGATCTCAGATGGCGACATCATTAGAGAAACTGTTCATAAAGTATGTCAGAGAGCTTTTTCATGTTTCTTCAGTCTGCACTTCAACAAGAGTGTGTCTGTCCTCAACTCACCGTGCAACAGCTGCATAGACAAACACCCATAGAGCCTGCAGACATCATACCCATTCCATCTAATCTAGACTTTCCGCGTCATTATATGGATGCCAGATGGTATAATACTGATGATGACTGCATAACTGCCTTCCGACCCTCAGCAACATATATATGTATATGTATATTATATATGTGTATGTGTGTATGTATATATATTTATATATATATATATATATATATATATATTATATATATATATATATACATATGTATATATATATATATATATATATATATATATATATATATATATATATATATATATATATATATGCTGTATTGATTTTGCTAATCGTTGCCGAAACTTCAGATATATTTATAACGCCATTTGCACCTCATAAAATTCAAATATCCTCATGTTGCCCTTTCTTCTAGCTAACTGTTTTTGTTGCCCTTAGCTGCTTATTGACATCAACAAAGTATGCTACCTCAAAAAACTATATATGCTATCCGAGCGTTTTTATAGCCAAATTTAATATATTCTATGCTCAAGCGAGTTATTTGCCAGATTGAGTTAAACTTTATTATTGAATATCTGGCAGCTTAGCACGGGAGCTGGCCAATGGATGATGGATGGAGGAAACGAGATATGCAAGTGGACTAAGATAATTGGATAAATTTGTTTCGTCAGATGAGTTTTTTGTGTGCACAAAGGCAAATACGTGGAATGAAAAATGAATACGTTTTTCGTTTCTAGTTTTCCGATGGATTTGTTAAATCATTTTGGTTTGATTAGAGGTCAGTTTGATGTGGAATTGTACATTGTTGTTGGGTAATGTTGGTGGTCTCTCATTTATGAGGACAGGTTTGTAGTTATGATGAGAAAATTGCAAATTTAGGATTAGAGGTGTAGTTATTGGGAGAGAATTGCTAATTTAGGATTAGAGGTGTAGTTATTGGGAGTGAATATTGAATTTAGGATTAGGGGTGTAGTTTTTGGGAGTGATTTGTGAATTTAGGATTAGGGGTATAGTTGTTGGGAGAGAATTGTGAATTTAGGATTAGGGGTATAGTTGTTGGGAGAGAATTGTGAATTTAGGATTAGGGGTGTAGTTTTTGGGAGTGAATTGTGAATTTAGGATTTGGGGTATAGTTGTTGGGAGAGAATTGTGAATTTAGGATTAGGGGTATAGTTGTTGGGAGAGAATTGTGAATTTAGGATTAGGGGTGTAGTTTTTGGGAGTGAATTGTGAATTTAGGATTTGGGGTATAGTTGTTGGGAGAGAATTGTGAATTTAGGATTAGGGGTGTAGTTTTTGGGAGTGAATTGTGAATTTAGGATTAGGGGTAATGTTGTTGGGAGAGAATTGTGAATTTAAGATTAGGGGTGTAGTTATTGGGAGAGAATTGTGAATTTAGGATTAGGGGTGTAGTTTTTGGGAGAGAATTGTGAATTTAGGTTTAGGGGTGTAGTTTTTGGGAGTGAATTGTGAGTTTAGGATTAGGGGTGTAGTTTTTGGGAGTGAATTGTGAATTTAGGATTAGGGGTATAGTTGTTGGGAGAGAATTGTGAATTTAAGATTAGGGGTGTAGTTTTTGGTAGTGAATTTAGGATTACGGGTGTAGTTATGGTGAGTGAATTGTGAATTTAGGGCTAGGGGTGTAGTTATTGGGAGTTAACTGTGGATTTAGGATTAGGGGTGTAGTTATTGGAAGAGAATTGTGAATTTAGCATTAGGGGTGTCGTTTTTGGGAGTGAATTGTGAATTTAGGATTAGGGGTTTAGTTATGGTGAGTGAATTGTGAATTTAGGATTATGGGTGTAGTTATGGTGAGTGAATTGTGAATTTAGGATTAGGGGTGTAGTTATTGGAAGAGAATTGTGAATTTAGGATTAGGGGTGTAGTTATTGGGAGAGAATTGTGAATTTAGGATTAGGGGTGTAGTTATGGTGAGTGAATTGTGAATTTAGGATTAGGGGTGTAGTTATTGGGAGAGAATTGTGAATTTAGAATTATTGGTGTAGTTATGGTGAGTGAATTGTGAATTTAGGATTAGGGGTGTAGTTATGTAGTTATTTAGAATTAGTTGTGTGGTTATGGTAGGGGTGTGCAGTTATGAAGACAGGAGCGTGTGATTATGGAGAGAGAATGGTGTGGTTATGGGAGTGACGTATGGTTATGGGAGAGGGGTGTGGTTATGGGAATAATGGCGTGGTCATGAGAGAGACGTGTCGTTATGGTATGGGAGAGACGTGTCGTTATGGTATGGGAGAGACGTGTGCTTATTGGAGAAGGGTGAGGTAATGGGAGAGACGTGTGTTTATGAGAGAAAAGTGTGCTTATGGGAGAGACGTGTTTATGGGAGAGGGCTTTAAGTAGCAGAATGTAGTCCACAGAACGGAATGTGTTTGGTCGCAGTGTACATCTCGGCTGCGATATTTGCAGCTTTCAGTCCAACACATCTGTCTTTAACAGGCATTTTTGTAGTACCGATTTAGCCTTCCACATTCGATCCTTTCTCCTTAACAAGTTTGCTCTGTTGCATCCTATTATCCATAATAACCTTGTGGATGTGTGGAGGGTCTTGGCAGCTCTGGCTCGCTGCCCCTGGCGCTAGCAGTCAGTTATGAGCCGCTGACCGATGCAGCTCATGCGCTGCTCAGCGTCTAGCTCTTTTCGCATCGATAAAATTCAATAACGCACTAATGTTTGTAACTCATACAGGTCTATAATGCACTTCCGCGACAAAAATAATTGTTGATGAGAAAGGTGTGGTCACTGAGACAGTATTTATGTAAATAGATTCCATGCGTTGTACAAATGAAACCGGACCAAACTGAAACAAGTACACATACGTATAATGCGCATGATGGCGACCACTTCTGGTGGAAATAGCACATACCAACCGTCAACTGATACGTATGGATAAATTGAAGTGTATGGATGAGGTTGAAGCGTATGGATCAATTGAAGTGTATGGATGAGCTTGAAGCGTATGGATAAATTGAAGCGCGTATGGATGAGCTTGAAGTGTATGGATAAATTGAAGCGCGTAGGGATGAGGTTGAAGCGTATGGATAAATTGAAGCGTGTATGGATGAGGTTGAAGCGTATGGATAAATTGAAGCGTATGGATGAGGTTGAAGCGTATGGATCAATTGAAGCGTATGGATGAGGTTGAAGTGTATGGATAAATTGAAGCGTATGGATGAGGTTGAAGCGTATGGATCAATTGAAGCGTATGGATGAGGTTGAAGTGTATGGATAAATTGAAGCGTATGTATGAGGCAGAAGCAGATGGATGAGGTTGAAGCAGATGAATGCATTTGAAGAAGCGTATGGATGAATTTGAAGAAGTGAATGTATGAATTAGAAGAAGTGTTTGGATGAATTTGAAGAAGCGTATGTATGAATTTGAAGAAGCGAATGTATGAATTTGAAGAAGCGAATGTATGAATTTGAAGAAGCGAATGTATGAATTTGAAGAAGTATATGGATGAATTTGAAGAAGTGTATGGATGAATTTGAAGAAGCGTATGTATGAATTTGAAGAAGCGTATGTATGAATTTGAAGAAGCGAATGTATGAATTTGAAGAAGCGAATGTATGAATTTGAAGAAGCGAATGTATGAATTTGAAGAAGTGTATGGATGAATTTGAAGAAGTGTATGGATGAATTTGAAGAAGCGTATGTATGAATTTGAAGAAGCGAATGTATGAATTTGAAGAAGCGAATGTATGAATTTGAAGAAGTGTATGGATGAATTTAAAGAAGCGAATGTATGAATTTGAAGAAGCGAATGTATGAATTTGAAGAAGTGTATGAATGAATTTGAAGAATCGTATGTATGAATTTTTGAAGAAGCGAATATATGAATTTGAAGAAGCGAATGTATGAATTTGAAGAAGCGAATGTATGAATTTGAAGAAGTGTATGGATGAATTTGAAGAAGTGTATGGATGAATTTAAAGAAGCGAATGTATGAATTTGAAGAAGCGAATGTATGAATTTGAAGAAGTGTATGGATGAATTTGAAGAAGCGTATGTATGATTTTGAAGAAGCTAATGTATGAATTTGAAGAAGTGTATGAATGAATTTGAAAACGCGAATGTATGAATTTGAAGAAGTGAATGTATGAATTTGAAGAAGTGAATGGATGCTTAACATGTTAGTCCTTCTAATTTTTCAGAGTTAGGTACTTGTTACTTCCACATGATCCCCAACAGCGTACGCAGACATAACAAGTGAAAACGATTTTTGTGTCTGTCGTGTATGCTACACTTATATTTTTCAGACATGCACTTTAAAGTAAATGGTAACATTAATGTCATGTTGTCTTAACGCGTTTGCTCGCGTCCTTATAGACGTGCGTCATCTTCTCTCTTATCTTCCTTTGCCTTTCAGTGTCAGGTTATAAAAACGTTACTAATATAAGCAATAGTTTTTTAAATGAAGCGTTGTAAATAGGTAATAGATGGGAAATAAATGGAACTAGCAACCTCGTTGTGTAAAATAAATAGCTGCAGAGACCACTACTTTACGGACACCGATCGTTGTGGGCCAACACAAGAATAACGGCTTATTTACGGTGGGCTTGATGACGTCATTCTTGAGAGTAATAGCATGTTTACAATGTCAGGACAGAGCTAAGACTATCACTGGATCGAACATGATGTTATTGTGCTTAGTTGCGTAAGATAGGCGAGATGATGGATAGGCTATTGAAGACCCATTTTGCTGAGTTGTTTCTATGACAAAATAACCTACGAGGCGTATTCACATGACACTGGACCTAATTGCATGAAGTACATTCATCATAAAATGCAGGCAATGAATGGTGACTCGAATTGCTGCATCAATTTTGGCGATGGCATTTTCTGACGAAACTCGGAAGATCTTTTGCTAAATCACGTCCTTATTTAATCATCGTTGTCCAGTTCATCTCTGTTGTCTTCGACACACTTTTGTCACCATACACTGCCTGTATTCTGCAATGAATGTTAACTAGTCGACATCCTTCAGCTGTTAGAAACCGAATCACCGCTCGCTGATCAACTCGTGACGGATTATGTATCACACCCGCCATGTTTTCAACGGTCTGCTGAAACTCGGAGTCGGAGGATAATGCAATTTTGCAAGCTTGATGGTTGGTATGAATTGTTTACTTCAGATGTAACTTCATCATGTGTATCGTACATATGTTCACTTGCTGCAGTTATGCCCGGTTTCATTTGAACACGCCTCGTAAATAAATGTTTCCTTCAAGGATGCGCTTTTTCTAACTGGAGGTTCGGGTTTCATTTCTAAAGTGGATGTCACTCAAAGTTTATGGCTAGGGCTTGAATTCATCGCCATGGGTCTGCCCATATGGCTCACTTTCTTTCCGCAGAAAGGACTCCTGTCTGCCGAGAGCAAAAGGTATCCCGTCTGCCGAGAGCAAAACGTATCCCACCTGCCGAGAGCAAAAGGTATCCCACCTGCCAAGTGCAGTAGGTATCCCACCTGCCGAGAGCAAAAGGTATCCCACCTGCCGAGAGCAAAAGGTATCATGTCTGCCGAGAGCATTGAACAAAACATGAACTCCGTAGCTCCAGCGACAAACCCAAGGATCTTCGGAAAACATTGTCATCTTGGAGCGACTGCCCCAGCTTGAGCTCGAACACCGACCGTCTGAACACGAGGCAAACGGCATGGAGACCCACAGGTTACTATAGTTTATATAACTATAAATTAATTGTGGGGTGGATATCCGTCTTATTTTAAATACTAGTCTCTTGACCATGTGGGCTTGAGTTCGAACCCCTGCATAATTTTTAAGTCTGGCTTGTAATAACCTACATTAGGCACTTCGTAGTGACTACAGAAGCAATTTGCCTGTATCCTTCAGCTCTTTTAAAGCTCATTTCGGACCCCAACAACAAAAATAGTTTCCAAGTTCTTCAAATATAATTGTCCTAACAATGGTTGCTTCTAAGAGGTATACAATAATTCGCACATTCTTGTCCACACTCTGACTAATGGCTGACACATTAGTTATGTTTATTTTGTTGTGTACATTGTAATTTTTATATTGTGATTTGTCAAGCGTTTTCTTTAGATCACTGTACCAATCGGCGACATTGTAGTCGTAACGTAGGTTACATACTCTTTCTATACTGATGTTGTACCTAAGTAGGATCAAGATGGTTTGCAATGCGTGAACTGTATCAGTCAGCGACCCATAGCTGACTGCCAGCGTCAGAACCAGCGAACCATAGCTGCCAAGACCCAGTATAACGGGTTCTAAAAGGGCATACTGGCTAAGGAGAAGGGATGGAAGTGAAACGACTAACCTAATACCTAAAACTACATTCTGAATTCGGTGGCATCGTACCGAAAGGTGCTTATATTGCAGTCAAGCTGCTGCCAAAGACGGATGTGTTATACCGAAAGGTGCAAATTTTGCAGCCAAGCTGCAAACTACGACACAGAGCGTTTCGTTCTCTAGAGAACATCCTGCTACTTGCTAAGCCCATTGCTGTGCTTTGTATTCGGAATTTGAGAACGAAATTATATAACGAATATATATATATGGAATTAGGATGTATCCCTGTCGTACTCCATTTTATATTAAGAACCAGTCTGGTGTTTGACCAGATACCCGGATAGTGACTTGTTGTTCTTAATATTATTTGATTTTATGAAAAACAATCTTGATGGTCCATCTATCTATCTCTTGTCTCATTCTGGTTTGCCTTTCCATCTCAGGTGTATAAGTGACATCTGAACAGCGCCTTTCTGTGTGCTTCGTATAAGGTGGATCTGGCTGCCTCGGAAATTCTGTCAAATCCATATTTTACTGGGTCGGTCTCCAGCTCTGGCACTTATGTGTTTAAGTGTTAGAGCCATCTGTGGAACGCTGCTGTGTTACTGTCGCGATATGTTGCTAAACCACTGAATGTGATGTCTTCTAATGAAGTCTAGCACCGTCCTAGTGGCCATCTGTTTCCTGATCTCATAGCTTCAAATTATAATGTTATAAACTACATTTCAAATAATTGAAACTAACAGTTGTTGGTCAAAGTAATAAGTCAAAATAACAATGCACTGACACATAATTAACGTACAATTACTGCAATAATGGATACAACTGATTACATTTCTACCTTGGGAAAACTAATTCACGCTCCTAATTTGCCCTGTCTGTCTCAAAATGGGTAGCATTTTTATATGAAGTCTTGCAATTAGTCCCTGGGTTAGGGCCCATAGTTGGTTGTGGTGAGGATATTTATAAATAGCGCGTACCATTTAAGTCCGCGATAAAAATGGTCCTTGATTGTGGAATAGTTTTCATATTTAGCGTATACATTTATTGTCTTCAGCGTTCGCGATCAAAAATCTTCGTTAATGACTGTAGAACAAATATAGTTATCAGCTCAAAAGTATCGGTATTGCTGTACAACTTCTCATGTATGGGATGCAAGATGCGACTGGGGGATGTTACTTTTATTAGCGAATGTTGGACATGTCTGGGTACTTGCGTGTTAATTCACCCCAAACAGAATTTTCAGAAATTGAAAAAATACCCCATAATAGGCATATCGGCACCAGATATACGAAGAATTGTCGCGTCAGAGATATAAAGAAATAAACAAGCAAATGACCCAAGACAGTCTATGTTCGGACATCAGGTGCAGCGCACAAGACTTAAGTCAAGACAAAGTTTCTTACAGTCATCCCAGCCCCTACAGAATAGTCCAAGAAATCATCGCATCTAATGTTGGAAACAGCTGACACAGGTTTCATTGATGGAGTTACGGAAGAAACCTGCACCTGAACATGGAAGTCATTAAATGGACTTCGAACTGTTGTATCACGATGCAGGAAAAACTTGAAAAGATGGGGAAACAAGGATGATGAAACATGTGAATGTGGAGTAACAGAAGACCAGGACCATATGATGATCTGCACAAACCTCCCGGAGACTTGTAGCATGGGTGACCTGCTGAGTGTCAGTGACAGGGCAATCCACGTGGCTGAATCCTGGAAGAATAATGTAGTGACGTAGTGCCTAAGGCACGAAAAGTTATTGTGCATTGCCTTACCTGAATGTAAAGTAATCATTTAGAGCAATCTCGAACCGTCTTCTTCTGCGATCGTTCTCAATCTCCCACTACCCAGCCCTGAACGTTCTCAATCTCCCACTACCCAGCCCTGAACGTTCTTAATCTCCTACTACCAAGCCCTGAACGTTCTCAATCTCCCACTGCCAAGCCCTGAACGTTCTCAATCTCCCACTGCCAAGCCCTGAACGTTCTCAGTCTCCCACTACCAAGCCCTGAACAGGACTTTGCAAGAATCCGGATGTAGTCCAGAAAACGGAATGCGTTGTGTTGCTAGTTTACAACTTGACTGCGATATGTGCACCTTTCGGTCTGACACATCCGTCTGCGGCAGGAATTGCAAATCATTTTCATTAAACCAACGACGCTTTTGCTGGCTATCTCCCCCCCCCCCCCCCCCAAAAAAAAAAAATGCCCACAACAGAAAGGGGAGTTAAATGTTTGGCAACATATCACATGTAAGAGAGACAAGTATTTCTGCTGAAAGCGGTCTTCCAATTCACACTTCCAGAAGACAATTCTCACTCACATTCACATCTATCGAGATTAACAGACTCTGTTATCTTAGAAAGCTTCTTACTGGCTAGCTAAACCGAAATAAGCCTTCTTGGGATCCGTGTCTCTCCTGCCAATCTTTTCGACCTTTCCAGGATCAGAATCTCTATACGAATAGAATATTCAGTAATTCGTGTTTCACATAATTAAATTGAGGTATATGTGTAGAAATGAAGTATTGTGTATAACTTAACAAAGTTTTAGTTAAAGGTAATTCGTTTAAAATTGCAGCTTATGTGTTTATTCACAAATTTGTAAGATTGTGACAAAAAGGCGTTAAGAACAGATGTTATTCAAAAATATACAGAAGTGGACAAGGCGAATTTGAGATAATATCTATTTTTTGAAGTTTTGTGAAATTGCCCCTAACTGTATTTTTGCACCGTGAGTTGTTATGATCGGCTTGGAAAACGTGAATTATAACACAATCTTAAATTATAACATAATTTGATTTATAACATATAACTGTACTTATAAATTCTCTTTTGACATAACATCGGATAGTATATAGGTTGGTAACGTTTGAGATGGAAGGAACGTGTCTTGATAGATGTATGTGTTATGATTCAGATTTTGAAAAGAATAATTCACGATAAATCGATATAGATAAAGAGAGATACTGGGATATGTAGCATGATAAAATACAGCATGCACCCAGTACCCAGCGACATGGATGGCCTTGACATTATCCGCCTGCATTTCGCACCTTTTGCATGTTTCCTGGAGGTTAGGGCAGGTGATCAGGTGATCTGGGTCATGTATTGCACCACAGCCATATGTCTCATCATTTGCCTATCCCCATCGTTTCATATTCCTCTTGGACAAGAATACACCAGTTCGGAATCAGTTCAGCGACTTCCACGTTGTTTATGGTAGATTATGCCCCGGGGTAGGTTCCTCTCAAAGTTCCATCTCAGGGGCCTAAATCAACTCGTGCTATCTCTCGATACTTCGGCTCTCAGGGCTTGTATGTATCGGCTTTGTTGATTTTAGGAAACTATGTCTGGATTTGAGTCTTGTGCTCTGAACCCGATGTACAAACATTGGGTGTTTTTGGTAGTGCTCCTGTTTTTCTTGTTCGATTTCTGATGCTGTGCTTTTTCGGATCTTAGTTGGTGTTATGCCAATTATGGGATATATTTTATCGAGGAGAGTGGGATTTAATCACCCTGGTGCTTTCCAACCCGCCTCATGTGTTGATGTGTCAACTAGTTTCCCATGCGCAAAGTATGTACATACTGGAAAGGATGAAATAGATGTGTAAAAGTACTAGACCCTGCAGAACACGAACTGTATTAGATGACAGAACACGAACTGAATTAGATGAAAGAACACGAACTGAATTAGATGAAAGAACAACAGCAGTTTAACATTGAAATGTTCTCTCACTTCCCGCATCCCTCCCCTCCATCACATGCTTCTTGCACTCCTTCCCCGTCCTCAGTCCCGCAGTTCTTTTCTCACCACCTCAACCAACGCCCACTGTTTGAACCTCCGCCGTTTCTTCATACTTCAATAGATCCATCATCCTGTGCATCTCGTATCCCCCCCCCCCAAACATGCTCATTTGCTCTCCTCTCCATTCATCTCACCACCAACCCCTCTAGCCGACCCATCACATTTCCCAATAAAGCACAAATACCTCTTCTTTCAACCCGCCTTTCTCTCCTCTCTATTTCAACCCGCTGATCTCTTATCCCCTTCAGTTAACACCCACCTCCCCCCATCTTAACTCGCACTTGTATTTTTAACATATTGTTGATTTTATTTAATTAATTTACTTACTTACTTAGTCGCTCCTCTTCTAATTAACGACTTTCATAAGTATCCCTGACAGCGCTTCGTATCATATTGAAGCAATGTTGTGTTAATATCAAATAATTTCCCGCTCAGCGCCTCATCTGTGAATAAATCTCCAGATTTCACCAGTAACGTCAATCAAATCTCCAACGCAAACGTTGCATAAGCAAACAGGCAGACAGACAGACACACAAAAACACAACAGAGGAATAGTCAACAGCAACTAAGATAATACAATATAATAAAATAAAAACAAATAGTAATCTAACCAGACAAAAAATCATTGATTAAATCTGACTCCAGTCAACAATCGCCTGTTATTAAAACACTAAGAAAAGTTCAAATCAGATGTTCCCAACGGTCAATGATAACATCAAACCAGCATCTGGATAGAGGTTGTCAGTTAAGGAGAAAATATAGATTACGTTACCTGGGGGTGACGGCTAGAAAATAAGCATGAACAATAGAAACGGCAACAAAAGTACACCACGCTCTCGGCAATATGATAGACAAATTATTGTCAAACATATCAGCGGGTGATGTCTCTTTCAAGTATGTCGGTTTTTTTTTGTTTTAATTTTGTTTTGGGCGGGGGGGTGGGTGGGGGGGGGGGGAATCCGAGATATATAATAGCATGCAGAATTCGTTTATTTGTGCAAGAAAATAATTCTTTTTTTTTGTTTTTGAGCTGATATTCAGTAATATGTTGCTGGAACAAAATTTATCTGCATGACAACATCTTTAGAGTGCATGTACACTTGATTTATCTAATTGGCCCCCCTTCATTGTGAACATAAGAAATGTCAACTGGGTTTTAGATATATTTAGTACTTAGCAGGAAAGGATAGTGCCATGCTTTTTATCATATTTCTGCAATGCTGTACGAGCTTCGCGTACTTGCGTCTTGATTCACCCCAAACAGAGTTGTCTGGGTTCCCGTTGTACATATTTGACAGCTGATAAATAAAACGGGATATTCTATTTTGGGTTAAGGGGAGGAAAGGTCGATATTATATTATTTTAAATAAATATGTAAAGACGTAGATTAAGTTAGAAGTGTGGAAAAGATGCATACCCCAACCCGAACCCTTATCCTAACTCTAATACTAACGCTAACCCTAATCTTAACCCTAACCCTAACCCTAACCCTTACCTTTACCCGAAATCATAACTAACCCGTATCCTAATTGTAACTCTAATCCTAATTGTAACTCTAATCCTAATTGTAACTCTAATCCTAATTGTAACTCTAATCCTAAACATAATCCTATTCCTAATGCTAGAAATGCATTGCTCAGACTGCAAGAATAAGCAGAAATCCGTGCCTATTCTCGCATTGTGTTCAGTTAAAATGGGAACTTTTTTGTCGTCATTATCAGAAATAAAATCCGGTTCTAAATATATGTACATATATATATATATATATATATATATATATATATATATATATATATATATATATATATATATATATATATATATCTTTTGTTTGGGGTGATTTAACACGCAATTACCAAGTTTAGTTCGTCTCGTCCACATTTGGCGTGTCAGATATTGTTATGCCATATCATGTCGTGTCATTTCAAATTCTTCTCAGAACGCAATCTTCTTCTCATCAGCCCTGAACACATCTCGAATTCTGACAATACCATCTTCTTTAGGGACGACCTTCCCCTTTTTCTAGGCCATATGCCACTATTTTCTTCTTAAGGCGAGTGTGTGTGTGAATAAGACCATTTAACCTAATTTCTTCCTTTTGATATTATTTAAAAGCCAGTTTTCTTCTACACCTAGCTGTTGCAAAATTCATACATTTCATTTCGTCTCTTTCCAAACATCGGTTTTTAATATCACACTGTATGTCTTATTCGTACATCACAAAACCAGACTGGTTGGTCAGTTTCAGGGTATCTAAATACTTATTTACCTGAAAGGAATATAACTAAACTTAACTTAAAGTTGTATACTAGTTTAGAAGACTCGGCATTGAATGTATACAACCATTTTCATTTGCATCAGCTTGCTGTAAAAGATATGCATAATCAATCTATTCTTAAATTAATTAATTGTTCTGTCCATTATCTACTTCCTATGGTAATGCATTCCAATCATTCTCCATTAACTGACTAAAAAATATTTCCTAGTATCTAAACTGAACCTTCCTTTAATTAATGTGTATATATGCCTTCTTGTTCTTGTAGGTGGTTGTATTTTGAAGAAAACAAAAATTGTTGCAGTCTAATGTATCCTTTCTTTTGACTATCTTATAAACCTGTACTGTTACCTGAAATTATTTTCTTTTCTAGACACTGTAGGCAGGTTTTTCTGAGTCTTTCCTCATAACTGTAATTATCAAATCCGACTATCAGCTTTGTCGCTCACCTGTGTACCCTTTCCATCATGTTTATATCTCCTCTACGATGAGGACTCCAGACATGTGTCTTATATCAGACCTGGCCAGAGGATCCGGAGCTGAGACAAAAGCTGGGGGACATACGCAGACTGTATCATGGTAACTGACTTGCAAACACAACATGACCAAGACGAATTATTTATTAAATCTAAAATGGAATGGAAACATTCGAAAACATACGAAAGAAGAGATATCGCTTTCAGTGGGGAGATAACTTCAAGAGATTAGTGTGGAAACATATATGCGATGCGATCCGTCAATGTAAGGTACTGAAAACGACGGAGATTGTTTGAACTCGATTCCCGATGTAAAGATGGCAATTAATACGATAGAATCTACTTTATCGTAGCCTACCCGTTCTGTTCTTGTTTTAATAGCAGCTTGGCAAACAAGGTGAGGGTTTGACTTGATCCCTGTAGTAGTAAGCGACACGCAGATGACGCCACGCATAACACAACCGCCTGGAGGAATCCGGTCTACCTTCTTCAGCAGGCTCGGGATGTGAAGAAAGCTACTGCAATCCACACCGTAACGTCTATTTCCTGGCGCACAAAAGAGTAGACCTACTCATCGTGGGCATTCAATCAAACAACAACATGCATTTCATGACATTTTGTACATTGCAAAATTGCTTTTCTTATTGATAATTGTTTGTCGATCTTCCGCAATTTTGGGGTTACATTACATTTTCAGAAAAGAATTATATACAACAAGCACCTAGCAGAGTAGCTTTTGTCATTGCAATGGGCATAAACATATTATATATATGTTAATATGTTAAGCGCCATTAGCGCATATTTTCATTAGATACAAGTCACTTACTTCTGGACTGAACTATTAGATACACGTCGTACCAAAGAAAGAAAAAGATAGAACTGATCCAAATGGATACAGGCCTATCAGTCTACTGAGCTGCGTATGAAATCTGATGGAGCGTATGATAAACACCAGACTGATGTGGCATCTGGAAGAAAAACACATACTAATTCCACAGCAAGCAGGCTTTAGACAGCACAAATGCACTGATGATCAGATCACTCTCATAGCACAGGAAATAGAGAATGCTTACCAGGAGAAAAAACACACAGTAGCGGTTTGGGTGGATCTAGAGAAGTCATTTGATAAGGTGTGGAAAGAGGGACTTAAAGTCAAGCTACGAAGAAGTGAAGTATCTGGAAAAATGTACAGATGGATCAGCCACTACCTCAAAAACAGAACAGCCAGAGTTCAAGTACAAGGGCAGTTGAGCAAAAAGGGGACACTTGAGCAGGGAGTACCCCAAGGAGGAGTACTGTCATCTGCACTCTTCCTTTTGTATATAAATAACATCGCAAAGAATATACCAAGAAGAGTCCACAGCTCAATGTTTGCAGACGATCTGGCAATGTGGATCTCTGAAAAGAATCTCACCATAGCAAGTAATCGGATGCAGCAGGCCCTAACATGGATGGAGGAGTGGGCGAACTCATGGCTGGTCAAAATAAACGAGGAGAAAACCACATGCACAATATTCTCGCTTTCACTAAAACCCCAAAGTACCAAATTAAGTCTAAATGGCAAAATCCTGCAGCCAAACGACAACCCAACCTATCTGGGAGTCACATTTGATCGGCGCATGACATGGAAAAGTCAGATTGAGAGAAACCGAATGAAAGCCAGAGAAAGAATGGCAATCATGAGGAAACTTGCTGGCACAAGATGGGGAGCAGACGAAGGCATACTAAAGAAACTGTATACTGGAAGAGTCAGACCAGTTCTCGAGTATGGCATTGCGGCATGGACAACAGCAGCAAAGGCGAACTTTGATAAAGTTAACAAACTTCAAAACCAAGCCATGAGAATTATAACAGGTGGCATGAAGTCAACGCCAATTGTAGAACTTGAAAAGATTACAAAACTGCAATCTATGACCGATAGAAGAGACTGCAGAGCCCAGCTGCAGTCAGAGAAACTCCGAAGACTGACCGACCATCCAATGCACCAGAGACTAAACAATTTGGGAAATGGGAAACTAAAGCGGAGAAACTTTGCAGAAATAGCCAAAGCAAAGATGCACGAAGATCCCATAAACGCACTAACAACACCAAAACCCATCACTACTGTACGAAAACCTACCTGGAGGCAGGATATATTTCCAGAGGTGGTAGAAAATATACCAGGTATTGCAAACAAAAACTGCCAGACTGAAAAAGAAAGGAGAGATACTACCCTAAGCTTCATTACGAAAAGCTACCCAAGCATGGACTGGACCCATGCATACACCGACGGTTCTGTAACAAACATAACATAGAACGGAGCGGCAGGAGCATTCCTGAACCTATAAAATGGCAGAAAAATAACACTGTCATTCGCTACTGGTAAGTACACAAGCAATTTCAGAGCGGAGGCAGAGGCACTGAGGGCGGCAGTGGAAGAAATGGTGACACACAGTGAAAAAGAGAGCCATATAGTCCTGCTGACAGATGCTCTCGCCGTAGTCACAGTGCTAAAAAGCCAGAAAAACACTGAGCTTAATGACTTAAGAGCAGCACTCTGCAAACTGTGCCAGCAGTCCGCACCAAAAAGGGTAGTGGTACAGTGGGTTCCGTCACACTGCAACATCCAAGGCAACGAGGAGGCAGACAGACTGGCAAAAGAAGGTGCAAGACTACCACAAGCAGATACCAGTATGACGTACGAAGAGTCAAAACGGCTTATCAAAGCCAGATACATGACCAAATGGGAAACCGAACATACTGGTTACACCAAAAACGATGCCTATTACCAGTTGAACCGAAGAGAGCAGGTCGTTGTCTTCAGACTTCGCACTGGCCACAACAGACTGAGGTACCACCTTTTCAACAAATTGAAGATAGGGTGTACCGACGAATGCCCGTGCGGTACTGGTAAAATGACCGCTGAACATCTGCTGCAGAACTGCCCGACATACGAGGATCAGAGAGAGCAGATGTGGCCATTACCAGTGGAACTGCAAGACAAGCTCTATGGCAGTGGCGAGAGCCTCAGGATGACCGCCGCTTTTTTCGAAAAAATAATGGTTACTGTCTGACTGCGTACGCAGAAGAAGAAGAAGAATATAGACCTCTAAATAATTTTTAGCTGTGACCTCTTGTTTTTGTAACCTGCATTTTGAAAAAACTTGTTATCGTTTAATGTATCATGTCCCTTTATTATCGTATAAACCTGGGTGAAGTCACCTGGAATTATTCTCCTTTCTAGACACTGCAACCCTGATTCTCTCAGTATTTGCTCATATCCGCCTGTCAGCTCTCGTTTGTTGCTTTTCCAAGATGTTTATATATGACAAGGACTCCATACTTGTACTCCGTACTCCAATCAAGGTCTAACTAATGCTTTATACAGTTTGACTATCACTTCTTTGCTTTTATGTTTAATATATATTTTTACCACACTTAAGATTGCATTTGTCTTTGTCACTGCTACCTGGACTTGCTTACTCACCTTGCCTGTATAATCTATTATAACTCATAAGCCCCTTACCGTTTCAATATTTCTATTATTGTTCTCTGCCATCCTAAATTAATGATCCATATTGAATTTACCAATGGGGATCAAGATGATGCAGTGGTCAGCGACCCATTGCTGACTGCTAGCGTCAGGGTCAGCGAACCAGAGCTGCCAAGACCCTTCTACACCTCCACGCGGTGATCCTGGATAACAGGCAGCAGCAGGGCAGACTGGCTAAGGAGAAGGGATCGAAGAGGGAATGCTAACCCAGTACTCAAAAAATGCTTGCTGAAGTCGGATGTGTTGGACCAAAAGGTGCAATTATCGCAGCCAAGCTGTAAACTACGACACAACGCATTCCGTTCTCTGGACTACATTCTGCTACTTGATCCCTTTCAGGGTTTGGTAGTGGGAGACAGAGAACGAACGGAGAAGAAGAAGAAGAAGAAGAAGAAGAATTTACCAATGTCAATAACTGTACATTTATCTACATTAAACTCCATCTGCCAGCTCTCAGACCGTTACAGAATTTGCCACTGATTGATTTCATTTCTGCATGTACATCAGCCAATCCATTATATATTTTGATTGGAAATGATATTGGATTGTAGCCGCGCAACATTACAGACCGTATACGTGATGTTTTGACCAGAGATACGAGTAAACAGTGGATCGTGTAGCTTAGTTGACAGTAAGCTGGCTTGCTAGATTGGAATTACAACGTGACAGAGCTCGAATTCACGGACGGAAAAAAAAACATCATCCGAGCCGTGGTTTGTGTTGGTACGGCCGCTCCTCAATTTGATCCCGCTGTAAATGGGTTCTTAACGTATGAGTTGGGAAGAGTAAAAGCAGAAGGGACGAGATCTGACCATCCCACCTACATAGGCTGTGACAGTATTTGAAGTGTTATCGTCATCCCGGTGAACTGAGATGCTCGTTGAGTCAGACACAAAATACTGACCAGGACGTCGAGTCAGTGTCAATAAAGCACGTCGAGTCAGTGTTAATACATCACGTCAAGTCAGTGCCAATACAGCACGTCGACTCAGTGTAAATACAGCACGTCGAGTCAGTGTCAATACATCACGTCGACTCGGTGTAAATACAGCACGTCGAGTCAGTGTCAAAACAGCACGTCGAGTCAGTGTCAATACAGCACGTCGAGTCGGTGTCAATACCGCACGTCGAGTCAGTGTCAATACAGCACGTCGAGTCAGTGTCAATACAGCACGTCGAGTCAGTGTCAATACACTGACCAAGACCATAATCTCTCTTCCGTGGTGTGTTCCCAGGAAACACACTGTTTTCAAGGCAGACTGGCTGACGAGATGTAGATTAATGTGATCCCCATAGTAGTGAGCGCCACGGGGATGAGGTCAAGAATAGTACAACCGTAAGGAAGAGCACGCTTCGCCTTCATCAGCCAGCTCGTGATGTGAGGAAAACTACTCTAACCCGTCACTTAACATCCGATTTCAGGGCGCACAAAAGAGTAAACTTACTCCATGCGGGCATGAAACAACAACAGCAATGCCAATCTTCATCCCCGACGGCAAGTGTTGCCATGGGACTGATTTTTATCTTTCACGTCGAAAGATAGTCGCACTTCACCGGTCCGAGAGATCAAATATTATTATACACTGACGGTGGTCTGTCGTAGAGTTTTTTTCAATTTGGAATTTAGTGGCCCGCAGGAAAACAATAGTCACACAACAGTTATAAAAGTGGGTGCCAAGTATAAAAAGAAGAAGATCACTGATCTGGATAGACACAATCGGATCAGAGATCAGTCAAATTGAGACATCTGAAGCAGATCCGAACTCAATACACTAATAAACTGCAAGAGTAATGCGTGTATGTTGCATGGCTATGAAAATACATTGTCAAATCCCATAAACATGGATGCTGCTATATGTGCTTAATACGTCATACGAACGTTTTTTTTTTTATTTCTGAGAAGATGGGAGTTTTGAAATATAAATGGAAACTCGATATCAGAGAGCCTTTGATGTGACTTTATCAGTCACGGCCATTTGTTAATAATCCCTAGCATCGGCTTGATAACATAATGACAACTGATGAATAGTTTATTTATAACAAATATGTAAAATCAGTGTCCTAGTTCGCGTTTGTTCAAGGTCCAAGAGGGGTAATTTACATGTAACATGAAAAGACCTAGTAATGTCTATGGTGTCACAATGTCACCAGGAGACTTAGAATGAGAAAGAAAGACATTAGTTACAGTGTGCGGATGAGGAAGGAATACAATAGGAATAAAGAGGAAATATGAAAAAAAGACATTGTGAAAATGGTTTAAATGAGAGAGGAAGACATTACGAATATTATGGGAATGAGAAAAGAAGACATTTGAAATATTATGGGAGTGGACAAATAAATCACTATATATTTGGTGAGAATAAAGGTCGTTAAAGGATAGTGAAGCGTCTGATATTGCCTCTCCTTTCCAGGTGTAGAGATCACCGTTGGATTCACTGTTCCGATTGCCGTTCAGGAGTGTCCATCCCAATGGCCTATCCTACATTATTGTGTCCCTAACAGTACCTTCATGAGAGGTCCCATGTTTCTTACAGAGCCTGCTTTGGGACGAGACTGAGTACCTGGCGGTATAACTGGGCGGGCAGATTGGGCTCATTATTCTTGGTTGGCAGTCAATCTAAGAGAAGGTAAACTCTGACTCTAAGCTCGGAGAGACGAAGGTCGTTAGCCTGTTCAGTCAGTTCGCCTAGGAGAGGAGGAACTCTAATGTTAAACCCACTAGTCCCAGAGAGTGCTGGCTAGACTTGAGACGATGAGAGTATCAACGGATGTAGCGAGTAACTAGCATCTGCGGACAGCGACTCCACTGTCTTGTGGTAACCTCGTTATCCCATGGTCTGCATAATCAGCGCCCAGGCTTGCACCATGAGAGGCTACTCACAGGGTGCCAAATTCTAGGACTGCAAAGACTGAGACGGATATGAATCCTTGTTAAATGTCCAAACCACTCTATTGTCTGTGCTTCAATACTTTCTTCATTGTTGTTTGCCCTCAATCTCTTGGCACAAAGCTCTGAACAGGTCTTTGCAAGTAGCGGAATGTTGTCCAGAGAACGGAATTCCTAGTGTTGTAGTTTACAGCTTGACTGCGATATTTGTACATTTCCATCCGACACATCCGACTTCAGCAGGACTCTATGGTACCGGGTTAACCTTCCCTTTTCGATCCCTTCTCCTTAGCCAGTCTGCCCTGCTGCAGTCTGTTACCCAGAATCACCGCGTTGAGGCGTATACGGTTCTTGTCAGCTCTGGTGTTCTGGCCCTGACGCTAGTATCCAGCAATGGATCGCTGACCACTGCAGCTCATGGGCTGCTCAGCATTTTGATTCAGGGCTTCAAATACAGTAATTTACCGATGTAGTTCCAAACATCTTTGTCACCGATATGCCATTCCTGCTGCACTTTGGACGCAACGCGTCATACATGTATCGATCTTACATTTGTGCATATCTAAGAGGGATCAAGTTCTACCCTGGTAAGGTCACATATTAGAAGATATATTTTTTTTTAGTCAGTGAGGGGTGAATGCTTGTAATGCATTGCCACAGGAAGTTGTAGAGGCAGGGACAAATAATGAATTCAATAATAGATTGCATGCGCATAGTTTTAGAGCAAGGAAATGTTAATGAAACTGGTTGTAAACAAACTCTGCAGAGTTTTCTAAGCTAGTAAAAAGATGTTAAGTTAAAATAACGTAACGAGAAAGCAGGTTTATAAGCCAGGCTTCACGAATAAATTCGTTGATGAATACATACCGTGATTTGCGTGTTTATGACATTTGCTGGGCCATTTTCCCTAAGAGATAACGGTCCAGGTCATTCCCATGGCAACAATTGCCGTCGCGGATGAAGATAGGTCTTCATGTACTAAGGCGCAGCCCCATGTGAGTTGGGGTGCCGGTTTCCTTACTTGCTGTTTTTACCTTCGCCAACTCTTAAGTCATGCACCCATTTACAGTTGGTTTGAGTGGAGAAGCGGTTGCATCAGGCACAAACCACGGCACCGATTTGTTTCCGTTTATCCGTTATCTCGAACCCTGGAACGACGTGATCCCAGTCTAGCGAGCCGGCTCATTACCAATTAGGCTATACCATGAACCTAGTGAGCTCTTTGAATTACTTGAAAATACGTACTTTATCTTAAGTGCACGAACGTACATATGGTTTCGTTTACTTAACGATGTTTACGATGCACCTGTTGTTCTTAGTCCGTTAGTGAAAGTCCCATTTTACAATCTGAAAGCATCGGGTTTGAATTATGCTGAGCCAAAAGTTGACAGACAAAGGGATGTTTTTTCTCACTGTGATCGCGTAAGTTCCTACACCCCGAGTTACCTCCCGTCGTAACGACTGTTCGTCTTGCCACTGATTCAAGAAATCGATAGACGAGAGAGTGAATTTGATGACCAGCGCAGTTTCTTAATCACTATAATCCGAATACAGCGCAAGTTACTTCATTAAGAGCAAATCATAACCTCCCAATGATTTTGCCATCATCTCTTGCGATGGACAACTAAACATACCTACGTAAGATCAAGTACATATACACAGAACTACAATTTTCGGTACACATTTACATTCTTACCATTTTGTAATGTTTGTTTCTGTGACCTTAAGATCCGACATTTGATAGATTATCAGATCCCACTAGAAAGAGTGTGTCCACAAATTTAACTCTCAAGGATACGGTTTAAATAGGAGAAAAACACGTTAAAGCGTACAACAGTGATTTGAAGTTAAAAACACAAGACGGAAAATAATAACATAAACTTTAAATATATTTGCTGAAAATCCAGAATAGAAAGCTAGATCTGGAAAGGAAGCTGAAGGTATTTCTATAGAAGATAACTAAGCTTTACAGTGAGATTGTATTGATGGCTGGCTCATCGATAATGCAGCGATTTCACAAATAACATTTTAAATTGCAAAGCGCAGAATATGTTCTAAATAAGGCAGTGAAGTTGCTGAATTCACTTTCAGCTTAAGTGATAACTTTGACGGGCTTAATGAAACAGGAATGCACAGAATAGACCAATTATATTACATCTGGTAACATCAGAGCAGGAGAAATAATTGTTTGCAGCTTCTTATATCTGAATGAATTTCAAATTCGATGAGTTTTTACGGGAATGAAGAATTTAGAATAAACGATTACTTGGTCAGATTCAACGGTGTGGGTATTCCAGCTATGGTATATGGCTGCAAAGTGTGGAACGTACAGACAGCTGATGCTGATAGACTAGACGTTGCCCAACGATTGATGGAGCGAATAACATTGAAGATTTCCATTCGAGACCGAATCGAAAACGCAGAGATCAGATGCTCAACGTCCTTCTCTGGCGATGAGGCTACCATCTGGTCAGGCAAAACACACTGATCAAACAATGTTAGCCAGAGTCAGGAGAAATATACTGGCCAAGACCCTCAGCTGACATCCTCGTTGGTTGTCCTAAAGATTGGCTGTTATCGAGGGCACCAGTCTGTATAACAATGTGAGGTACGATGTGATCCCCGTATTAATGAGTGACACGCAGATGAGGCTAAGCATAGAACAACCGCCTGGAGAACTCTGGTCCACTTCATCAGCACGCTCGGGATGTCTGAAAGGGTCCTACATTCTGTTACAGGTTCCGTCATTTTCAGGGTGTACAAAAGGGTTACCAACCAACTGTGGCTATTAGCAACCACCAACCAACCAACCTTCTCTGACATCATAGATGTCGCATTGTTACGAACATACAGATGGGCCTGCCATGTGGTGCGCATGCCATATAACAGATGGACATGTAGAGGAACGTCGTGGTTGCCATACACCTTTAGCCACCCTCGTAGGCGACTGGGGATGAATGGAGAGATGGCATGATGCAGGCCGTGCGTCCAGCATGGAACATCAAGGCAAAAGAGCGAAATGACATTACTCAACATTTAGCTACGTAGCATCAGACACAAATGTCTGAATAAATAAACATAATTTAGATAGTTGAGATTACTTGGCTATCACTGAACACATGTCAAGAGTCTTATATTAAAGACTGGCGACTTCTGCTTCAGTGTCCACAACCTTTGGATTCTACGTCGTGTTCTTTCGCCCTCTTGAAAACATCAGGTATATATTTGTAATGGCGCCTCTTGCATAAACGTCATCGTCTTTTGAAGTTCATATACAGTTCCACGAAGTTTATCTTTCAGTGTTGTTTGAATGGCCCACTGGAGTTTTCTCACTACATCATATTGCGGTTGTTGTTTGAATGGCCCACTGGAGTTTTCTCACTATATCATGCTGTGGTTGTTGTTTGAATGGCCCACTGGAGTTTTCTCACTACATCATGCTGCGGTTGTTGTTTGCATGGCCCACTGGAGTTACCTCACTACATCATGCTGCCGTTGTTGTTTGACTGGCCCACTGGAGTTTTCTCACTACATCATGCTGCCGTTGTTGTTTGACTGGCCCACTGGAGTTTTCTCACTACATCATGCTGCCGTTGTTGTTTGACTGGCCCACTGGAGTTTTCTCACTACATCATGATGCGGTTGTTGTTTCGAATGTCCACCATGAGAGATTGACTTTTTTTGTGCGCCCTGAAAAGAACGTAAAGTGACAGGTTGCAGTAGCTTTCCTCCCATCCCGAACGTGCTCATGATGCTGGACCGGGGTCATCCAGACGGCTGTGCTGTGTTTGGCTTCCTATGTGTGTCGCTCACTACTGTGGGGATCACATCGGACACTCATCTTGTTAGCCAGGCTGCCAGGACAACGTCCCCCTTCCAGTGAAAACTACGCGGAAGCCGACATGCGGGTCTTGGCTAATATTTTGTCAGACCCTGACTAAGATGTGTGATCAGAATATTTTGTATGGTCCTGACTAACATGTGCGATCAGTATATTTTGTATGGTCCTGACTAACATTTGCGATCAATATATTTTGTATGGTCCTGACTAACATGTGTGATCTGTATATTTTGTGTGACCATGACTAACATGTGTTATCAGTATATTTTGTCTGACCCTGGCTAACATGTGTGATCAGTATATTTTGCCTGACCAGACGTTAGCCTTCCTATCCGTTTGAACATCATAATTGGGGCAGTTGTGTAGTAAGTGCTCTGCAATCTGTGGTGCCTCTAAGCATTTACATATGGCGGAGTTGCTCATTTATAAATTGTGCGTACATTTAGCTGTGGAGTCAGTTATGTCTAGTCTGAGGCGCAACATATATTAATACGTGACGATCCTGGCACGCCGGCACACTTGGCTGCCTCACTTCAGGGATAGTCCAAAGACGCATCCATAACCCCTCAACATAACAGTCGTGACTCCTATAAGACAACATAATTTATACGATATTAGACGGCGCTTCAACAATGTGTGCTGTTGTCCTGGATGCATTGGGCTGTTAAGAGCTGCTGGCAGCTAAATGGATTATATCATCATCAGCATACACATGAACATCAGTATCATCATCATCAATTTCACCTTAGCAATGAAAATAAAGTCGTAAGACATAATTTTGTAGTTGAACGCATTGGGGCCTATGGATATTCAACATTTGCATGCCAACTCTGCAGTCATTGCTTGTCCATGAATGTCGAAATTTGTGTTAATTCGTGTTTCTACAACATTTAGTAACCAACCGCATGCAAAACCATCTTACAACATGCCTGACAAGTTACAGAGGTACAATTCTGTCGTGACCCTGTAATAATATGAATTAACTAAAACACATGTCTGACTTACTGTTAGCAATAAACGTGGTCACGTGATCTTAAGGAGCCAGTCGGAGGAAATGTAATAAGGACCACATGAGAACGGTAAAGTGCCACATGTAGGACATCCAATCGAATTATTGGAAATAACGAGTGCTAGTAAATGATTGGTTAGAAACCGCTAGTAACTACTTTCAGAATGTTCATTGGACGATTTTGTGTGAAAAGTCGTTAAATGGATTTCTGGGGAGAGATTAAGCATTGAAATAAACTAGTTTAAATGAATATTGGCTTTTCAAGTGGGGAATATGTGTAAAGATTCAAATAGTCCAAATGTGACATTGTAATGAGAAATACATACATACCGACATTGTATTACTGAATTAATGGACGAATATGTATATATATTCACCAAGTAATGAAGACCACTCTCTTTGTTCGGCCCTGGGGATAGTTGTATCTCTTGATGTGGCCGCTGAAATGGGTGACTTGGATTAACGCGAGAAAGAAACTGTGCATTTTGTAAACCTCACTATCCGGTCCTAACCTATACTTGACCCGTGGCAAGATGTTTATCGAGACGACTGGAGCAAAGGATGAAGATTTTTCCTCAGGGTTTACTCATGAAGCCTTCCCGTCAACATGTATCCCGCAAGACAGCGGATGGGGCATGACATCTAACGTTGTGTGTCGTGCCTTTCCCATAACCGCATAAGGTAGTAGGAACATCAATCAGCGTGTGAGACATTTTGGCATCTCTCACGGACTGATTTCAGTTCATTATAGTCGTCTCTAAATTTCACCCACCAACGCCGACACTGTTTGCAGCTAAAGCGAAGGGCGACAATTTCGTGAAGTTCAGCCGTTGAACTAGACCGATATAGGTTTAAGCGTAGTGATATTCATATAGCCGATGTCCATTTCTCGAGAATCGGACGGAAGAAATCACCAACAAAAAACGAATTAACCAGTCCAAATTGAAAAGAACAACATTTTCCGTCAACAAGTGTAAGTCGTCGAGTATGAATTACAGGCAATTCCTTGATCTGGCTGCATCTATAATAAACTAAAACAGCAGAGCAATGTAGACCCACAGCATGTAACATCGCCATCTTTGCTGCTCTTAATATACGTATATACACACATGATAACTGTCACTCGTTGTCGATGATGACTACAGACACAATCCTTGTATCTGTTCTGTTTTGTTATGTTTTGTTTTGTTTCTGCAGTGTCTGACATGTTTAGATGTACTATTTTCTGGACCTCATGGTGGCATGCATGTCAGTGCAATGCGAGCAAGGACTGTTCTGATGCACGGTTTGCACACACGATCTTCAGATTCCGGTGATGGTAGATTATCTGCTCTTTACTTCCGGTGACTCTCTCCTTCAGTAACTCCCTGGTTTACTGCATTTCTCCATTTGTCCACGATACGCTCCCAGCTGTCTTCACTTATCTGGCAGCATCTTCGAATTTTCTTCAGGGTGTCCTTAAATCGCATTTTTGAACGGCAGTCAGTTTTCTCTAAGCTCACCGTGCAGAAGTCTCTTTGGCAGTCTTGTGGCTGGCATGCACGCAATGTGTCTCATCTCAGCTGTGTAGCCTGCAGCAATGCGTGGATGATTGACATGTATGATTCCTTCAATACTTCAGTGTCAGGGATATGGTCCTGCCAATGAATGCGGAGTATGCGTCTCCGGCAGGATGTGTGAAAGTGGCTCAATCATTCTGTATGTCTCGCATGGACAGGAAGACTCTCGCATAGACAGATCGACTCTCGCATAGACAGGGCGACTCTCGCATAAACAGGACGACTTTCGCATGTGTATCAGTGTTTGAAGGATAGGAACTCGGTAGACATTGATCTTTGTCTTTGCGCTAATGCCTGGACGCTCCCATAATGGCGTGCGCATTCTAGCGAAGCCTGCACATGCTTTCATTATTCTGCACGCCATACACACACACAAAATACACATACACAAATACACACATAAACACATATACATTTTTACATATTTAGTTACTGTCTGAAGTGTTCTGCCGCGTCCTTTCTTCTCTCTATTTTGTTTTGGCTATCTACGTGGTTGCCTAAAGGCTAGCCGAGATATTTTAATCTCTTGACACTCTGACCTTTATGCTACTCTAGAATAATTTTAGGTCGGGTTTTCGCCATGTCATTGCTCATTGTCTTAGCTCTGCTGGTGTTTATGAATATATATTTAATAAAATGATTACACATGTGCATCGACAGTATTACGTTAACTCCTAGCCATAAGGAAGTTCTACAAAAATTGACATTCTAATCGACGACTCAAAATATTGTAGACCTCAGTTTCAGACCTTTTCTTTTTTCTTTCTTTTTTTTTTCTTCTTCTTCTTCTTCTTCTTCTTTTCTGTCTTTTTCTTTTTCTTTTTCAGCGGTGTTCTTCGTGAAAAGAATGTTCTTACATTGTGTCGTAGTTTACAGTCAGGCCACAATATCTGCGCTTGTTTGCGTGATACGAATTTTTCAGCGGGATTTGTTTGGTGCCGGGTGTGTCTTCCCTCTGCGATCCCTACCCTTTGGCAAGTCTACACTAGTGACTAGTGCAGGCTGTTTCCAGGACCGCCACGTAGAGGCGGATTTAGGTTTTGGTTAGCTATGGTTCGCTGAGTCTATAGCAAGCAGCTAGCGTTGAGTCACTGGTTGCTCTCAGCCCATTCTCTGCTGTATTTTGTTCCCATACTTTCAAACAAATTCATCATTTCATCATCATGTAGCATGTATTTTATAGAACTTCGCTCCCATCACAATCTGTCTGAAAGAAACTTTTTTCCTTGCCAAAACTCCAGCCTCCGCCACAGGCACAGCCAAGCACTCATGAATATTTTGGTACCATCGTCTTCTTGGTCTACCCTTGCCTTTTTTGCCTGGCACCATAGCTTCCATCACTGTTCTCTCAAAACCTTTGTGTCGATGTGATCAAAGTATTTAAATGGTCAGGCCATAATGGAACTGATAAACCAGTTCTCCTCTATGCTCAACTATTGCCGACTATCTACATTTGTCTTTTTCTCCGTCAAGGGAATTCTGAGGATCTTTCTGTAACATTTTGACTCGAAGAATTCGATTCTTTGTTTATAAGTTTTGGTGATCATCTATAATTCGCAGCCATACGCTACTATAGGAAACAGTCAGGCTCTCAAGAATGTTATTTGTGTCGTTTTGTTGGTGTCCTGCCATAATTTATTCAGGCTGTTTAGTCTCTGCATTGTCATGGCTTTTCTTCTTCTTTCTTTCGATAAGTCACCATTCTTGTTAATTCTGGAGCCCAGATAATCAAAATGCTTGACCTGATCTATTTCATCACAATCTACTGTAAATGTATGTTGACATTGTGTTTTGTCGGTGGTCATTATCTATGTTCAAACAAATTAGTTAGGGTAAAACAAACAAATTAGTTAGAGTAAAACAAACAAATTAGTTAGAGTAAAACAAACAAATTAGTTAAGGTAAAACAAACAAATTAATTAGGGTAAAACAAACACATTTGTTAGGGTAAAACAAACAAATTAATTAGGGTAAAACAAACACATTTGTTAGGGTAAAACAAACAAATTAGTTAGGGTAAAACAAACAAATTAGTTAGGGTAAAACAAACAAATTAGTTAGGGTACACCAAACAAATTAGTTAAGGTAAAACAAACAAATTAGATAGGGTAAAACAAACAAATTAATTAGGGTAAAACAAACACATTTGTTAGGGTAAAACAAACAAATTAGTTAGGGTAAAACAAACAAATTAGTTAGGGTAAAACAAACAAATTAGTTAGGGTAAAACAAACAAATTAATTAGGGTAAAACAAACAAACTAGTTAGGGTAAAACAAACAATTTAATTAAGGTAAAAGAAACAAATTAGATAGGGTAAACCACATAAATTAGTTAGGGTAAAACAAATTAGTTAGGGTAAAACAAACAAATTAGTTAGGGTAAAACAAACAATTTAATTAAGGTAAAACAAACAAATTAGATAGGGTAAACCACATAAATTAGTTAGGGTAAAACAAATTAGTTAGGGTAAAACAAACAAATTAGTTAGGGTAAAACAAATAAATTAGTTAGGGTAAAACAAACAAATTAGTTAGGATAAAACAAACAAACTAGTTAGGGTAAAACAAACAATTTAATTAAGGTAAAACAAACAAATTAGATAGGGTAAACCACATAAATTAGTTAGGGTAAAACAAATTAGTTAGGGTAAAACAAACAAATTAGTTAGGGTAAAACAAATAAATTAGTTAGGGTAAAACAAACAAATTAGTTAGGGTAAAACAAACAAATTAGTTAGGGTAAAACAAACAAATTAATTAGGGTAAAACAAACAAATTAGTTAGGATAAAACAAACAAATTAATTAGGGTAAAACAAACTAATTAGTTTGGGTACAATAAACAAATTAGTTAGAGTAAAACAAACAAATTAGTTAGGGTAAAACAAACAAATTAGTTAGGATAAAACAAACACATTAATTAGGGTAAAACAAACAAATTAGTTAGGGTAAAACAAACAAATTAGTTAGGGTAAAACAAACAAATTAATTAGGGTAAAACAAATAAATTAGTTAGGGTAAAACAAACAAATTAGTTAGGGTAAAACAAACAAATTAGTTAGGGTAAAACAAACAAATTAATTAGGGTAAAACAAACAAATTAGAGTTTTAGAAAAGAACATAGATACTATAGTCGGTCGAATATAAGATACGGATGTCGAAGTGGTCGTGAGGTATAGCACCCGTCTCTCAAAGCGATAGACGGAAACAGTGAGTGATCGAGTCCCGCAGATTTCAAACGACCTCTGGTCTCAAAAGAGATATGGGCCAGATTAACTACATCCTGAGTTATCTTCAGACGTATCAACGTATGTCTTGCCACTAGTCCAAAGTAGGTATGGACCATAAAGTGAGGTTAATGACTACCGTAATTACTTCTTGACTGCAATACAAATACAGCAAAACAAAACCGTCTGATGGTGTTGCCATCCTCGCTTCTGAAGGGAAGCTAACTTTCGGGCACGGCGTGGACTAGTGGTTAAAGGACACAGCTCCCAAACGGACGGTGCTGCGTTCGCTCCCTAATCACAGCAGAACCGTTCGTTACCAGCGGAAGGCAAACACTTGAGAAATGCAGGAGGAATCAGACGCTTACATAAAATGCATGCCGAAATCGGATGCGCTGAGCCGACAGGAGCAAAATTAAAACATACTGCAACGCGCACCGCCTGGGAGAATAGAGAAATAATGCGAACGCAACATGTGTGTTCCTCTTCAAACTGACACTTTCCCCCAGGTGCTTTTTTATTACGTGAGGTTGTTGTTGGTGTTGTTTTTGTTGTTGTTACGAATGCCCACAATTAGTGGGTTATATTTTTTTTGTGCGCCCTCAAAAGGAGGTTAATTCGCAGGTTTCAGTAGCATTCCTCACATCCCGCACGTGCTGATGAAAGTTAACCAGGGTCATCCAGGCGGTTGTGCTTGATAGACAGTCGCCATGAAAGCAGCTCGTTTCCTGGAAGGGCTAGGTAGAAGTCGACGTGAGAGTTGTGGCCATTATATTTTGGCTGACCCTGACTAACATGTCTGACCATTATGTTGTGCCTGACCATGACTAACATGTCAGTATGTTGTGCCTGACCCTGACTAACATGTCTGACTATTATGTTGTGCCTAACAAGACGTTAGTCTTCCTCACGAATCACGTGAAACAGTCGGTGACAAACCTCACAGCTTTCACTTCCGTAACAATAAGCAGGGTACACATTTATAGCTGTGTCAATTGGAGCGTCATGATAACTGGGAACGAGCCTAATTCTTTACCATGACAATATATATATCTACCACTCTACCACTCGAACGTCCACATATTAGTGTGTAGTGCCCTTATTCGTTCGTCCTTTAAAAGATATATTCACATTCCCTCAAGGGGACGGAAAACTACGATCACAGAAAATTGTTTCCCTTCACAAGGAACGGAAACTTGGTTTCACTTTAGGCGAAATCACTTCTCGAGATGAAAAACGTTTTCTTCTGTTTTATTTTCTTCAAACAACATCCTCAATATGAATGCTAGCAGCTAACTTTTTGTTATTTTATTGGAGGGACAGCGTAGATCGTTGCATTTCATTAACTATTTCTTTTATTTTCTACCATCTCTTGAGTTTCCATCGTTGCCTTCAATTGTGGAAAATTTGAAAAACCTCCCGACATTGAAGGCAACAAAATAGTGCCGTGGTGTTTATAAATAGCGATCCAATCACTATTATGTTGCATGAAATGGGTGTCTTAACACGCTGTGTCCATTGGTCCGTGGTTATGATTTTCTATTACGGAAATTGCGGAAATTATTTACGAAAATGTTGCTGAAAATTGTTTTCTGCTCTATAGTAATTTTCTACCAAATTAAACTTATTATTGAAGAATGAACAGAATATCACGCGAAAAAGAAAGAAAATAAACAAGGAGTATTGGAATCGTTATGGTTGAAAGGAAATGTCTTAAAAAAAATTCGTCAGACAGTTACAATAGTTTGACCTTGTTAAATAATTTAACAAAAAATTGAAATGTAAAGAAAAACAGTGGAAATCGTAAGTGAAGAAAGATGTCGTTTTATGTGGGAAGATTCAGAAATGTCCTTCAAAAGTAGTGTCGAATTCGCAATTACAGTATGATTGAGAACATATATAATTACTAATTGCTTGTTCGTTGGACGCTCGCAATTTTCAATCAATCAATCAAATCGCTTCGATTCTCTAATGCCAGCACTTTCTGCCTCTATTCAGGTTTAACAATTTAATTTTGGTAACATCGCACATTTTGTTTAGTCTAACTCTTTTTTTTCGTCACAAAAGAATTCCATGTATGACCCTGTCTGGTTATGTTGGACGTACCTTCTGTAGCGTATGTCCTTTCCAGCCTCATTGTCTTCGTTTAATGTGTTGTTCCAGTGACTTGTTGGCTCCTATCCACTGGGTCTTCATTTCTCAACATGTATCGCCATTGTATGCACATTTCCATCTTAACATATGTTAACAAAGGACTAGAGTCTTTGTTGTTTGACCTTGATCGTTTTCCATTTTCCAGCTCCATATATCAGCATCGACGTGACACTGGTGTTGAATATTCTAACTTTGGTGTGAATCTTGATTTCTCTAGATCTCCATAAGTTGTTTAACGTCAGGAATGCCCTCTTGCATTTTCAATTATGGTCCTTACGTCCTAATTGTGTTTATTGTGCTGCCCAAATACGAAAAAGAATCCACGTCTTCTAACATTTCTCCTTCAATCATGATTCGCTCTTTATAAATAATTGTCAGTTAAGGCTCGCTGTAGTTAGGAGGTTAAGGCACTCGCCTCACACAGTGATGAACGAAAATGGTGAGCGATCAAATCCCGAAAGTTTCAAACGACCCTTGGTCTCACGGGAGATAACACCAGAGTACCCGCATCCTGAGTCCCCGTCAGTCGTCTCGACCAATAGTCTTACCACTGATCCAAGGTAACTCGGGACAACAGAGTGAGATTGATGATCAGCGCATTGACTCCCTCACTATAATCCAAGTACAGTGCACATCCCATTGTTAAGACAAAACCGTCTTATGTCGTGGCCATCATCTCTTGCCATGAGCAGTAACTAATGTTCAGTTCATGAAGCTATGTGTTTGTCATGTTCATTCTCAGTTCCAAGTTGGCTGATTGTTTCTTTTTGTGTGCTCTCTTGTGCATGTGTCTATGACAGTGTAGCAAAAGTACCAGATAATCTTTGTAGTCCACGTCCACCAATTGTGACCATAATGTCCACTGAATACCATTATGGTATCCAAAATAGCAAACTGCTTCAGCAATATGATTGGCTGCACTTAATAAGGATGATGCCTTTTATATTTATCCCAACAAGATTGAGCGAGAACGGTACTGGGGTCGAGACCATGAAGGAGAGGGTCGATTCTCAACGGTGATGTTATTTAACAATTGGAGGGCCGGGAAATCCTCGGAAAGCAGGTGCCATGCCTTAACATAGTCAAACGGCGACGGTTCAACAATAGGAATATGCTCTCGAGACCCTTGACTTCTTCGTTTGAGACACACTCATACCATTCAATCGTAAAAATTCGTCTCTGACTGGAAGTGTTCAGCGCGATTCTGATTCTATATGTCGTGGGGATGTGCGACCTTCATAATTTTTATTGGTTTTATTTCTTGGCAAGCTAAAAT
The DNA here is from genome assembly GCA_036924085.1 of Ariolimax columbianus. NCBI lineage: Eukaryota > Metazoa > Mollusca > Gastropoda > Stylommatophora > Arionidae > Ariolimax > Ariolimax columbianus. Next base: position 44,810,861 of record JAVGWX010000019.1, read on the forward strand.
CAACTAGTGACTTGCCGGGTCAGTCCCAGTATTTGCTATCAACTATTAGGTAGCCCCTGTAATATACGATTGCTTATTTATGAGACAGGTGGCCGTGGAAGAGTAAATTTGAGCAAGGTAGAACTGCATCATGTCAGACGCAATCTATGCCGCTCCGCTAACCACATAACCAAGACCTGATGTTATAGCCACACAGTTCCCTTTTCTGCGACATATTGTCTGTGTGGCAAGAATTCCTTCAATAATTTGAGTAGATGTTTAACGTTAAATTGTCGTTAAGCCTACTCTTTTTGATTTCCATCTGCCTTTAGACTTTTAACGTGCGCGCCGCTAAAAACGGGTGTCTGATCTCACTACTCAGAGATTAGGGGACATTTTGACAAAATGAAACAGGTGACACAATCCGGATCTCCGCTGTGATTTGAACCCGCAACCTCCAGCATCCAAGGCGAACACCTTACCTCGCGACCACTGGGTCCCTCCTAATCTGATTCTCCTACAAAATAGTCCAAGTATCGGAAGGACCGTAGAGAATTACAAAGGTCTTGTAAATTCGTAGTTTTTCAGTTAAAACATCTGGTGGCTCGAATCCCGAAACCTGGCCGTTCATAAAGGTGACAGCCAGACAAACTCTTCGAATGATGTCATCATAACTTCGTGAGTCGGAGTTTAGATTACTACTCAGATACATGAAATCCTCCTGTGGTGTCTTTCTCTTAAACATAAATCATCCATCTTACAAGCGAGAAGACATAACCAGCCATGACCAGAATCACAAACCACAGGAGAGGAGAAAAACGAGAATTTCACAAACGGATGACGCAAAAAGTTGATGAGCAGGTTAGGACAACTTGAGTCACATGGATAGAGCTAAAGAAAGCAGCCAAAAAAAATCAGTTTAGAGCAACCATTGAAGCATTCTTACGATCCAAGGAAACCAAAAACATGACAAGTCATTATGCGTCCTCATTACCTCAATTCTTCTCCATTTCTTGATCTGCCGAGGAACTATTTGTGATTGCGCTCAATTCTGGTTTCTGATTCTTGTATTATCTGTTGATTATACTTGCCAATCATCCCTTTCATGACAGTTCTGAATTTTTATATTTATTCAGCGAGTTTCTTGTCCCTGCATGAGTTCATCTTGACATGCGAGCTGAGAATTCATGCTTTTATTAAACAAATTGACATGTTTCCTTTAGCGTAGTTGAAATTAATCGCAAATTAGTCCCATAATATCTTCACAAATAGAATGCAATATAAATATAATTTAATTCAGTTTTATTGTATAGAGTAGAATTCTGGACCTTTACCAAGAAACTTGAGAAAAGTATCGACGCCTTTGAAATGTGGGTATTCAGAAGACTTTTGCGAATTGCTTGTAATGGTATAAAAACAAAAAAGTGAGGTTGTGGAACAATTAATGCTGGAAAAAATACTTTTGAAGAAACAAAAACCGAAAAAGTAAAATATTTTGGTAATGTCAAGCGACATGACAGTCTGCTGAAAGTTATATTGGCGGGAAGAGTAGACAGCAAGAGAGCGACAGGGTTACGGGTGAACAGACAATATGAGGATGTGATCTGAACATAGTTTGACTGCGTGTACCAGCCTGTCACTGGACAGAGTCAGCTGGAGATCTATTACCGTCAACCTCCAATGCTGAAACGGCATTTGGTGATGATGATCTTCTGAAGTTATTTTATTATTAGTCTTTTTCTTCTTCTTCTTCTTCGTCTTCGACGTTTAACCAGAAAATGCTGTTCTGATTAAAGTGAGAATTACATCATAATTACATCATAATCACAATTGGAAGAGATATGCATCTTTAGATGCAGAACGAGACTTTGCAGATTCAAGTATCACCTTCAAAGATTGGGTCTATGAGACGCCACCACATACCTGGACGCAATCAAACACCAGAAAGTGTCCTGCAGAAGTGCCTCACTTATGCAAATCAATAAGAAGCAGTCTGGTTCGGTTGAACGGACATGCTCGAGTGCTTTGGGGGATACGCGAGACTTGAATTGTACTTCTTCGTGAACATCCCCGGTCTAGATTCAAAGCATCAGTGAATAGAAGAAAAGGCGATGAAGTTGGACTGATGCCCTCTCAGAGGTTGTGCGATCCTTGGCTTCATCTGCGTGTTGCTAAAATATTGCAAGGATCACGACGAACCAGGTCAGCTATTCTTCCAAGTAAATCAGAACGTTTAACGAGAGAACATCGACACACACGAGGGGGATGTCCTGGCAATCATTTGTTTTACTTGACAATAACTATCATGTCCGATTAGTATGTTTTGAATGACCTGAGGTTAGTGTCTCCTCTTCCCGAATTATATATATATATATATATATATATATATGTATATCTATATATATATATACATATAAAAATATATATATATATATATATATATATATATATATATATATATAAATATATACACACATATATATACACATTTACACATATATACATGTGTGTGTGTCTGTGTATGTGCGTTAGGGTGGATCGTCTATGAGTGGTTTTGCGTGTGTTAAAGTTTCTGCGTAATGGATATTAGAGAATTGGTGGATTCATTTATGTTTGGCTTAAATGTACGAATGGATGGAAAGTTATCGTAGGCGGGTGAGTGATTTATGTTTGCATTTATGGATTGGGGGATGGATCTATTTGAGTGTGGATGTGTGGACAGGTTAGTGGATTTATGATGATGATATAAGATACATCGTTGCTATGGGCGATTGAGGATGAACATATGCGTTTTTAAATATTGATATCACTGGACAGTTAGATTGTGTAGACTGGTGAGTGAAAGTATGGATGGGTGTATGAATTGATAAATCCATGAATTATTCGGAGGATGCACAAATGGGCGTACGAACATGTGAATTGATGTAGAACAGCTTGAATGGATTGAGGGATCGAGATGCTGAACACGGCATGCCCAGCTAGATCGGTCAGCGATCCATAGCTGTCTGCTGGTATCAAGGACAGGGACCTATAGCTGTCCGCTTGACGCAGGGACATCGACCCATAGATGTATGCTAGTCGCAGAGACAGCGACCCATAGCTGACTGCTGGTCTCAGGGACCTCGACCAATACCTGTCTGCGGGTCGCAGAGACATCGACACAAAGCTGCCTGCTGGTCTCAAGGACAGCGACCAATAGCTGACTGTTTATTTCAGGGTCAACGACCTGACTGCTAGTCTCAGAGACATCGACCCATAGCTGACTGCTAGTCTCAGAGACAGCGAACCACAGCTGCCAAGACCCTTCTACACCTTCACGGGGTGACCCTGATTAACAGACTGCGACAGAGCAGACTGGCTAAGGAGAAGGGACCGACGATGGAAGGCTAAATCGGTACTCAAATTACTTGCTGAAGTTGGATGTGTCGGACCGAAAGTGGCAAATATCGCAGTCAAGCTGTAAACTACGACACAACGCATTTCGTTTTCTATCCAACAAACATCCTGCTACTTGAAAATCTTTTTTTATTTAGGGCATGATAGCTAGAGTTTAAGAGCGAACGACAAAAAAGAAGAATGGATTGATGGTATGATGCATGGACAAACAGACACATGGATGAATGGATAAATGGGATGATGAATGGATGGGTGAATGGCTGGTTATAAATGGATTAACAGATGATTATATGGATTGACAGTCGCAAAGTTGTGCAGCTGTTGGCATTTCATGCCTTCCAAAAATACTAACTTAATTTGTTTTCCGCGAACAGGTTACCTGATTGCCACATTGTGTAGAGCATCAGTTCTGAAAGCTTTGCTTCGCCTGAAATAGAAAATTTCCAAGAACCTTATTGACAGCTGACAAATCTCGGGCTAATTGAACTTTCAACCAGTCAATCACGCCAGTCGATACTCTTGTATTATTGATCTGACATTGACATCTCATTCTTTCCAGCATTAGTATTACGTCTCTTAACGTCACCTTAGCGACATCAACTAGCCTTTAGCGCTTCTAATGCATTCAGAAGACTGTCGTAAAACCCCACTTTCACACACATTAAACCTTTGCAATGGACTCCCTATCATGATACTAAAGTTAATTTTTACTTGTTCTACTGAGAGTTAGTAAGCTGAGGTTTCTTGTTTTGAGTGTCGTGCGTAGTTTGATGTCATTTAATATTGACGTTTTTGTTTCTTCTTGTTTGAAGCTACTGAATTAGTTAGTTACCCGTCTGAAGCAAAGATGGCAAAAGCGCCATACATGATTATTTAGATGAGACCTCATATGCCAAAGTTGATATTCTGCAGCACTATCTAGAGCACTTTAGTTCTAAACTATCTATCCGCCATTCGCGAGACAGCTATAAAATGCATGTCTTATGTTGTAATCAAGGACAGGCTTGGTATGCGCGTCGCACAGATGGGAAGGATAAAACAAACTACACAGTGTCCAATAGCAAAGCCCCGCGGTGAGATGTTATATCAGCATAGCGCTACGAAGCTGGATACCATGTACTGCTACTCATGTACACATACATTGTTCGATCCAAGTCGTAGTACGAGTCATATATGCTGATCAACGCATGAGCTGCAGTTGTCAGAGACCCATAGCTGACTGCTAGCATCAGGGCCAGCGAGCCATAGCTGTCAAACCTTCTACGCCTCCATGCGGTGATCCTGGATAACATGCTGCAGCAGGCAGACTGGCTAAGGAGAAGGGATCGAAGAGGGAATGCTAATCCAGTACTCAAAAAAGGCTTGCTGAAGGTTTTACCGAAAGGTGCAAATATCACAGTCAAGCTGTAAACTACGACACAACGCATTATGTTCTCTGGACTACATTCTGCTACTTAAGCCACATCGGGGTTTGGTAGCGAGAGATTGAGAGCGAACGAAGCCAAGCCATATGCCGCATGATCTAAAAGATAACAATATTATCAACATGTACAAGCAGAAGGACAATCGCCAATCTTGTGATAATCACATGAAATTACTTTCCGGTTAATCGCTAGAAAAATGTAAACTCGAGTCTTACTCAAACCCTTGTCAACTCATCTTGGGCAGAAGCTCTTCCCAGAGAACCAACGTGGTTTTCGAATTGGTCTAGGGCCGGTTGACATGTTTTTTGCTTCTCGTCATTTCCAGAATTGGAAGCTACTAATACAGAGTGAATTAACTCTTCATGTCATAACATTGGTAGTAGATTACTCTGGCTACTCTTTCATTGTGTGGTGGTGTGTTGAGATAAAAGACCGGGCTCATCTTAACCGTTAAACATTCAACGGTGCATCAAATCAATAATATCTATCCAAGCCATATATAAAAACACAGCATACACACACGCAGGTGTGCCAGGGCGCAAAAGGGAAGTCTTTAAGTAACAACTATTTTATTAATATCATTTTTACAAGAGTACAAACCAAACATTTGTTTGTGATTTATTTTTCGACATAATTCTCGTGCATGGGAGTACCTTATCCACTAGCGTTTTAATGCCCTGTAGAAAAAAGTATGTCTGTGTGACCTTTAACTAATTTTGCACCGTCACGCAGCCAGCTGCCTTTTGACCCATGTGCTACACATTGTCCTAAAACCGAAGTCTTCGTGGACAATTTTGTGCACAGCGCCGTGACACTTGTTGAAATCTACAGCTATTTCACCAATAGTGACTAACTTGTTGCCGCGGACTAGCTGGTTGATCTGCTTTTTCACTATGTCAATTACCAGTTTTGCTGGTCTTCTACGTCGCGGTTCTGCAATGACGTATTGTCTAACACATTCATACACTGTTTCTCCTACGGACTGATCCCTGTCTAGCCCATTCGCTTCTTTTGTGAAGGGTTTCAATCCATTACTTTTTAAATAATTTAATTTCATCTTGAGGGTGTATATTAAACAACCTTAATCACTCGCCTTAATATCTTCATGTATTGCTTGAGGTGGTTTTTTGCTGCAAGAAATAAAATTATTATAAGCGCTTTAGTGGTTTTATTTTTCTTGTCCGTTTTCACTCCAGCCATAGTTTAAACCCACCACTACACTTGGTATCTTTCACAAATAATTCACCAAGTCACCTTGTGTGCTGAATCAGTGATTGTTGTTATTGTTGGGGGAGGTGGGGGTGCGAGGTCTGGACTGGACATCCCGCTCGTTTAAAAGAACGCCACAGCCTGGCCTTTACAGGTGTAGAGATCGCTGCTGGATTCACTGTTCTGCTTGCGCGCTCTGGAGTTTTCATGTCAATGACCTATCCTACATTATTGTGTGGGGCTGATAAGGCGGGAAGATTGAGCTCATAAGCCTTAGTTGGCAGCCAATCTGAAAGAAGGGGAACTCTGACTCTGAACCCGGATAGACGAAGCTCGTTACCCTGTTCAGGCAGTTTGCCTAGGAGAGGAGGAACTCTGATTTTAAACCAACACGTCCCAGAGAGTGCTGACTACTCTTAGGACAATGAGAGTATCATCGGATGTTTTGAGTAACTTGAATCTGTGGGCAACAGCTCCACTGCCTTCTGGAAACCTCGGGAGAGGGTAGGGCTAAGGGAGTAATCCAGACAGAAATTTCAGAGTTGTAGCAGCTAAGGTGGATAGTTTCAAAATTGTGAATTCATTCCGGCAGCTGAGCTGGTGCCAAATTTTCATGCTTTTGATTACACAAGCGAGGCCGAGATGGGGATTCTGCAGTTTGAGCAGCCCAGTATATCCATATTCAGCGCCGATGTCTGCGCTCTGAGAAGCTACTCACAGGGTGCGCATGGTCCGCAAAGACTGAGACGCCTATGACTGTTTTTATTCTTGGTAAATACCCACAATGAGTAGGATTACTCTTTTGTCTTTAAATGGCGGTTTGTAGAAGCTTTCCTCAAATTCAGAGCGTGCTTATGAAGGTGGACCGGTGTCCTCCAGACGGTTGCTTCACCTGTGTGTCGCTCACTACAACGGGACTCATGTCGATCCCTCACCTTGTTAGTCAAGCTGCCAAAAAAACAGCCCGTTTTCAGAAAGAGCTACGGGGAATCCAAGTTGAGTGTCTTGGCCAGTATGTTTTCCCTGACCCTGAGTAAATGTCTAGAAACATGGGGAAATATGTACCTCGAGCCACGAGAGAGGCGGAAATTAAATACATACCACGACACTGGGCTACAACCCGGTAGAAAGTGAGACGACAAAAGATGAAATAAGAAGAACTATGCTAATTTATGTATATTTTCAAATTCATACTTACCTTAATCATCTATTCTGTATTAATGTTGAACTTTAACTGCTGAATTAATTTGATGCCAGCAGTCTGACCTTGACAAACAGGGAATAGAGAGACAAGTACGCGGGATATGATATAGTAGGTCGCTGAGTGAGGATATTCACGACAGCCGAAATTGTATTATTAAATACGGCACAGGTCTTGAAATGTTAGACGCCGGAGTAATATTTTAGGCGTCATGGCGACGGAATCTGTGATATGTCTCTACGTTTACCTTTATAATTTGTGAACTTTATATATATCACTAACAATAAAGCAGCGTACAGGCAAAATAGGCTGCTAGAAAACAAAAATATTTATTTTGAAACTTCACTACGAACGAGAAAATCGTGGGATAAGTCCAAAAAAAACAAACAAAACCCCAAATAAACACACACAAAATAAAACAAAACAATGAAGTAGTGACGTAAATCCTCTCTCTTCTTACCTCACTCTGTTTCATTTGACTCTGTCCTACAATCACATTTCTGCACATATTTCACACGCTCACTCAGGGTGAGACACTTCCTTTGCACTTTGGTTGGGTTGGGTTCAGGGACGCACAAACCTAGCAAAGGTACATACAGATGCACACATATATCCAAGCACTGGTGTATGCGCCTAATATCGCGCAGTTGACTACGGTCTTGGGTGGAATAGGCGTGCTACCGCCAGTAGAAACTAGTGAGGCAAAAACATAAAAGAAAAAAAAATTAAAAGAAAAGAATGATTGACAGTAAATGTACCACATTACACATGAACAACAAGATTTGATTCAATTCGTTTCCTACTGTGATGGTGTTTTAAGCTGCAGGTTGTCAGAACGTCCGCACAATTCTTTCATCTTCTTCCGATAGGAGACTCACGTATGTTTTTCGCCGAGCAATCAACGTTAATGAACTTAAATAGTTTTGTTTTTGTTTGTGCAAAAGAAAAGAAAGTATTTATTGTTGTTCTACATTTACCGGTAGTTTTTTCTTTGTTTAAGTAGCTACTGTGTTGTTGTTGTTGCTGCTAAATGCCCGCACTGAGTAGCTTTACTCTTTTGTGCGACCAGAAAAAGGCTTTACGTGACGGTTTGCAGTAGCTTTCCTCAAATCTCGAGAGTGCTGATAAAGGTGAACCGGTGTCATATATGCTGTTGTGCTGTGCTTGGCTTCATATATGAAATGCTCACTACTATGGGGATAACGTCAATTCCCGTAAACCAAGGAATGGCAAACTACCACCCGCAGGCCAAATCCGGCCAACTGCCTCTTTGTGCACCTCCCGAGCTAAATATGACTTCTATATCTTCGAAATTCTCTAAAAATCAAGTACGCTCTGTAACAGGACGGCCTACCTACGTAAATGTAATAGAGTTGGTATACAACGCCTAAAATATGTACTATTTGACTCCTTACAAAACATTTTTGCGTATCCTCGCTCCAGACTAATGAAACTATACACTTTGTAGGGGAAGCAATTCTTCATATATGACTGTAACGAGTTCTTCCGCCTGTCTCAACTATTATTAAATATTCAGTCTGGAAAAGCGGATTAAAATACTTTAAAATTTATCCTATTGAAAAAAACAATTTTTTTCTGAAAAAAGGCTAAATTTTATAGCATTGTTTAGTGCAGAGTATAAAATATACCGTCTCTAGAAAACGATACATAATACAGTAAAATGAGGTGCACTAACGACCTGCTAGGGCAAGTTCAATAACATTTTAAAAAAAGAAGAAATCATTCTTTGAATTAATGTCCTATACTAATTTATAAGACTCAGCTAATTATATACGAGGCATGTTCAAATGAAACCGGACCAAACTGCAACAAGTGAACATGCATACGATACGAACGATGACGTCACTTCTGGTGTAAACAGCACATACGAACTATCAAGTTTGCAAAATGTCATTTCCTCCGACTCATAGTTTCCTCGGCAGACCGTTGAAAACTTGCCGGGTGTGATACGGAATCCGTCCAGAGTTGATCAGCGAGTAGTGATTCGGTTTCTTACAGCTGTAGGATATCGACCAGTTGGCATTAATCGCATAATGAAGGCAGTGTATGGTGACAAAAGTGTGCCGAAGGCAACAGGGAAGAACTGGGTAACGATGTTTAAAGAAGGACGTTAGTTAGCTAAAGATTTTCCGAGACCAGGACAGGCTCATATTGTTGCGTTAACTCACGTCCGAGACCAGGACAGGCGCATATTGTTGCGTTAACTCACGTCCGAGACCAGGCCAGGCGCATATTGTTGCGTTAACTCACGTCCGAGACCAGGCCAGGCGCATATTGTTGCGTTAACTCACGTCCGAGACCAGGCCAGGCGCATATTGTTGCGTTAACTCACGTCCGAGACCAGGACAGGCGCATATTGTTGCGTTAACTCACGTCCGAGACCAGGACAGGCGCATATTGTTGCGTTAACTCACGTCCCAGACCAGGACAGGCGCATATTGTTGCGTTAACTCACGTCCTTCTTTAAACATCGTTGACCAGTTATTCACGTGTGTCTTAGACACACTTTTGTCACCATACGCTGCCTTCATTCTGTGATCAATGTCAACTGGTCGACATCCTTCCGCTGTTAAAAAGCGAATCACGCTCGCTGATCAACTCTGGGCGAATTCCACATCACATCCACTATGTTTTCAACAATCTTTCGAGGAAACTATGAGTCGTAGGATAATGGAATTTAGCAAACTCGACGGCTGCTATGTGCTGTGTACATCCGAAGTAGCGTAATCATGCGCATCGTTCGGATGTTCACTTGGAGCAGTTAGGTCCGGTTTCATTTTTAACACGTACATATATAAACCGGCTATCTCTACTCATTGTCTCGTCTTTCCCATATGCCACGAGATCGTAGAGCTATCACTCAGCGTGTGAGAAATGTGTTTACAATTTGTCAAATCAAACGCCTAATAACGTTTATCTTAGCATCGTTCGACATGCTCACAGTATGGCAGTGAATCCTTTCACATTAATGTCACACACGAAGCAGGTATGGTCATTTCTTAATGAATTCATGTAGACTACACAGTTGCAACTATTTGGTGATAAAAACCTTTTTTCAAAATATAGCGACATTGTTATAATTAGATTACACTGCCACATGTCCTTGTGATTGTCAGAGTGCATGCTTATGTTGTCTACTGCTGTTTTGGTATCCATGACCAGCGACATCCACCATATGGTATATATATATATCTAAAAAGTCCCACCAATCCATCCATCTATCATTCCCTCCATCAATTCATCCATCCATCTATCCATCAACCGTTTCATTCATCAATCCCTCCACCCACCCATTACCCACCCACTCATAAATTAATCCGCCCATCCATCCATCATTCCGTCCGTCCGTCTGTCTGTCTAAATGTGTGTCTATCTGTCTGTCGTTGTATCTAGCTATACATCTATATATCTATCTGTCTGCTATGTGTCAGTATTTTCGTCCGCCTATCCGTCCGTCCGTCCAAACGTCTGTCCGTCCAACCGTCTGTACGTTTGTCTGTATGTCCGTCTGTCCATCTGCCTGTCTGTCTATATCTCCTTAAATCTTTCCACCAATCCACTCATTTGAGTATACGAGGGCAGTCAAAAAAGAAAATCATCTTTGTAAAACAAATACAAAAAATGGTTTTTCACTTACATTGTAATGAAATGTGTTTCCTTCGACGTAATTCGTTCTACCTTGTCTACACCGCTCCCATCGAATTTTCAAATCCGTTAGTGTGTCCTGAAACTCGTTTTCTGAGATAACGTGCATATCTGTAGCGAATTTTCTTTGATCCCTTCTATAATATGAAATTGACGACATTTCATGGTAGATTTAAACTTTGGTAACAAACGAAAGTCTGTATTAACAAATCCGGAAATTAGGCTAGCTTTGGGACAACAATCGTCTCTTGCCTTGTCAAAAAGTCACGAAAAATCAGTATTGTGCATGTGCGTTGTCGTGTGCGAACCCAGAATTCGTTTGTCCATTCTTCGGACCTCATTCTTCGTATTCTTTCTCAAACGTGAAGTTACTGACGAATGCACCTGTGAAAAATGCACAGGGAAAATGACCCCTGAACATCTGCTGCAAAATTGCCCGACATACGAGAACCAGAGTAAGCACATGGAGCCATCACCAGTGCCAACACTAGACAAGCTCTATGGCAGTGTCGACAGCCTCAAGATGACGACTAATTTCTTTGAACAAATTCAAGTTGACGTCTGAAAGCGTACGAAGATGAAGAAGAAGAAGACGAAGAAAAAGAAGAAACTTGCAAGTAATACTCTATATTGGTCGTTTGACCGCGTGAACAAACTCGTGTTGACCCTCCAATAAAGAAGACGATCAACGCTTGAGAGATTCTGACTATCTTTTTTGATCGATTGAATGCCGTTCCAACTCACTGTTATGACTGTCTTAAACATTTCGATATCTACCCATCAATCCATCGTTCATCACATGTTATGACAGTTTTCACAAACTCTCGATCAGTATACAGTAACGGTTTCACCTAATTTAAAACAGCTTCAGACACAACAGATCGCGAAGTGAACTACACGTGTAATCAATTGAACGGAGGCGTATCGATGAGTAACGATCGTTTGATACGTTTATTATCAAACTGAAAGTCAGTCTGTGAAAGCAGTAACAAACTCCCTTATTCATTTCTTTGCCGTGCGGTTTTAAAAGTTCGGTTTATTTTTGCAATTCTCTTGTTGATCTTTCTGTCTTTATTTATATATGTATTAATAACTGTCTATTGGTCTGTCTGTATGTCTGTCTAGCTGTCTGTCTGTCTGTCTTATATATCGTATCTATCTTATATATCTTATCTATCGTATAAATCTCATCGTGTATATCGTATCTATCGTACATATCATATATATCTTATATATCTTACCAATTTATATTATCTCTTATCTATATTATCTATCGTATCGTATATATCGTATCTTATATATCTTATCTATCATATCTATCGTATTTATCTTTTCAATCTTATATATCTTATATATCGTATATATCTTATCTATCTTATCTTATCTTATCTTACATATCGTTTTTATCTTTTCTATCTTATCGCATCTATCTTATATATCTTATCTTACTTATCTATCGTATGTATCTTATCTTTCTTATCTATCGTATCTATCTTGTCTATCGTATCTATCTTATAAATATTATATAATGTATTTAAATATCTTATCTATCTTATCTATCATATATAATCTATATTAGCTCGTATCGTTCTTATATTTCTTATCTATCTTATCGATCTATATATCGTGTCTATATTATCTATCTTACCTAATATATTTTATCCATGATATATATGTTATCTATCTTATCTAATCTGCCGTATCTTTTATATAAGATAGATAAGATAGATAAGATGGATATCTTATATATCTTATATATCTTTTCTGTCATATCTATCTTATCGTATATATCTTATCTTTCTTATCTATCTTATCTTATATATGGTATATTTCGTATATATCTTATCAGTCTTATATATCGTATCTTATCTATCGTATCTTTCTTATTTATTTTATCTATCTTATCTATCTGATCTAGCGTATCTATCTTATCTATCTTATCTATCGTATTTATATTATATATCGTATACAATCTATCTGAATATCTTATCAATTGTATCTATCTTATCTATCTTTTCTATGTTTTTAATCTATCTTATCTATCTTATCTAGCTTATCTAGCTAATATATTTGACCTATCTAACCTATCAATCCTTTCTAATCGAATCTATATGTTCAATCTTTTCTTTTGTGTTCTACCGTATCGTTATAGTATATCTAATCTATATAATCTATCTAATCGTTTCTATCGTATCTATCTTAAATATGTTTATATATCTTATCTATCGTGTCTATCTTAACTATCACATCCATCTTATATATCGTATCTATCTGATATATCTTGTCTGCCTTGTCTACCTGTATTTATGTCCGTCTATCGGTTTATCGTTCCGTTTGTCTGTCTGTCCTTCCATCCGTCCTTCCATTCGCCCCCCCCCCCCTGTCTGTGTATCTGTGTATGTATATGTCTGTCGGTTGGTCTTACGCTCGTTCGTCCGTTTGGCCGATCTGTGTTTCTGTATGTCTGACTATCCGACTGTATGTGTTCCTCTAACCTGTTTTTTCTCTGCCTGTCCAGCCCCCAACCCCGCCCCCCTCCCCCACATGCAAGAATAAGTGTATGTGTGTCTGTCTTGCTAACAATACGTCACCGTATGATTATTAACCTGTCTGTCTAGCTAACTGCAACACCTCATTCAACCATTCACTTTTCTTTCCACCCACCCATATACGAACATGTGTCAGTTTGTTCCCCTGTTACCAGTCTTTCTATCCAACGTAAATCTAATCTAACCTTGTCTACACCGCTGTTTGTCTGTCTATAAACCAACCTGTATGTTTGTTTATCTGTCTATCATTTTCCGTCTGGCTAGCTCATTCATACACGATATTTTAATTAAATTTCAAGGACTATGTAAATATATGTGTATGTCTGTCCGTCAGCTCGTCAACATGTCCTCATACCAAACCGTGTGTTTGCTCAACTGTACGTCTGGCTATCCTTGCGAACTGCTATAAGCCCTATATCCGCCTTGTAATCTCGAAGTATTTGCCTGTCTATCTGCCTGCTCTTCGTGTTCATTATCTGCCTGTCTGCTCGTCTGTGCTTTGGATTTATATAAATCTATGGCTGACGAGTTGGACACACTCTGGTTTAATAAAAATGGACATATACTGGATTCAGAATGTGGACACAAGGTGGTCTGACAATATAGACACAAGGTCGTTTCGCAATATTTACATCAGCATGTTTCACAATATGGACATCAGCATATTTCACAATATGGACATCATCATGTTTCACACTATGGACATCAGCATGTTTCACACTATGGACATTATCATGTTTCACACTATGGACATTAGCATGTTTCACACTATGGACATCAGCATATTTCACACTATGGACATCAGCATGGTTCACAATATGGACATCAGCATGGTTCACACTATGGACATCAGCATGTTTCACACTATGGACATCAGCATGTTTCACACTATGGACATCAGCATGGTTCACACTATGGACATCAGCATGTTTCACACTATGGACATCAGCATGTTTTACACTATGGAAATCAGCATGTTTCACTCTATGGACATCAGCATGTTTCAAATTATGGACATCCGCGTGTTTTTTCAAAATAAAGAAATCAGCATGTTTCACACTATGGACATCAGCTTGGTTCACAATATAGACAACATCATGCTTCACAGTAAGGACATCAGCATGGTTCACAATATGGACATCAGCTTGGTTCACAATATGGACATCAGCATGGTTCACAGTAAGGACATCAGCATGGCTCACAATATGGACATCAGCATGTTTCACAGTAAGGACATCAGCATGGTTCACAATATGGAAATCAGCATGGTTCACAATATGGACATCAGCTTGGTTCACAATATGGAAATCAGCATGGTTCACAATATGGACATCAGCATGGCTCACAATATGGACATCAGCATGGTTCACAATAAGGACATCAGCATGTTTCACAGTAAGGACATCAGCATGGTTCACAATATGGACATCAGCATGGTTCACAATATGGACATCAGCATGTTTCACACTATGGACATCAGCATGGTTCACAACATGGACATCAGCATGGTTCACAATATGGACATCAGCATGTTTCACAGTAAGGACATCAGCATGGTTCACAATATGGAAATCAGCATGGTTCACAATATGGACATCAGCTTGGTTCACAATATGGAAATCAGCATGGTTCACAATATGGACATCAGCTTTGTTCACAATATGGACATCAGCATGGTTGACAATATGAAAATCAGCATGGTTCACAATATGGACATCAGCATGGTTCACAATATGGAAATCAGCATGGTTCACAATATGGACATCAGCTTTGTTCACAATATGGACATCAGCATGGTTCACAATATGGACATCAGCATGTTTTTCAGTAAGGACATCAGCATGGTTCACAATATTGAAATCAGCATGGTTCACAATATGAACATCAGCATCTTTCAAATTATGGGCATTAGCATGTTTCAAATTATAAACACTTATTGGTTTTATAAAATAGACAAGATTCTTTACGAACATGAAATCTCAACGGTTTTGTAAAATGGATACAAACATATTTCACAAAACGGATACACATATGTTTTACAAAAGTAACATGGACATGTTTCACAAAAACAAACGCACACGCACACACATACACACACATACACACACACACACACACATGTTTCACAAAAAGAACACAAACACATGTTTCCAAAAACGAACCCACACACACGTTTCACAAAACGAACACACACATTTTTCAGAATACAAACACTTTTCACAAAACTAACATTAACACACACACACACTTGTTTTACAAAACGACCAAACGTGTGATCCAGAATGTTGACATGAACATGATTTCTGAAAATGCACACACATCGCTTTCACATAGCAGACTCGCGCAAACTTCCCAGAATGGAGACAAGCCGTTTTCACAAAATGGATAAGAATTGGTTTCTCAGCATTCAATTTAGCCGGTTTCACAAAAGGAACTTAAGCCGTTTTCACAAAATTTACACAAGAGAGTTTCTCAAAACTAAACGAGTCTGGTTATTTTGGTAACATTTCTTAACGGGCAAAGAAAATAGTTAATCACAATTTTGAGAGTTGCATGTTGTCAACATTATACTGAAGACATCGTGTACAATAATGGTTAAACCAACTTGGAAAAACAATTTCACATGTAAGACACTCATAATTGATCAAAGTGTATCATGTTCGACTCTCATAACACATTTCTTGAAAATAAAAATGCTAAAAACAAAATTATTAAATGAAATACATTATTCAAATATGATGTAATAGAAATAATAAAGGAAAGTAGGAAAGACAAAGTCTTTCATCAGATGGCAAAGCCAGATTTGGTGGACGTCACCCGATTACCCCATGGGCACATTATATTTAAGTGTATGCCTTGTCAGTTCCAGACGTTCGCTTTTATGTTCTGAAACGCAGAGGTTGACTTTGCAGCCTTATTGATGACCTCGGAGTCGATATTCGCTTCAATGGTGAATCTATCGACTATACATGCTGGTTCTGTACGGTTTGCTGAAGATCGCTGAAAAGTACCATCGTTTTTCTAGTGTTGAGTGTATTGTCACCGAGATAAAAGTGCATCTTGTCTTAGTGTTAAGCACGCTGATGCATGCCAGCGAAGTATGGACAGTGCATAGCAGACACCCCAGCCAGATTAATCGTTTTCACAAGCGCTGTATGACAACCAACGTCTGGCTAGGCCCAAAATAATGACAAACTTGCTAGCCAAGGTCAAGCAAAAATATACTGGCCAAGAACCTTACCTTGACTTCCCCGAAGTCCTTTCTGGAAACGGGCTGTTTTCTTGGCAGCCTAGCTAACGAGGTGGGGAATCGACGTGATTCCCGAAGAAGTACACAGCGGCACACAGAAGAAGCCAGCATAGTACAACCGCCTGGATGATCCATGTCCACCTTCATCATCACGTTCAGAATGTAAAGAAAGATACGACAATCCGTCACTTAACGTCCTTTTCATGATGCACAGAAGAGTAATCATATTCATTGCAGGCATTCAACAACAACAACAACACCAACAACAACAACAACACCAAAAACAACAACACCAACACCAACAACAACAACAACAAAACCAACAACACCAACACCACCAACAACAACAACAACACCAACACCGCAAACAACAACAACAACACCAACAACACAAACACCACCAACAACAACAACACCAACAACAACAACAGCAACACCAACAACAACAACAACACCAACAACAACAACAACAAAACCAAAAACAACAACAACACTAACAAACAAACTAACAACAACAACAACACCAAAAACAACACCCACAACACCAACAACAACAACAACGCCAATACCAAAAACAAGAACAACACTAACACCAACAATCACACCAACGCCAACACCCACAACAACAACAACACATCTGAAATAATTAACTTTTCGAACATAATGAGCATCACTCTCGGAAGTCAAGATTGGATGGACGGAACACGTTGTTTTCATGCTTGATAACATCATCTATAATCAGCTTCTATAGGCTGAGCTCAAAACTGGCAGATCTTCATCGAGAGGACATAACAAACGCCACATAAACTCATTGACAGTGTCTCTGAAAAACTTCAATATTTATGTCACATCCTGGAAAATTCTTCCACATAACCGACCCACCTGTCCCACTAGCACAACAATGTGCTCAGTTGGCAGAATAATACTTTATCACAGAGGCTCAGAAAAACCGATCGGCTAGAAAGAATGGAAGGCACTGTGACTCAACAGCGGACTCATCGCATGTGTCACCCTTTTGCAGCATAATCTGCCGTGTCGGGATTGAACTTTACAGTCATATGAGATCACATCTCAAAGCACAAGTCTGATGCAGTTGATATCTTTACTTGCAATACGCATATGCTACTGCAGCTACTATTCAAATGCACGATTACAGAATAAAAGTGGGATTTTGACAGCGGCTTTCTTCGCGTGTAATATCATTTCACCAGAAGATATATAGCAATTTTGGAAGCCTATCAATCATTCTGCTTTTTGTTAGAGTCACTGGTGTAGAAGTGTGTCGACGAATGAGTAAAAATGCATAAATATCAGACTTTACACAAATCGCTTAATGAACAAAGCCAGATAATGGATGCAAAATGGCAGTATATGTATCAAAGACCGATCGTGCATACCTCATTAATATGCGAGTTTATGTTGCTAAGTTCATTCCACTTATGATATTTCTGGCGGACGATCTGGACCCAATGTTGTTATAATAAGTGAAAAGGTGTTGATAGATCGCCATTTTGTGCTAGATTTGTCAATGTGATGAAAGTGTGGTTCCTATTAATAGCATCAATACTTTGTCCTCGATTCCTTAAATCAGAGCCATGTACCAGTTTACGGGTAGATCTATCTATCTATCTATCTATCTATCTATATATATAAATATATATCTGTCTTGTCTTATCTTTGTCTTTGTCGTGGTCTTGGTCTTGTCTTGTCCTGTCTGTCCGCTCGATTGCCCGCCCGCCTGCTCGGCCATTCCCCCGAATCCGTTCGCCGCCTCTCCGTCTTTCTGTCTGTCTTTCTGTGTGTCTGTCTATTTTTATATATCGGCTTGCCCGCTCCCCATCCCTGCCCGCCGCCATTATGTTGATCTCAAAATATGTCTACATATAAATGTAACTGGTTGTATACAGACTCTGCAGGGTCTTCTAAACCAGTATAAAGACGTTAAGTTAAGCTATATCTCTCTGTATCTCCTTTTTTCGTTCTCTCTCTCTGGCTATATATATATATATATATATATATATATATATATATATATATATATTCATTCATCTACATCTCCTTCTACCTCTCTATCTCTCTCTCTCTCTCTCTTTCTCTCTTTCTGTCACGCTATCTCCGTTTTCCTTTACCACTCATCCGAACATGTCGAATATTGTCTCCCTTTATTTTCTATATTCTATTTTACCACATTTCTGTCTGACTTTCTTAACCAATAGCTGATCAAAATATATTTTTTTCTTGCACTTTTTATTACAGCGTTTAATACCAGTCCGCCCATTTCCGAAATAAATAAAATATTTTTCTTTTTTTTTTTACTGTCTAGTATGCTCTTTTAATTCACTAAAACCATTGTATTGAAATATTTATGATGATTGCTTGTGTTTGAAAATTGGTCCTTTTAACGGATTGCCAGCGTATTCTATGGTTAAGTTGGTTCTCCTTTTTTTGTTGTTTATGAATTCAGTTTTGCTTTGAAGGGTATTTTGGACCGGATTCATGCACCTGGCGTTCTGATGTGGTGAACGTAATGGTAAGGGACATGGCCATTTGGTAGTGATACTATTGATATCTGTGGTGATAATAGTGATGAGGTTGGTGGTGAATATGCAGATATGGATATGTACTGTTCAGATAACGTGATTCAACTTTTTAAAAACCAAGCAGTTTAAGTGAATATTTGAAAGAAAAAATATTCGTGATTTTGTTATTTGCATCTGAGTCCACATTGTCGCCCCGGGAGACAGAACATTATCGTCTGTTCATGTAGAAACATACTGATTAGAATATGCTAATGAGGGTCACAGGAAACATACGTATCATACTATATTAGTCAGAGTTACGTGAAACATACTGATCAGACGATATTAGACAGGGTCAGGTGAAACATACTGATCAGGCCATGGTGGTCAGGATCGCTTGAAACCTACTTATCAGACTATGCTAGTCAGGGTTAGGTGAAACATACTGATAAGACAATGTTAGACAGGGTCAGGTGAAACCTACTGATCAGACAATGTTAGACAGGGTCAGGTGAAATATACTGATCAGACAATGATAGACAGGGTCAGGTGAAACATACTGATCAGACAATGTTAGACACGGTCAGGTGAAACATACTGATAAGACAATGTTAGACAGGGTCAGGTGAAACCTACTGATCAGACAATGTTAGACAGGGTCAGGTGAAATATACTGATCAGACAATGTTAGACAGGGTCAGGTGAAACATACTGATCAGACAATGTTAGACAGGGTCAGGTGAAATATACTGATCAGACAATGTTAGACACGGTCAGGTGAAACATACTGATAAGACAATGATATCCAGGGTGAGAAGAAATATATTGACCAAGACCCTCACCTGACCTACTTGTTGGTCATCCTGGAAACCGCATGTTGTCGAGGACAGCAACCTGGCTAACAAGGTTATGTCGACGTGAGCCCTGTAGAAGTGACCGACACGCAGATGAAGCCAAGCATAGCACAACCGCTTGGAGGACCCAGGCCCCACTTCATCTTCAACCTCGGGATGTGAGGATAGCTACGACAACCCGCCACTTAACGCCCTGTTTAGCCAGCACAAAAGAGTAATATTCTCATTGTGAGCATTTGCAAATAACAGCGATGCAGATTTGCAATACATTCTAATAATTGACACATCGAGTTTGACACTTCAATATTTTGAAACATAAAAAGCAGATCCATTAATCCTGTTGATCATGTTCTACAAATGTCAGTATTTCTTAAGTTGCGATTACAATCTCAAATTGCTAGCACAAAGTAAATATAAGTTTTTGTTTCTTGACAATATGTGATATCCTTCTTTGTTATTGTTATATTTATATTCCTTTCTTAATAATTGGTGTTGTTCTTGTTGTTGTTGTTGTCCTATAGCTGCTGAGCAAGCCTGCTCTTGGTAGCCCAATGCCGTTCTTATATAGATACATGTCTTCTTCAGTTTTTTCATTGCTTCGTACAGTGTGTTGGTAATTGTCGGCAGTGCGTGTACGAATCGTTTCGTCATGTCCGCAAGCGCTTTGCACTCAATGAGCAGATGTCGAAAAGTTTCATCAGGATGAGAGCAACGTCTGAACAAGGGCAGGAACTGGAAATTGATGCGGTTCATGTGACTATTGACTCTGGATATCCTGCTCGGAACTGAAAGATTATAATTGATTTCTTAATCATATCACGTTGATCGCCTTGAAATGTTCACTATAGAGGGCATCCATTCATTTATAAATCTGATTTTATTGTTTTTTTCTCTTCTTTTCTGTTCGTATCACTTTCTACCGTGTTGTAGCCCAGTGTCTGGTTATGTAATTGTTTTTCTCTTCTGTGGTCGTTCGAGTAACATGTTTCCTCATTTTACGTCAGGTCTCGTTTACGTTGTCTATCGACATTTTCCTCGATCTACCTCTAGCCCTTTTTGTGTTATGTTCTCTTGTAGAAGGTTGCATGCTCAATGTGGTCTGGTTGCATTCTCACAATGTGGTCTGGTTGCATGCACAATGTGGTCTGGTTGCATTCTCACAATGTGGTCTGGTTGCATGCACAATGTGGTCTGGTTGCATTCTCACAATGTGGTCTGGTTGCATTCTCACAATGTGGTCTGGTTGCATTCTCACAATGTGGTCTGGTTGCATTCTCACAATGTGGTCTGGTTGTATTCTCACAATGTGGTCTGGTTGCATTCTCACAATGTGGTCTGGTTGCATTCTCACAATGTGGTCTGGTTGCATTCTCACAATGTGGTCTGGTTGCATTCTCACAATGTGGTCTGGTTGTATTCTCACAATGTGGTCTGGTTGCATTCTCACAATGTGGTCTGGTTGCATTCTCACAATGTGGTCTGGTTGCATTCTCACAATGTGGTCTGGTTGCATTCTCACAATGTGGTCTGGTTGCATTCTCACAATGTGGTCTGGTTGCTCTCACAATGTGGTCTGGTTGCATTCTCACAATGTGGTCTGGTTGCATTCTCACAATGTGGTCTGGTTGCTCTCACAATGTGGTCAAACCAATTCATTCTCTGTTGCTCGATGTACTGTATGCAGGGAATTGTAATATTTGTATTAGTGATTCTGTCTCATCTGGTTTTGTTAATGACCTTTCGTAGACACCGTATTTCACAGGCTGCTAATCGTCGTTCTTGAGCCTATTAAATGCTTATAGCAACACACGGTAGTGGTGAAGATACAATTTGGCATCTGCTTGTTTGCTTGGACGAAAATTTGGGGGTGTCTTTAAATGGAATCAACTGATACGTGACAGCGTTTAAACTCTGCAATCTCGTCTCTATCTCTCTATTGAGTCTGCCCTTCACAGTAAAAACAGTTCCCAAATATATATATTCGTGTACCTGCTTTATTTGTATTTCGTTCACATAAATATCAAGTGCTGTGTGCTTTCTACGTACATTCATTGTCTCTGTTTCTGATGTGTTGATATGCATGTCATACTTTCTATAGTTTTAGTACCCTGAGTCTTTCATTTGGCTTACGAAAATGTCTAAAATATACGAAGCGCTCCGGTACGTAGTGAGTTTGGAATCCCTTATTTAGTCGATACATTAAACCTCACGTGTGGATCCAGAGTGCACTTTTCAGGGAGTACTGCAGAGGCAAATGGATGTTAAAAAAATTCACGAATGAGGGTTGTGCATGAAGCGGATAACTTCATGACGTGAACTAAAGTGCTTTGTAGTCACAGCATTAATAATGGGAGATGCGCAAAACAGCTAGACACCAATTGTAAATCATTTCATTGAGTGGATCCAGTGTCATTTCACTGAGAGGGCCAGTGTCATTGCACTGATAAGATGCAGTGTCATTTCACTGAGAAGCAAAATGATTCTCTTCAAAAATTATCAGAACGATCTGCAAAAATTATCATAAGGAAATGCTTAATTTTAGCGGTAAGAAGTCTTTGTCGTGTAAAACGGCGCATGACTGGGTCGATCTATTTTCTGAAAGTCGCTCAAACATTGCTGATAAATCTGGACCTAGTCGTTGTGTTCAGATTGCAAGACAATCAGATGTGCAGTGGATGTGAGAGATTTTTCGAGTTAACAGATGGGTAACGATGGACTCTGATTTAACTGTTATAATGGGTTCACGTGGTTTAGCCTACATCATAATGCATGTATGATGTGGATGATTGAATCTCCGGATATTGTGATCATGGTGTATACACAGGCTAAACTATTATATAATGCAGTTGTTGGTGCACCAAGACGGCGATAGGATAATTGTATCAATGTTCGTGCTAATTACGTTGATGCAACAGGGGCATTGTTAGTCCAATGGTTGTCACAAATTGAAGATAGGTGGCACTGACGAATGCTCGTGTGGTACCGGGAAAATGACCGCTGATCATTTGCTGCAAAACTGCCCGACATACGAGGATCAGAGAGAGCAGATGTGGCGATCACCAGTGGCAACACTAGACAAGCTCTATGGCAGTGTCGACAGCCTCAGGATGACCGCTGCTTTTTTCGAAAAAAATAAGCTCGACGTCAGACAGCGTAAGAAGAAGAAGAAGAAGAAGTCCAACGGTTGTCAAGTTCGTTCTTAATGATTTTTTTTTATTACCTATTTAATGGCTTCTTCTAATATGTTGGTTGACTAACTGTGAACAAATATTTTAAAGCAGTGTTTTCCAACCGCCAGTCCCCAGACCGATGCCGGTCCGCAGACACGTCCTGCCGGACTACGGAAAGTGATTTCGGCTTAAGCCACAATCGGTAGAGATTGACAAGATGTGATCTAAGCTCTCTCTGGCTAATTTATAAACTCAGATGACGTCAGCTATACAAGTATCCGTACTTTTCCAACACAAGAACCTATCATCTATAGTTGGCGTGTCTGTTTATCGGAGTAAGCCATGTTTGGTGGAAGATGTCTACAAATATCGCCATACGTAAATGAGGTCTTTCAAAAATTGATAGATAGGTTTCAGAGGTTAATTTTTCTCCTAATAATACTCTGTTGTATTTTGAAAGGAAAGTAAGTAAGTGTGTGTGTCTGTGTGTCTGTTGGTTTGTGTTTCCATCTGTCCGTGAGGTCCGTGTGTCTGTGTATATGTGTATGCGTGTATGTGTGTCTGTGTGTCCGTGTATCTGTGTGTTTGTGTGTCTGTTGGTCTGTGTTTCCGTCTGTCCGTGAGGTCCGTGTGTCGATGTGTCTGTGTATATGTGTATGCGTGTCTGTGTGTCTGTATGTCTGTGTTTCCGTGTGTCCGTGTGCCCGTGTGTCCGTGTGTCTGTGTGTCCGAGTGTCCGTGTGTCTGTGTGTCCGTGTGTCTGTGTGTCATTGTGTCCGTGTTTCTGTGTGTCCGAGTGTCTGTGTGTCCGTTTGTCTGTGTGTCCGCAGCTGCTAGTTACTCGATACATTCGATGATACTCTCATCGTCCCTAGACTATCTGTCACTCTCTAGAACTTGTGGGCTTACAATTAGAGTTTCCGTCTCCTAGACAAACTGTCTGAACAGGCTAACGAGCTTCGTATACGCGTGTTGTGAATCAGAGTTGACCTTCTCTTAGAATGGCTACCAACCAAGGCTAATGAGCCCAATCTGCCCGCCTTTTTATACCGTCGGGTACTCGATCGCTCCCCACATCAGGCTCTGTAAGACACAAGGGGCCTATCATGAAGGTGCTGCTTGGGAAAATATAATACAGAAGATGGTCTTGGCAAGGAAATCACTTTCCAGCAAGCTGAACCATCCAGCGGCGATTTATACACCTGGAAAGGAGAGCCTATACTAGACGCTCCGTTTTCCTTTACCGACCGGGACGTCCCCCCCCCCCCCCCCCCAAATCATATGAGACTTGCGTTTCGTATCACTTTCCTGGTAAATTTGTTGTATAGAGAGTGACACCGCATGTGGTTTGAGCGCTTAATTTATATGACAACTGCAACTTAAAATCAGGGCTTGTGATTGCAAAAAAATCCGATTTGTTGTCATGGGGGAGTAAAGGTGATGAAGGAAACATGTTATGTTAACTTTACCGGGCAGTTAAAACGTCAAGAAGGGGGACAATTATTATTTTATGTTAATTAATTATTCACGTAGGCCGGATATGTTTTAACGGTGGCATGATCTAGATTGCAGGCTTGGCTTGGCCTCGTTCGTTCTTAATTTCTCGCTACAAAACCCTGAAAGGGCTTAAGTAGCAGAATGTAGTCTAGAGAACGGAATGCGTTGTGTCGTAGTTTACAGCTTGACAACGATATTGCACCTTTCGGTCCAACACATACGACTTCATCATACATTTTTTTTGTACAGGGTTAACATTCCCTCCTCGCTCCCTTCTCCTTATCCAGTCTGTCCTGCTGCAGCCTGTTATCCAGGACCACCGCATGGAAGTGTAGAAGGGTCTTGGCAGCTCTGATTCGCTGGCCCTGACGCTATCAGTCAGCTATGGGTCGCTGACCACTGCAGCTCATGTGCTGCTGATCATCTTGATCCCAATTACCGGCTTGAGGACACCTTAATTATATATTAGTCGTAATATAATCGACATTCGCTAGAGATACCATTAATGGTGAAGTAAACATCGAATAAAGTGGGTTGTGTATGTGACTAGCAATATCGTCATGTAAAAAGAATTTCAACTTACACTTGTTACAAAACGCATTGCTATGTTTTATACAAGCTACATGTAAGGGGCCAGATATTACAAATTGTTCTTTTCCTTCTTTGAAACCGCATTTGCTTTGCTAAACCGGCGCCGAATGGATGCATTTGGACATGTTGCCGGCCTTACCAAGAACGTCCAAGAAATATAACTGGCCATAACTTTAAAACAAATGACACATTATGGGCGTTCTTTATTCCCACTGTAGTGCACGTTGAGCACATAGTGCATGTAAACCTATAGTGCACATAGACTCATAGTGCACGTTAAGCCCATAGTACATATAGACACATAATTCGGGTTAAACCATAGTGCACGCAAACCCATAGCGCACACAAACCCATAGTGCACCTAAACCCGTAGTACGCTTACACTAATAGTGCACATAAACCCATCGTGCACATAAACCCATAGTGCTCGTAAGCCCATAGTGCATATAAACCCGTAGTGCAAGTAATAGTCCTCATACTTTCCATATTTCCGTCTCCGTTCGTCTTTAAAACTGCACGACGTCTCAGAAATATCTCGTTTTGCACAATTAATTAAAAATGTATCCATACTGACTGAAAAACAGAGAAATTACACAACGGAATTTGAAACAAACTGCATTGGACAAAACTACGCCCAAACTACCAAACAGCAAGACTAGACTGATTTTAAGTATTGTGATACGTGGTAGGACTGCACTGCCATCTACCAAAACAGTAGTAATAACAAGCCAGCCTGCTAGAGGTCATAAGCGCACAGCTCATAAACAGAATCGGCTTGGGCGATCTCTGGTTGGGTCATCTCATATCTTAGCACCAACATCCGCCATGGTGACCTCAGAGTTAGTTCGTTCGTCACATAGGCCTGCTCTAGAGTTTTAAGGTGCATTTGTCAATATTTTCTAGTACCTAATGACACGTATGGTACATGTAAAAATACATAGACGCTATCATGTACTGCTAAGGTCTACATTTATTCATCGACTATGGCTCATAATATCGAGCAAAACACTTTTCCCAAGCCATCGCGACGCCCCTGGGAACCGCGACGCACAGTTTGAAAACCTCTGGCATATACGATAATTACATGGAAATGTATAGTTGAGGCATTGAACCGATACATACACATTACAAAATCCTAAAATGCGATCAAAAGTACTTCCTCTGGGACAAAAAGAAACCAATACATATTCATCTTTGTTCTTATGGTTTGTTAGATGTAGGTGTGTGTGTTGTTCTCGAAGGCGTTCTGGCCGTAACGTAAGTGTCCTCTATGTCTGCCATGGCGCTATGTTTGACTTACACGTGTCAATCATATTACCTCCCTTTGGTAGCTGTATCCCAGTAGCTTCGATTGATTTTTTCCCCATGAGATGTTACACAAAACACTAAGTGCCCTCTTAGGGTTTGTTCTCAATGTGTCATAGGGCATGCTATCTCTCCGCGGTCACTCACAGATCGCTCTGGGACACGGTCAAAAGGGCAGCTCTATTATAGACAGAGAAAGGAAATACTTTGTTCATGTTGACCTATTATCTGACTACATTTTGTGGAAGAGAGAGGGATATATAGAGAGAAATAAATAAAGATAGAGATATATAGAGATATAGATAGAGATTTATAGATATATAACGATATCGATATATATATATATATATATATATATATATATATATAGAGAGAGAGAGAGTGAGAGAGAGAGAGAGAGAGAGAGAGATAGAGGGATATGGAGATCTAGATAGAGATATATAGATAGAGATATACAGATATAGAGAGATAGAGATAGAGAGAGGGGGATAGAAAGAGATAGAGGGAGGTATTGAGAGAAAGGGATAAAGATAGGGATGGTGACAAAAGTGTGTAGAAGAAAACAGTGAAGAACAGGACAACGATGTTTAAAGAAGGACGTGAGTTAACGGAACAATATGAGCCTGACCTGGTCTCAGACGTGAGTTAACGGAACAATATGAGCCTGACCTGGTCTCGGACGTGAGTTAACGGAACAATATGAGCCTGACCTGGTCTCGGACGTGAGTTAACGGAACAATATGAGCCTGACCTAGTCTCAGACGTGAGTTAACGGAACAATATGAGCCTGACCTGGTCTCGGACGTGAGTTAACGGAGCAATATGAGCCTGACCTGGTCTCGGACGTGAGTTAACGGAGCAATATGAGCCTGACCTGGTCTCAGACGTGAGTTAACGGAACAATATGAGCCTGACCTGGTCTCGGACGTGAGTTAACGGAGCAATATGAGCCTGACCTGGTCTCGGACGTGAGTTAACGGAACAATATGAGCCTGATCTGGTCTCGGACGTGAGTTAACGGAGCAATATGAGCCTGACCTGGTCTCAGACGTGAGTTAACGGAACAATATGAGCCTGACCTGGTCTCGGACGTGAGTTAACGGAACAATATGAGCCTGACCTGGTCTCGGACGTGAGTTAACGGAACAATATGAGCCTGACCTGGTCTCAGACGTGAGTTAACGGAACAATATGAGCCTGACCTGGTCTCGGACGTGAGTTAACGGAGCAATATGAGCCTGACCTGGTCTCAGACGTGAGTTAACGGAACAATATGAGCCTGACCTGGTCTCGGACGTGAGTTAACGGAACAATATGAGCCTGACCTGGTCTCGGACGTGAGTTAACGGAACAATATGAGCCTGACCTGGTCTCAGACGTGAGTTAACGGAACAATATGAGCCTGACCTGGTCTCGGACGTGAGTTAACGGAGCAATATGAGCCTGACCTGGTCTCGGACGTGAGTTAACGGAGCAATATGAGCCTGACATGGTCTCGGACGTGAGTTAACGGAGCAATATGAGCCTGACCTGGTCTCAGACGTGAGTTAGCGGAACAATATGAGCCTTACCTGGTCTCGGACGTGAGTTAACGGAGCAATATGAGCCTGACCTGGTCTCCGAAGATCTTTCGTTAACTCACGTCCTTCTTTAAACATTGTTGTCCAGCTCTTCACTGTTGTCTTCCAAACACTTGTTTTGTCACCATACACTGCCTGCATTCTGCGATGAATGTCAACTGGTCGACATTCCTGAGCTTTTAGAAACCGAATCACAGCTCGCTGATCAACTCTGGGCTGATGCCGTGTCACATCCGTCATGTTTTCAACGGTCTATTAAGGAAACTATGAGTCCCAGGATAATGACATTTTGCAAACTTGACGATTGGGATGTGCTGTTTACACCAGATATGACGTCATCGTGCGCATCGTACGTATGTTCACTTGTTGCAGTTAGGATCGGTGCAATTTGAATGCCTCGTTCATTCAACATTATTATTCGGTTCAGAAGCATGGACTTTGAAAAAAACAGCTAGAAAACACAATAGAGGACGTCGATATGTGGTTATACAGATGAATGTGTCGCATTGAGTGAAAAGAGAAACACACAATTAGCGATGTCCTGATGAGAGTCGGAATCATTAGATAACTTTGGACCGACATTAAA